>OY365770.1:6588763-7061263 GCA_959347415.1 Mechanitis messenoides | reverse complement strand
ATTACATATAACAAAATACAGATGTACTGTATTCCGAAATACGACTAGCGCTGTGGGTTAGAGAGAGAGGTGGAGCCTGGCCACCGCTGCCGTATGCGTGAGAGACAGGGAGCTCAGACAGACTCGCAAGTCGCGTGATGGCGTGATCACGCGTTACTGTTTATACTGCCATAAGAAGCCATTTCTTCAAACCCAGGTTATGACAGCCTTGAGTCTAATCGATCAAATAATATGAGGAAATAAGTAATAATATTGTCTTTTGCAGGATGTAAATGCTTCTGAAGAATATTTAGTTCGATATTATGGCATCTTTAATTTTAAAAGAGCTTGAATTAAATAATTATGTAGGAATTATCGGGAAAAAAAAGTCTACTTATTATACTTAACTAATAATTAACGCAACGCCCTGAATATTAGAGGATACAAATACAAATTCATGCGTCTGCCCCACAACGCGTCAAAGTGATTGAACAACGGTCAAGGACTAATATCATACGATACCACGTTTGGCAAATGCTTTCTAAGGAGAGCAACATCTTCGAGTGTCGATAGGTGATCATTTCTACCAGCTATTATAGCTACCGGCATCGTCACTTTGTTCAAATCATAAACAGGGGGTGTTGATAAGTTGTAAACACCGCGATTAATTTCAGGCCCGTAATCATAACGAGCAAATTCCTTTCTGTATCCTACCTGCAAAAAGTGGCCGACAGTTTTCCAAGATTCTCCGGCGGGGAAATGTGGAGTAGTCACTCGAAAAAATTTTGGGGTCAACTCCACGGGATCGTAACCTCCCACAGGAAATATTATTCCGAATGCACATATCGTATATCCAATTACCAGAAGAGAACAAATAACTTTCAAAATATTCCTTGATGTAGAATTGTCACCTAACATTTCTGTAAGACCAACTATTTGCGCAAATTTAATCAGTAGCGGTGATATTTTAACAGCAAAGAAAACAGGAAATTTCGTATTTTGAAAAAAACATACCGGTGATAGTGCTATCATGACATTTATCTTTAAATTGAAATGTGATCTTGTTGAGCCGAGAACATAAAATATAGTGTTTCCTGCGGAGTGGCCAATTGCTGTTAGTTTTTCAACATTAGTTTCATTTAAAACTTTGTCTATAATAGCCGGAAGGTCATAATATCCGTGCTCATGAAAACTAAAATTCCAAAACTTATCATCTGTATTGGGGTTGAGGAACAGATGTTTTCTGGAATATCGGTTACCTCTCAAGTTGCAAAGCTAAAGATCTTATCCTTTATTTGCAAGGGTGACGGCGAGGGATTTCTTACCTCTTATAAGCCAAGTGTCAGATGAGCCCTGAAACCCGTGAACCAGTAGAATGGGATCACGCTTCTTGCCAGGGAGTCTGTATAGTGTTAGGATGTAACCATCTTCCGTGACAACGTCATATCGTGTAGATGGATGCCCATATTTTGCAGCCAGACCACTGAAATTTAGCTTGGCATCCTCAGGATGTAGATCAGATACAATTTTTCCCAGCGATGCTGTTACTACAGGAGTTAACAAGCAAAAGAGTAATGTTAACGAAAAATAACATTTTTTTAATTGAGCAATTTGCATGCTTAGACAGTTTGTTAAATTCTGTGTTCTTTTTTCCTTTTAAAAATAACCTTACTTATTACAACTGATAGACTGTTTAGATATCATTAACTTGTTCTTTTTTATTGTTGTTTTTAGAGATCATGAAATATCGGCACAGGTTTCGTACTTAATTAAGTATATTTAATTAAAAATACTATTCTTTCAATATTTATTTTGTAATCATCTGTCTTAGTTGTTGTACATCGATTTTGAAAAATAATTAGCTGATCCCTCTCGAAATCATAACCTACCTACCTACTAATGATAGTACTTTTTAAATTAGACAAGAGACCTTGTTTTTACTACTCAGTATTCTATTTTTTAGTTTTATTAGTAAAAGTAAAGAAAATTTTGTTCAATTGTCTGTGCGCGCATTGTTTTAATAGTATAAAGCGGTTTTGGTAAATGGTTGTGGTTACCACTTAGTACTGCAGTCAAAATGTAGGATATTTTTATTTCCTAGAAGTTTCAACACTCTTACTGAAGTCACAAAGATATTTCAGAGATGAAATTTCTTAGCATTGTATGGATTCACTGTACGGTTGCCGGGGCCATTTTGTTGCAAAGAGTGGAGAACAAACTTTGTTGACGATTTGCGATACAAATGTAAATTTTAACCCCTTTAAATTTAACACTGTCCTCACATCACTGTTTACATTTATCAACCTACTTAACCAAATTTGTAACGAACCCATCCCGCTTTTAAAGTTCGTTCTAGAAATGAACTGATAGTTCTAAAGAAGTCAAGATCTTTCAGTATTTTATAGAAATTTCACTGTTATAACTCTCGCCCCCACTTTTTTCTGCGTACAAATTAACAATAAACCTATTCTATATTAAATTATGTTATTTTCTAAATGGTCACCTTTCACGGGCTGCTTATAAGTGGGAAAGAATTTCAATTATTTCAAAACATACCATAATTTATAATAAATACTGTTAAGGAAACGGAATATGGAAATTTTACCTGAAAATGTGTATTGTTTCTTGGTTGTCCTAAGACTTTACATCTTTTCCACTCGACGCGTCCTCCTATATTGTATCTTCGATAGATCTTATCCGTATCCGTAATTTTTAGCCGTCACGTGATTTCCGAAATTCTCAGGTAATCACCAGAGTCCAGTGTGGCGTCTGGATCTTCTGCAACTCACTCAGCCCATTAAAGTTCCAGTCATACCACAGCAAAAAGATTATATCAGTATTTCGGATGTTTAAGTCATTTTATATGTATTTTTGTATAATATATAGATGTATTATGTGTACCTTCGACGTTCTGTGATAAACCTGTTTTGTTATCGTCTTGTAGTTTGAATCAAAAACGCAGCAATGCGTTTTGTCTTTTGTAAATGGTTTCGTAATGACAAATAATTATGTTCAAGAATTTGAAAAATTTCGCATAAATAAATGTATATACGTTTATTATCCTTTACAATGATTAATTTATAATTATGTTTACAACAAAAGAGATTACAAACATCAGTTTGCAAAGAGGGGACGTTACTAAAATACATTGTTATTGTTGAACAAAGAAGGTTGGGGGGAGGGGGGGGGGGGGTTGGTCGTAATGGCTTATACAGACAATATATTATACTGTAGGTTATCATATTAATAGCTGTTAATGAGCCAGCCATTTAATCTAATTAAAGGGTAAGCACACTTTTTATTATTTGCATTGTTTGCAAGATTGCATCGTGAAAAGAGACTTAGCGCGCGTTACACTATCTGGGTGGGTGGTAACATTCATTTAGTCTACGAGCCCCAGACCTTCATTGTTTTGTAAAGTTGACAATTTGTGAACGTTTCCTCCTAACACAGGAAATAAATTAACATCTAGCAATAAATAATAATAAAAAGTATTCAAAAATGCTGATAATAAATAAAAAAATAGAATATGGTGAAATTAATAAAAAAATTTCATTTGTTGAAAATATGGAATTATAATCATTGATGCTACGCCGTTTTAACATAGTATTAACTCTTGTCTTGAAGACAGGTCTACCTTATACGGAAACACCAACGCAGACAAACTGTTCCAATCCTTCCTTGATAGGAGGGACGTCCACGACGTAAGGATGGATACTCGCCGTGCGTCAGAACGTCGAAAGTGGATGGGGGATGGGGAAATTCGCTAGCGTAAGTCTTGCACACTCAGTACAATGTGTACTATAGAACACTTAGAGGTTTACATTCAACGGCTGTGTTTGAAGCTATGGAGCTGGGCGTCAACCAATTATAACATGTTTCAGATACAGCAGATGAAAACAAAAAAAACGTTAAATTTATTTAATTACAATTCATTTTAATCACAGTTTGTTGCTTAGAACTAAAATGTGTTAAATTAAATCTCTTCGATACATCTATTTTCATTGTATAATTAACTTAAATAATGATATATTCAATTAGTATTTATTTACTGGAATGTTAGTTTGCAGTTTGTTAACGATTTATCACAGGATTATAATTATTTTAATATTAACTCACTCTCAATTATAGACCATTTTGAATTTAAGATTATGGAACATTTCTTTTCATATCTGTTTTTAATATATTAATATATAAGAGATAATATGAAATGGACGGATACATCGAATGTAGACGGAATTCCAAAAAAACTATTATGTGAACGATAGTTTCTAAATGCTAATCATATGTTATCACAAATAGATTTAAAACAAATGTAAAATAATTATATGTAAATGACTATTTGCGGTTAAAATCTTTTTTAAATGAAAAATTAAAGTGTTAAGCAAACACTGGTGTAAGTTACTACTTCAAATATTCAAATATCTCAATACAAAGTTTTTTCACTACCTTGGATCAAAACTATGTCATGCGAACACAGCCCTTTAAGAAATTTCAGAACAATATAAATTATACAAAAACAAATCGATATATATCGATAATATCACAACACTAAAATCTAGCGGCTAGAAAGTAATGCGTCACACCTAAATGCTAGTTCCGAAAATTATTTATCTTTTCGGTCTTAAGATACTATCTATCGTCAAAACTTAGTAACAATTTTCTCGTGTTCAATCTTTCCATTGCTCTCGGGCATCTCCTTCTGTCTAAGGGAACTGTTCTGGAGGCCGTAGAAGAAGTAAATACAGTACCCTAAAAATAAAAATATTTTTTTACACAAAAAATAATAATTTGAAAACAAAAATAAACAATAGTTTCATGTATTATAGATTTCAATAGTTTGATCGATCTTCATTTTAGGTTATTTTTTCTTGAAATATTTTTAATAAAAGTAAAACATTTGATCATTCGACGACTTTTCATAAAGTCTAAGACTTACCGATGACGAGCCATATGATGAACCGCACCCAGGTCTGGTAGTCCAGCTGAGCCATGAGGTATACGTTCATGCACACGCTGAGGTAAGGCACCAGTGGCACCAGCGGCACCTGGAAATACATTTATAATGATGTTGGGAAACTTGAAAAAAAAAAAAACCTTTATGAGTGTCTTCCTATCGATAATGAACCCGGTTATTAAAGTCCCAAATATGTAAATAACCTTTCACCAATTGACTTACTTTAAAGCTGAGGTGTTCGACGGCAGCCCGAGGTTGGCGGCACAGCACCAGCAGTAATATCAGTAGTATGGCGCCCAGCACGCCTGCCGCCACACTCACTGCGCCGCTCGGGCTCCAGCGAAGCACAGCGCACACACACAGGACGGACACGACTGGGAGGGTTTTAAATATAACATACTGTCATTGTTTTCGGTATCAAGTAGGAGGATATTGTACTTTTAAAATTTTACATTCCAGTTCCACGGTTTCGTGAGCCAAAATTCTACGGATAAGACCCGGTTAAAAACTCGATAGAGACTCTTTAACTATTTATTAATGATTAACGAATGATTTTTCTATCGGAAATGGATGTACAAATGGAAATAGATCTCACAGAAGATCCCGATGGTGCACTTGGCGATGGTAGCAGACAGTTCTGTAGGGTGTTTGAGACCCAGTAGGTTACAGGTCTGCCGCACCGCCGCCCGCGCTCCTGCAGCCGGGGGTAGTTTGGCACTTACCGGCAGCTGATGCTCCTCCTCGTATCTGTGAGTTACATGTACCATTTTAACAAATGAATCAATAAACTTGTGCAAATTTCAGTGCACCTGAGGGTTTAGAATTTTTGTGGATATATTACTCTAAGTCTTATTGGAATTAATATTTTTTAGTGTTGCAGAACCAGCAAACTGAAAACGATTCTACAGATATAATGTCTTAGTTTTGGAATGTACAAAGTCTATATTTAAATTATAGAAAATAATTGAATTTTCTTGGTCATTAAAATTAGCTTACCTTAGTATCAGTACGCTCGTAGCCACAATGGTATAAGCAAGTAAAGTCCCGATTGACATCATGTCTATAAGCTGATTCAAATTAAAAATGGCCGCCATCACAGCTGCAATTAGAACGATTGATGATTCATTAAAAGGATAATATATTAGAAAAGATTACTTGTAACAGCAATTTAAATGAAAAACAAGGTACTCACCAGAAAACAGTCCACTCAATATGGTAGCCAGCATTGGAGTTTTGGTCCTCTTATGGATAGCAGCGAGAGGTCTGAACAGTACACCATCAGATCCCATGGCGTACAAGACCCTCGGCAAAGGAAACATGGCGCCTAACAAACTAGTACAAAGAGCGAAAATAGCACCTATTGTGACTATCCATTTGATAACTGGCATGCCAGATTCTGAAAACACATGTGGAAATGGCGCGTCGGCGTCCTGAAAATAAAATGTTGTTTAGATATTTTATTTCTACAAGAGTTAAAATAGAACAATGAATACTTTGTATATAATTAATACTTTCATCATCACATATCGAAACAAAACAAATCATAAAGATCTCAACTAAAATGTATGAGTCTCGTACAACCACGTGTACGAGACGAGACGTGTCATTCAAATGTCCCATAATTTTAATTTACTCTAAACAATGTGACATTAAGTAACAAAAGAATAACCTGTCATTTTAGAATATTGTTGTGGTTGTTTTCACATTTCTATAATTATTTACTTATTTGTAGGGAAAAAAAAGCTAACTGATGCTGGCTCAGTCTTATTTCTGGTCTTGGCTTTCTAAGACAAACTATTAAATAAATCTATGCATTACTTTTATCAGTGAACGACAAAGAAATATTCAGCAATACAGAAATTAACAATGTTTCAAAATGATAATATTATTTTATATATTTGTGTAACCCACCTGTAAGTAATACGGCCACATCATAGTCAAGACGGTGGCAATACTAAAATACGATAGAAAAATTATGATGAGCGATAGAACTATCGAAAAGGGTATATCTCTCTTGGGGTTCTTGGCTTCCTCTCCGGTGGTAGCAACACAGTCGAAACCCACGAAGCCGAAGAAACACTTGGCAGCGCCGGCCATCACCCCTGCCATCCCCCACGGCAAGAACCCACCCTCCCCTGCCTGGTCGCGATACTCTGCGGGTATTTCTTCTACATTGATGCGCCAGTTAGCTGGGTCGCCTGAAAAGAAGCCGATTTCTTAGTAAGTTCGATTATTGAAGTATACTTTAAGCATCTAAACAGATGAATTTTCTGATGTCATATTTATCATATTGTTCTGGTTATATATCGTCATAAAACAGCAACAAGTTCTGTAAGATGTTGAACGGGAAAGTGATTTAACAGTTACTTAAATACGAATCATCTTGGATCTTCAACAAAATAATATGACAGCTAATGAATACAAATTATAGCAAAAAGACGTTTGCGAATATCTTAACATTTATTTATCTTTTCCATTTTGAATTAATATCCTTGGTCACTTGTGTACGTCAATAAAAATATCAATGAATATTGTGGTAACAAACTTATCGAAATAAGCAATTCTGAAAAGACACTCTTCAATTTAAAGTGAAAGCTATTTAAAAATTATATACTTTTCGTTTTTTTCTGTCTCTATTAAAACATCATTGTTATAATTAGAATTCTTGATGAAGTGTGTGATAAAAAAAATTGTATTGTAACAATACACTCAATATCACCATCATTTACAACCAAAATAACTTGTATAATTGCAACATAATTTCTTGAAAAATTTAAAGTCAATAAAAATACTTATATAAAAATGAGTTATAATAAATGAATAACTTAAGGAAAATTATAACAACATTCTTTCGGTAACAACAGACTATATCACTAATAAAAACTCGACGAAATAAATATAGGTATCTGACTCAATATTGAATTATTATTCAAAATAATATCAATAATATGATGATGAATAAACTCTTACTCTTGATAGCACCCGCGATGACAACAATGAGCACAGTCACCATGTTCAGTGCGGTGAACACGTTGTTTAGCTTTGTGGACTCACTCACACCGATGCTGAGGAGTACTGGAATTTTGAGATATCTTGTTATTAAATATTGATAAGCTTGAAAATTGCAACCGCAATACTTATATAAGGTTATCTACCTTACAACCTTACAGTACAATAGGTCTGAGGCACCTTTAATAGGATTTAATCTTAATTCCTCTTTCGACAGTCCTTCAAAGAACCTTCAGGCTCCATGATTGATTGAGTAAAAGTTTATAAACAAAATTAAAAATAAATAACTTAAATCGTAAAAATCTCGGAGAATATTCTTACCGGTGATTAGCATCACGAGAGCAAACGCAAAGAAGTCAGGATAATCCGCCAGGAATGACACGTTAATCGGCGCGAGGCGGGTCATGGTGCTCGCCATGGTGTTGTTGCACAGGCTGTCTATGTAGTTCGCCATACCCTTCGCCACACTGGCCGTCCCTATCACGTATTCCAGAATGAGGTTCCATCCGATCGTGAATGCTATGAACTCGCCCACGCTCACGTAGCTGTACACGTACGCAGAACCTGCTTTTGGCACTCTTGATGCAAATTCGGCGTAACATAACCCTGAAAAGACAAACAAAAATAAAGTGAAATTGGAAAACATCAAAATAATATATTTATCAGTTATTGTCTCCCCGTGAACACGATTGTTGCAAAGCATTCAAAACGTCGGTTTAAAATTAAAATGTTACCAAATTATAAGCGAGTTTTAATCCAAATGTGTCGTGAAAATCTAAGAAAATACTTTATATATATCAGTTTGTGTATTTGTGGTATGTCTTTTTATAAACTTTATTTTATAAATTATAAAACTGATTTCAATAAAACTATTTTACGGATATAACTCGTGTTTATTATTACATTTTTAAATCACCATCATCTCGTCTTACCGCGAACACGTTTGCTGCAAAGCATTCGAAACGTCGGGTTAAATTTAAAAATGAAATAAAACATTTTATGAGTTTCGAGAAAAAAAAAATAACTTAAATAATCCTAGTATCGTTTACTTTGGAGTCTTATAATATATATTTATTTTAATATATGAATATTATAAAAGATTTGATGGGCCATGTCACTGCTTTAACTCCTCGTATTAAGATAAAAGCTTTTTTTTGTTTGCCAAATCCTTGATATTTAACATATTGAATCGGAACTAGAATATAAATATTTTAGACGTTAGTAAAATCTCGTTATTATCATGTCAAAGCCTAACTTAAATTATTAAAATATTGAACTTAAATTATTGTAAGTAATTTATGTTCAATATAAGCATTGGAATAACGATGATATAAAAGTTGCAAATACTTTAAACGACTCTAATTTACTTACTTACTTATTTAGTAACTTTACATTAACATAGAATTAAATTAAAACGACTTTATTGGTTAGCATTTGACATAAATTGTTGTTTGTGTATCAGTAAAGCCGTAAAGGTTTTAGCGACAATACTGGTATTACATAAATGTTTTGCCACTAACTTGTATTTGTAAGGCTTGATAAAACTGTGTAGAATAAAGTTTATGACCATCGATCATGTTATACATTTCAACAGACAGACATTAATAGTTCACTAACCAGCAAAAGCCGAAGCAATAGCTGCAACGAGAAAACTCAGCGTCACGGCTGGACCGGCCACAGTCTTAGCGACCGCTCCGGCGAGCACGTACACTCCGAGCCCGAGCGTGCTGCCAACACCCAGCGCTGTTAGATCCAGCAGACCGAGGCACCTGGACAGCTGTGTGGTGGTGTCGCCCTCTTCTAGCCGCTTACAGCGACGTAGCGCTGCGAAAATTCTCGCACAACCCATCTGAAATAAAATTGTCTTTTTTTATTTATATCATTCATGTCGAAAGTCTTGAGACCAAACTATAAAGTTATGAAATTATTATTAGATCAGAATTAATAAAATTATAGGACAATTAATTAACGCTTTATAGAATGCTATTAGTATTTTCTACAGCATTTAAATAAATTTCTTTCGTATCATAATGAGACCTTCCAAGGTTCCGGTGTGAGAGAAGCCTCGGAATACAAAGCAGTTGATTTGTATGCGACTCGATAACAATGACGAAACGAGCTCAGCTGTAACGGTCAAGGTGAAGTGACGTCACCGTTGTAATGATCACTCATCGTGTTTGTGGATAAGTGAGTACTTAATAATTTTTTTATAGCTTATGAGATCAAACTGATGGATATTTGGAAAAAAAAAATATTGAAATTATATTTATAAAATTATTTTAGAAGTACAATTTAAAATGTCGTCTTATTGAACATTTGAACATTTTTCATCTGTCATGAAATTTCTTAACAACAATATCTTCTATTAACCAACCTCATCAAAAAATCCTTTATAAAACACAGTATTTGTATTATTTATTTTATTTATAAGTAGATAAGTAAAGCTCTTTCTATATTACCAATACTAGGATCTTATATCTCGTGGTGCTATCACCACAAATGATTGCTACTTACATATGTATTAATTTCTAGCAGATAACAATCAATCGTCGTCTTTAATATAGGTAACTTATTAAACTGTATATATCTCGCGTATAATTTGGTTACATTTTGATTTTAACCCGACGTTTCGAAGACTTTGCAGAAATCGTGTTCACGGGTAGATGAAAATGTAACCAAATTATACGCGAGTTTTAATCTGTATAAATAGTTTTATTTCAAATGTGTACTCATGAAAATCTAAGAAAATACTATGTATATATCTCTTTCATTTCTTTATTTTGTATCAATATTATGTTTATGCAATATTTAAAATTAAAGACCAAGATGTCAATGATGACGGTATATTAGAAAACAAAACACTAAACACAACGCTCAGAGTAGGTGTCTGAAAGAAAGTCAAAGATTAGTGACCTCACCTGAACAGAAAGGTCTTCAAAGACGTAGTGTTCGTGAAAAAGAAAACTTATACATGAAGTGCTGACGTATCAAAAAAGTAGATTGATAATTTAAAAAGATATGAAAAATCAAGATAACCCCTCGTCTTACATCGTTTTCGAGTGCGAAAACACCACAAAAATATGTAATTTTATATTCTTCTGATAGACTATCAATGACATTACAGACACGAATTCATACTTGCAAAAACTCTTAAGTGTTTGCGCAATTGGGACGGGTTTAATTAAATTCTTGTCTAAATTTGTCTAACATGTGAAAATTAAATCTGATTAAAAAGAAATGGACCTTTGGCAATGGATGAAATTTGGGTCCAACGGAGAAGAGGCAAAACAAAGTAATGATAGGAGTGCCACTCTTACAAACTCGGCATAATAGATGCAATACATTTTTTTGCGTCGTCTAATTGAAGCTATTAAACGTTTAAAAGCACGTGGTACAGCGTTCATGAGGATCATACCAGCATGAACAAGTCACTTGAATCTGTGCCAAAAATTCACGTATTCTCCTGATTTTACGCATTCATACGCTCATCTGTCTATCTAAAAAAATGTTTGAGGTCTTTTGCATTTCAAAGACAAAAGAATTACATATTTGTGTAAAAATATAGTTTCTTCTGAGTATTTTAATGTTTAGTCTTAGTCGATGGTCTGTCGCGAATCTCATACCTTTTGACGTTGTGTTGATTTCTACTGGATATAACTATCGCTCTTATTCCATGCTTTGCTGTTAATTTTTTCTAGTGCTGTATGATGCGGATGCTTAGAATATCTTTTTTATACAAACATTAACTCAAAATTAAGATTGAATCGTCAGCTCACACGCCAGACATTTTTTTAAAGTATTCCTTTACCATTCCACGATCGTAACTGCAGAAGGTCATTACGAGGAAAAAACAATATAAGTACTCCTTACTATTCTGTTTTATCTCGATAAACTAAACTTCAGTGATAGCCATCGTTGACTCGTTCGTTGAATAAATATTATCTATTCTGAAATATGATATTATTTCAAACACTCAATAGACGATGTATCAGTCCTTGTTTTATAAAGATTAGAAAAATTTGAAACAAACAACGAATAAGTTAACCTTATATTAGAAATATTCATATTATATATTATATGATTAATTTTATGAATACAAAAAAATATACCCGTCTTTGGAGAAAATAATAGCCTCATTTAAATGTTAAGTGTTTTCTTGAAGCGAGGTTGAAATCAAGGCTAAAAATATCGAGGGAATCTCCCTATTACTAGTCTTAATAAATATATATTTTATTTCAAATTGTGCAGTAAAATTTATTTTTTATTTACAATGAAATGAGCATGTACGCTGAATGACTTTACAATGAAACTTGAAGAGAATGTAGAATGTAAATGTAGGTAGATCGTCTATAGTAACTTTATTGTTCAAATACTAAAATGAGAAACAAACAGAAAACCGGAAAATTCTCAAGTTATATTAACGTTATAATTATCTTATTGGCATGTCATTAAACAACAAGATTAAATAACTCCGGTCTTAAGGAACAACCTAAACATTTACATAAACTGTGTTTTTCACGTGATGATCACAAGAAGAGATGTGGTTCCGATTATGAAAATGAACAGATAAGCGTACATTTTTTTGTAATAAATAAGTATTAAGCCATTTATTAAATTTACTCCGCTTAGTCGATACCAAGCAAAGAAAAGTCCCCAGGCGATATTAGTGTCGATGCTCTCCCCTTGTGAATGTAGGTTACTAGCAAAATGAATTACAAGGTAAATTATTGTGATAATATATTATCAATAATAATATAATTAATATGTATAAAAGCCTGTAGATTCGTTATTGCAAATAGACATTATAGAATAATATACTGTAACAATATAAAATGATAATAGATAGACTATTTTTTGTGACGAAGAGCTCTAGACGGCGAGAGAGCTCTAGTATATATATATAATTTGTACATAATATATAATGACGAGGAGATTGCACAAGTTTATTAAGAATTGGTTATTTTTATATAATCATTACTCATTACTAATACAAACATGTTTTATCTCAATGTTTCAAGCATTATTTCAACGACTGTTCGGGTGTTGTTTTAAACAAGGGTTATATTTTATTAGTTGTTAACTAGAGTATTCTTAATCTTGAAGATATTTACTGTTTTTTATTTATTATATTATATTTTTTATATCTGAGCCTTATGTATAAGAGTTTTTTTCAAAATTAAAAAATTGCAATCTGACTGA
Source organism: Mechanitis messenoides (assembly GCA_959347415.1). Taxonomy (NCBI): domain Eukaryota; kingdom Metazoa; phylum Arthropoda; class Insecta; order Lepidoptera; family Nymphalidae; genus Mechanitis; species Mechanitis messenoides. Next base: position 7,048,119 of record OY365770.1, on the reverse strand, counting down.
TCCTATTTCAAAACTGTAGCATTATGTTACATATAATATAGTCTTATTTTTTGTCTAAGATTTTATTTAATATAGTCTTCTCCGATATAAAAAAAAAAACAATTTCAATAAATGTACAAAAAGATATAAAAATTATATTTCTTAAATATATATGCAAGTGAAAATTGCAAGTTAATTATACTCACTGTACCACAGATGTTTATAAAAATCACACCAATAACTAAACAGTGACAATGACAAACTGAAAGTGTCTTGTCATATCTTATTGTTTGATCTGATTATATCGTTACAGCCTGAACTAAGCTTTATAAATACAGATATCACAGTACATACACATATAAACCTGTGTACACGCATTTGATAAAAAATAAGGTCTTATCCTTGATGGTTGATAATTGAATTCATAATAGACACGATGATAGGAATAAAAAATATAAATATATCTATAAAATTTACTTATACTAGCATTAAAAGAGAAAACAAACAAAAAAGGACATTTATTCAAAACAAGAACTCGACTCAAACACAACAAGATCAAAATACAGAAAATAACATAAAATAGATTATCTATTAATTATTTTAAACTTCAAAATAAACTGAAATGATAGATAAAGTTTCGACATATAAAAGAATCTTTATAAAAGAAAATACTAATATCACACAGACTTGTTATAAAAATCTATGATTGTTCTTCATATTTGTTTAAGATACACTAAAACACAGACGGCGAGGTATTAATAAACGTCATAATAACATTGCACGATGCATGTTCGTCATGATGTTTTCAGGAGTCTTGTTGCTAAGGACAGACAGTATTTCAATATCGGAGAGTCTAAGATTAATTAAATATATATACATTATATATCAATATTATGGTTTGGAATACATATAACAATAGTATTTGAACTTTTAAAATATGTTGGGTTTTTAACTTTAATATTTACTTATACATATAAAGGAACCCTGGCACAATCTGTGTAGCAAATAAAAATTAATAATCAAACTTTTATCTATACAGTTTGAAGAAACAGGTTTAAAAAGCCATTAACAGTAATTTTATTGTAAACAAAGCCGCATGTAACAACGAGCTTATTTTGTTAGATTTGTTTAATTACACTGCAATAATCTGTTATCTCTAGAGCTATTACCTGTCATTGTTGTGAGAGGCTTCGCTTATTTTCTGTATGTCTTATATTTATTTTATCTTAGAGGCAACGACCTATTTTGCCATTTACAGACACATTCACATTGATTTTAATATTTAATTCGCTTGTCTAATAACCAGTTTGTATAATTGAAAAAAATTTACAAAAATTGTTTTTGTAAAAATGTATTTGAGTTCATCAAGATATTAAGTTCCGGGTGAAAGTGTGTTTGTCCCGAGTCGAGTCACGTGGCGACGTGTCCTTGTGCAAAGTTGAGAAAAATAAAAACATAACTAAAACAAAAATCATATTGTTTTTTTGCAAAAATTTATTTTAACTTTTTCTGGTTTTCAAAAAACAAATAACTTTTTTTATTATTTCAACAGGATAAATAGTAAAACCTCTAGAAAGTATTCTTTTAATGTACTTGAAATATTATTATAAGACATAAGACGTAACTAAACCTTTAAATATAAATAAAACACAATATTATTACTCAATTATTTAAACATTTTGTTATATTTGGATACGTTGAAATGTATTCTGAGACGAAACTTCCATTTATGACCTGGGTCAAAGCAGTAAAGAAAGATTTATATCCGAAGACCCGTTCACCTCAGCATTAAAGGATTTGGCAATAAAATGAAGATTTTACAAGCTTTTACGTTCTGTTTTCCTTTAAAAGTAAAAAACATTGCTTCGAGTCCTGTGAATATCTTAAAATAAGTTTAGTTTCAATAATTTAAGTACGTTTCAATAAAAAAAATACCGCATGTATTTATTTCATGAACAAATGTGCTGTTCATAATGCTAGTGTCTGATGGAGCGATTTCTAAGTGTTTTTAATAAAACTGGTTTTATAAAGATCGATTTTAGCTGCTTCATTAATTACAAGGTCAAGTCGAAACACTTTGCACAAACAAAAAAATATATATTTATTATTATTTGTTTGAAACTTAAGCTTCAATAATAATTTGGGAACTTTAATTTAGCTTAATTATTAATGTATGTACATAAACATGCCATGTATCAAGTGGTACATACATGACGTATTCGCTTGTAAGCGCTTCAGATTGATGCGACTCCATTATCACAGCTGTAAATCTCAGTTTTCTTTTAGTTAATTATTTATTTATAAGGTACTTAATGTTTTTACTTTTTAATGGTTTCCATACAAGTCGCTGTCGTCGGAGCTTTCTCGAGCTCTCCTTATCTGATATTCCGGTCTCAATTAACACGGATTTACATTTATCCTTCACCGTTTGAAAGTTTGATTTACGTGAAGGAGTTTTTGAAATAATTCAGAACATTTCGTAATAATAACAACAATTTATTTTTTATTTTATAAATGATACTAATATTCGTATTCCATTACATCAGTTGATTGCGTCTTCTCACTACTTAAGACACTAGTTTCTGTTATTAAGTTATTATAAGTTATTAAATAATAACTATATTAGTATTATAAAGAGAAAAGTTTGTTTGTTCATTAAAAACGCCAATGTTCGCATCTAGCGGATGGTTTTGAAGAATTCTTATCAACAAAGGCAGAAGGAGGAAGGCTATCTAACATACGCTACTATAAATACGAGTAGATATTCTGAGTGTTAAATGAAAGTATCAATTCACTGGTAGAACCGCGAGTAACAGCTAGTATTCAATACAGCATAATAAGTCTGAAGTGTACCGGAACATAATATTTTGTATTTTGATGTCAGTCTGGAGCCTTGTGTAAAACTAGCGACATTTGAAAGTGCCACGTCTCTGATGTGATTGATGTGTCTGTGTCTCATCAAATATAAATTCTGATTGTCAAATAAGGATTGTATTTGATTTATCGCTAGAGAAGATAAGCGATTTCGTAGATATAAGCGGAAAAATGTTACAAGATCATCTCAACGTTTTCCTTTCCGTATTTGGTGTTAGAAATCTAATATTTTCCGGAAAAACCAATAACTCTATACCAATAACAATCAAGTTACTTTAGATTTATCAAGTGCTAATAACCTGTAAATAGTGCCTTTAGTATTATCCTTAGGTTTGTGACTAGATTCTAGTTGGTCACTTATTACATTCAATCAGAAAAATATTTTACTTCTGTTTAAGAAGGTGATAGACAGGGTGTTTGAGAGTCCCGGGGTGAAGAGGAAGGAAATACTTTTAAAGCCACTGATCATTAGAACCTCTTTGAGACCTGCCATGGACTCTGAACCCTGGACTGTACTTAGGTACTAACATTAGTTAGAAATTATTTCCTTTACAGTATATAGGAAGTGTGTATCCTCTCAGATGCAAATAGACACAAGAGTCGGGAAGTCGGCATTTTCCAATTAACAGATCTAGACCTAAGAACAATAGTTTTTATAACACGTGGAAATAAATCTCACAATGTATTATTCTAATTAATATAAATGACGTGTTGTCTCCTGACTGTATTTTAAAATGAGTGAAAAAATAGAGAAACTAAATCTCAAAAATGAACGGAATAAAAAAATAATCATGTTAATTTCAATATTCGTTTTTATAATTTTGACAGATGCATTCCTAACTAGAGTATGACTGTTCATGAATACAATCTATATCTAACTAAAATAAAAAAAAAAGGTTTTGACTTTCACGAGTTGTTTGCCATCGACTTAGCTGGTTTGCCCCAAACATAATATCTTTAAACATATTCATATATTTTATTTTTATAGCTCAAAACACTTTTTGTTTTCTCGTTTAAATGTGAGAGTTTTTATTAAAACTATTAATATTTTACATTAAAGGCATTGTTAGATAATAATCTAAAAACTATCAAAACACAAAATTTCAGCGAATTTTGTGTTAATTTTTTTTAACACACGGAAAAATTATTTACTTCATATATAATTTATTTTAAAAAATTTCACTTATTAATTACATTTTTATTGTATTAGATCTTATATAAAAGTATTGCTTCATTTTATAAAAATCGTATGTAATTTGATATTAGTTAACTCTATTACATATTCCTTGAATGCGGATAGAACGTACACACACACATGAAGTAATTATAACACAGAGCATTATACTCTCACTCGCACATGTAGAGTTGATTCAGAACCCAGCGAATTTATATATACTTATTAATTTTTAACCTTCAAGAGTCTTAGGGGATAACACCAAGACGGCCATAAGAGACAGGAACTGGACCGTCGTGGACGTATTGTTTGTGATGGGTCAAGAAATTAAAAGTGGCATGCCTTTACAGAATTGTTTTTGAAAGATAAATTAATTAAAATAACTATTAATAAAAACAGAAAAGGATATTTATAATAAATGTGAGTTAACTGTTAAGTTATTAACATATTTTAAGGCTCCTTCTAACAAACACCTCTTTTTCATGTTTTTTTGTCTCAAATAAGAAACTTAAATGTAACGAACATATCTGAGATCACAAGAGCAAAGACGACAGACTGTGACGTGTTAATTATTAATTTAAAAAAATCAAGAGCCTGAATTATATTTATATGTTAATTCCTCTTCTTATATGTTTATAAAAGCATCTGAATATAGAGAATTATTTTAAATTAACAACTTTGTAAACTTGTCTGTAAATTGCCTTATAAGTATATAGCGGTATTCATAATATCTTGTTGAAGCCGGTTTTTACTCCTTTAGAAATTTAAAATCAAATGACATCCTTTTAATGTTTTGGAATACACAAGTCTTAATGATTTTAAAAACATAAATTGCAATGCAATGCAAAATAAACGCTATCTTAATGTGTTCTCAGCTTTAATTTAATGTTCACGAGCAAAAGAGGCTGTGCTGTTAACTGTACATATAATTATGAGTTTTTATAATATTTGGTCGAGGTTATTAACCTAGAACAACTCTTCAAAATACCAGTCAATGATAGGCCTCGACGACTTTTTAAAGGCTTTTTGTACCTCAGTGTAGTCTGAATAGAATAGGATTTATTTGCATGGTTTTGGTCGAATCCAGCAAACATATACGCAAACGACAGGCTCTCTGTGTGTTATTCAAGTTTAGGCCTTACATTTATTTAATATAAGGTCTAAACTTGAATAACACACAGAGATTAATTTTCAAGTTTAGGCATTATGTTCGTTGCTACATGCTGTTCGTGGTTCACATTACGCTCAATTAACTTTGTTCAATGTAAAATATTAGATATACAAGTAATGGAGGATACTATATCAAAGCGAACAAAAAACAACGAAACTAAAGAGTATTACATTGTGGTCGAGAAACTGAAAATGAAAGAATTATAGAAATGAAAACAATAGGTCCTACACCACTTGTAATAAAGGTTTTTTTATCAAATTTTTAATTTAATTTTTTAATACTATTTATAATATAAATAATTTAGATTGCTTATTTTATATATGATCGAATAACATATATTTATGAAAGACTATGTAAATATACGTGTAGTCATTTGATACATCTTCTACTATATACTACATTTTTATCATAACGACAGTAAAATTCATAAGAATTACATTAAATTTTTAAATGCTCTAACTAAATAGGATTTTTCAGTACAAAGCAACGAGATGTAACATCTCTAAGTTCGGAGGCTGTCACTCTATTGATGTTCAGTTTCAATGATTAATGAGTCGTTTAGTTTAAGAATAGTTCACTCTTAAAGAAGTTTCAAGTTATGTCTTTTAAATATTTAATAACTTAATTCATTGTCAAACTCTTCTCGGCGTCGTATTTTGATAGTATGGGCATTTGTATGGAAATTTTAGTCTCTACATTTAATATTACTAAATTATAATCAGTTATTAAAATTTATCAAACTTAAATTATTTGTTTATTTCTCTCCAACTTCGGTGATGAATATTCTTCAAAGTCAATCTTACAACACGAAAGCCATAATGTGTCTTGAAAAATGAAACATCATTACTATAGACTTTTCAACTGCAAGCGCTTTGGCTTTTTGTGTATTGTGTTCTTAAATGTTTGAGTAAGACTTTTATGAAAGAATTTTCAGGACAGTTCATGTCTGAAGTTTATTTTAAAATTTCCTTGTATTTAAATACGTTATAAGAATAATAATAACTGACGTATATTGAAGAATACATTATACTTACTTCAAAAATTTACTTACACTTTGCATGCCTCTTCTTGACTTACCTAAATGTTTTAATCGACATTCTACTGATTTTGATCTATAATATATTTATTTTAAATATTATGTAAAATGTCACATGTAACGACTTCTAACGACTCTTGGCAACATTAATTGAAGTAAAATTTAAATTATATAACTTGAAGGTGGTTCACCTTCGTAGTTATGTTGCGTAAGGCTGGTACTACATCTGTTTATTTATACAAGACTAGACATGACTTGGAATAGCTATCATTAAGTATACTTATCATTTATAATATAATATTTTAATAGAATATTGTTATCTAGTTTAATAAAATAAATGTTATAGTCTAATATAGTTTTATATATCTTTTTACCTGGTGTTAACAGCGTCCTGTTAATTGAACATTCGCGACATCAAATATAAGAAAGCAAACGAAATATATAAATAAAAAAGTTAAATATCTAAAATAAATTGATTTCCATTATTACTGAAGTTAGTTGCAATTATTATTGAAATTAGCTGCAATTATTATTGAAATTAGCTGCAATTATTACTGAAATTATTTCTATTATTAAATCCAGAGATGAAGAGAACTCGACTTTTTCAGAAAATCAAAGTATAGCGATGCGATGAGGGCGTTGTCAAAATATAGTAAAATTTTGATATGCAGAAAAAAAAAATCTAATTTATTTTTTGCTTGATTATACTATGCTTAACTTGCTAAGCTATTGTACTGATAAATCTTCCATTCTTCGTTGATACACAAACATTATTATCTGTTGTTCTTAAGGATATTTTTTATTAATATTAATTTTTTTGCAACCCAATGATTGATTGTAATTTGTTGAAGCTATATTTTTTATTTTACCTCATATTATGTTGAATAATATTAAGCAATTATATACTCAATAAAAATATATTTAAGTTAATATTTGAACAATGCATCATATAACAAATGATAAATTATTTTATTAAGAAATGTGTTACAATATAAGGGCAGATACAAATTTGAAGACTCCTATTTAAAAGTTGTTTTTATACGTTTGTAAATGGCGCGAGGTGGATAGGTTTCCAATATGAATGCAATAGGTCTAGTGTCTGTGTGTCACGACCGTATAGAAAGTAGTTATGTTAATGTAACTCGAATGAAAACATTGTTGCTCCTGGATTTACCTGCACTGGTATAAATATATTTAAAATGAAAAACTTTATGATTTGCATTTTAAAAAAAAAGTAAAACTACTGAAATATATTTATTTATTTATCCTGAAACGCATTACAAATAAATAAAATAAATGTATCAGTTTTGATCAAACTTGCAAAATCAACGACTTGGTATTTCAAACTTGCAAATTTCAAATAAAGTTGCTTTCAGTTGTTCATTGAATAAACACGAGTTGTAAACAATCTGCAATAACTATGACAAATCGGTCGGTTGTATTGTGTTTATAAAACACCAAATCAACCAATCAAAGGTGTAAGTTATATATATCGACATTACATTATCCAATTTAAAATTTTCAATTTGTTAGTTCGATATTTCATTACAGATTTCTTGCAAAAGTAATTGAAAGTTATGTAAATGCAAATAGATATGTATTAAAGTCTTTTATTATAGATAATTAAGTTCATATCTTTTGTGATTTTAGTACAACGAAATCCTGTTTTTTTTTCTAATATATGCACGTGAAAATTTGATTTTTCGCTTATGAAATATTAATATTATGTTGTCAATGACCTCCAAAATCACGGACAAAGGGTGCTTCGCCCGTCACGGCAGATTATGACTATTGTCTGTCTATACGTGTATTAGTATTAGAAATATCCTTAGAAATATTGCTACAAAATTGTTTTTAAAAAATATGCAAAACTAAATATTTAAATTTATTCAAGTTGTAAAAGAATATGCTAAAGTTTGATTACTTGTGATTTTATGAGGTTTCTTGGAGTTTCTTTTTATGTGAATAAATAAAAAACAACTGCTAATAAAAATAAAAAATTAAATGACTGGATTTTTGATGTATTTTTTTATTGTTTTAGAATAAAAATATAATGACACGACCATTTTGTTAATCCTACATGTTTAATTTTATAAAATATTTTCTTTGTTATAAATATGAGGCGTCCACACTTGGAGCGGAACTAATTAAATAAAAGTTATATAATAAAATTTAATATTTACCTGAATGTCACCTGGCGAGCTACTATACTAGTTATGTGAAAATCACGTTTATTATTTACTACTTATATATATATATATATATATATATATATATATATATATATATATATATATATATACATTTTAATAACTTATAATAATATATATTAAAGTAGACCTGGAACTGGACTATTATGTCCTGCATAATACTCGTAGGACTTTACCTGCCCTCCTCTCAAAATATCAGATCTAGAAGCAGTGATTTGACTTGTGGGAATACAGCGAACAGGCTAATTAAAGACAGGGTTTGCCATCGTGAGACAACACAAGACAGAGAGAAACAGAGACATCGCTGTAAAGCTATAAATCTAATATAATTGCAAATGAATAACGTTTATCATTCATTACTTTACAATTCTATCACATACATATATATAACAAAACATTAAGACAATGCTTCTAAAACTAAACTCTTGAGCAGTGTATGTTATACTTTCACATATATATATTCGTCTCTAATTATATATAAAAAAACGAATATTAATATTATGTTCTGAGGAGACAGTGATGATATTAAATAATTTAGATTATGTAATTATTAATAACATTAGAAAGCTATTAATACTAAGTAAGTTACAAAGTATAAGCATTGGCCAATTAAGTCTTTACCTAATTATATAAGACGAGTTGTTCGAGGTTTTTAATCAAAGGTTTTTATCATCTAATGAACATTAATTACTCTAAGTTAATGATAAAACAAAAGAACATCTATTGTTGTTCTATTAGTAACGTAATGTAAATCAAGAAAATAATATATATTTTACATTACTTATTTATTATATATATATATATATATATAATAAATAAGTAATGTAACGCTAATGTTCTCTAGACATAATGTATTTATCAAATTCTATTAACGATAAATCTTCTTAAGTAATGTACTGAAACAAGTTGTCCTGTTGCAAGTATCACTTGTCATTGTATCGATAATTTACATCACTAATATAGTGACGTACACAATTTGAATCGTAATCATTGTTGGTTTATTCATATCCATAACATATGCAGATACATGAATTAATTAATTCTATTTAAACTTATTGAGTCAAATTCTGCTAATAATATATCTATTTTTATACGTTACTTTATTAGGATATTTAAAACAAAATGTGATTTAAAATTTATGATATTATTGAGATACAAACTAAATAGCAAAAAGGACTGGCCATTTTAGTTTATTATTTCGGAACATTTGTCTTCAAATTGCTTTAAAAACATAATTTTTATTACAAATAATACAAAATATTTTAAAATGTGACCCATCAATTACCGGTTCTTTAATAAATACAAAAATACACCTTGAATTCACAAAAAGTCGGTCTTGTATTTAAAAAAGTATTGAAAAAATAATAATATAAAGTTCAATAACATTATGAAAACACGATGGTGGAACAATATTTTGGTAAATAATATATTATTATATGTTGATATACCTTGTAGCTCTTGGTTTTTCCGAACAGATTTGTATATGATATCCTAATAAGGTCAACTGCAGAATATCACAACATTACCATTTATAGTGGCTGTTGTAAAATATTACTAAAGAAAACCAATAAATTTCTTTCGAAACTTTTTTGGAGGACTGTTTTTTTTTCGAAAATGTGATAAACATGAGAAGATAAACATGTCCTTGTGATATATTATATTTTGTATATAAATATATATTAATATTGAATAAGACTTGTATATCTTGATCGTATATATTGATTATGTACATTATATCTGATGTCATATACTTACATCTTAAAACTAATGCATATTTAGAGAAAATAATCATAATTTAAAATATTATTTCACGAACTGCAGTGAAACAATAATTATTAATATTTACAAAGTAAATGTCATTCATTATAATTTAATAGAGTATTGAAATTTTATCATTGTATTATTATTATATAAAAAATATGAAAATTGATAGTTAGATACATATTCATTGTAGAATTTAAGAAAATACACTATAAAATAAAAAAAACTGCGGAGTGGTTTTAAAAATACAAAATGTAAAAATAATATAAGGTAGTTTTATAAATATTATATTTTCTATTATAAGTCATCACAAATAATATTGTATTAAGAAAAATCAATACAAATATAAAAACAGTAACGTGACTAAATATTCTCAATAACTTTTAACGATTAGTTATAATTACATTTTAAATACATTCATATTCATGAGACATTTTTCTTCACGTTTCGCAAAAAGTACTGAACGTATTTTGATGAAATGTAAAGTTAAGGCTAGTCCTGATAATTATATAGTCGTTTAACACGCGCAAGGTAATAAATATTAAATTTTTTTTTTGCTCCATGTTCTTTTTACAAAAGTAAAAGATTACAAAAGTATGAGAGAACGTTGTGTTTTAAGTATAATATATAAAAATACTTACCACTGATATCAGTAAATATAATCCTTTTTTTTATACACAATTTTATAAACAAAAAAATATCAGAGAGTTCGTTACGCGCGTTTGAGGGACATGTTAAGGAACCGCAACCTGCGCTTGCGCAGTCTCTTACGATACTGAATGAATGAAATTTAACATTCCATGCCATGGCGGTTTTGATTACATGTTTTTCAATCGATTTGACCATTTCACTGGCACGGTTCGTCGGTGGAGTGTAACCAGCTATCTATTTAGTATTATATGTATTGGCAGTATTGCTCTTGTATCATACTAACCTACCTTCTTACGTATATTTTCTTGTTCTATTGACTAATTATCATTTTTGCACAAATATTTTTATACGGGGATGTACTGAATTCATTGTAATTAAAGTAAATATACATTTTATCCAAGTTTTCCCTTTCAAGGTATTTTTATAAATGTTTTGTATCCTCAGTATGATGATGATTAACTTACAATAGATGAGGATAGATTATAATACACTTGACACAGTTAGTAATTACTTTTAGTCACAATGGTCAATGGATGTTATTATACTTAAATGTAACAACTAATAAAATATATAAATGTATTTAATAGATATATATATTTTTACAAATAAATTAGTGTAACAACTATATCATATCAACATTTCTACTCCGTTAGGAATAAATTAATTAATTCAATATCGCAAAACGCAAAAATTTAGACCTATAAAATTCTGATAGGAAGGACGTTATTATTTTACATTCATTATTATTTTAAGTGTTTTAAATTTACAGAATTATTTTTAAGGTTTTTAAAAGTATACATGAATTTTTAATGATTTTATGATTTAGTTTTTAAGCTTTTCACACTGCACCAGCAGTTCACTTTTAAACACTGCACCCTTCGCAATGCAACTCGGTGTGCCTGGCATCCGCACGGTGTCATAGAATGGTAAGAAGCTTCATCTCTGAGTAATTAACTCTATTATCCTGAAGCTTTTATTTCAAGTCTTTTAACAACCTTCAACGCCGTTGCTACTAACTGTCCTATCACTTCCTACATACACGAGGTCACTGTTTAAGTCCATATTTTATAAGTTAAAAGAATCCGGATAATAATTCCTGCTCATTGAAGAAAATTTTTGTTACGTACGAGGAAATTCATATAGGAGACTTTATAGCAGACTTTGAAACCTCAACCGTAAATCGGTGTTTCGTGGCTGAGCTTCTGGTAGCTCTTAACTATACTGTACTGCCATGTCTTATGTAAGGTTGAGAAACATGTGCTAAAACCCAATGAAGAGAAACCTTCATTTCCAAAACCCGTCGGAAAGGAAAATGATAAGGAAAGAAGGAAAATAAAATATTGACGGACTCATACTCAAGAGATGTTAAGAGAAACTGAGGCAAAGAATAATGAAGGTGATAAGACGAATGAGGTAGATAGAACACAATAAAAATTATTGGAAGATTTATGAGCCTAAAGGCAGAAATAAAAAGATTTATATTATTATTAAAACTATAGATATAAAAATACATAAATTATATATGTACTTATTTTAAATAATTAATAAAATTTTATACGCAGCGCCACCTAGCGTCAGAAACGGGAAATTAATGAGTTCTTATAAACATCTGCAACTAAAAATAATAATAAAACTTCGTATGTTTTTCTATGAATTAATAATGTAATAACATAAAGAGTTATCGCTAAATTAAAATAGCATATATTTTTTTATATCTAAAACATTGCTTTTATCTTTCGTTAGGCGTTATTTAAAATTAAGTATAACGTTGTCTTTAGTTATAGCTTACTGGAGAACCACTGACACAAAATAAAATACAAATTAACTACATACAAAATATCTAGATAACGTCAATATAGCTTCATTAATTGACTTACGAATACATCTATACTATATGTACACCATGATCATTTATTTAAGCTAAAGATTTACTAAATCCTTAATATGTGATATCTGTGTGTTATACATAAAGATCTCTCAAGAAACATTGTCTAAAATTCCAACTAGAACATTAATGAAGTATATTCGTCATATCATTGACATGATAAGGCAAAGAGGCACTAATCGGATATCTTGCTATCGGATAATAGAGCTCTGCACTCGCTACTATACGAGTGTGTTGTTTTACATACGTAGATGTGTTTTAATTTAACAATCGTGTGTTATTGTGTTAATGTGCTAATAAATTAAGTGGATTCCTTGCGCTATGACTGTCTTTGAATTATTGTAAGGTAGGTTTCAATTATTGAGATAACGACATCTTAGAAGCCTCAATGATATCTAGAACTGCTCTAACTTCAATCTACTGTATAAACTGTATTAAAATCCGTTGGGGGTTGAACAAACCAACATAATTATGACACTTGTAAGCCTGTTCTTCTTCTCTGGTTTTTTTTGTTAGATATTACTTTTAAACTAGCTCTCTCGCGGTTCCACCCGTAGACAAACGATTTTATATACTATTAAGTTACCTAGAGTATCAAAATCATTACAGATTGCTTTCCTCATGAACTATCATTTTCAAAAAGAATTTTTCAATCTTCTCCGTAGCTTCGAAGATTAGCGCGTTTAAGCAAACAAACTTTTCCGCTTTATCATATTGGTATAGATAATAATTATTTATATATCTTTATTATTCAACTTGGGATTTTATCAAAGGTTTTTAAAATCTTTGATTTCTTATATTATCTCTTTTACTATAATATTTATGTACTAGGTACATTGCTAACTGCACATTGCATGTCAATTATTACTGAATACTACTACTAAGTAAGTAGTTACGTTAGGCTACTATTATGTTCGCCATCAATACTGTGTTATATGAATGGTTGATCGGATTTCAAGGTTCTATATTATATAAGACAGCGCAGAAATAATGTACTAACTTCGAGTTTCTACAATTTATCTATCTCAGTAAATAGACAAAACCAAACATTGGAGCATTGTACATACGAATAAAGTTTTTGTGTTCTTTTCTTAAAGAATATAACATTTTCCATAGTATAAGTAGGCGAGTTCTATACGAGTTTACTTGGAGAATAAACAAAACGTTAATCTAAAAGAAGCAGCCTACAATTTCACATAGTATTGTTTATTTGTCTGTATGATATATATATAATAAGTAACAATTACTTTTTATCAAATATACATCAGTGGCCACCATATTATTCAATATGTTGCTACAGACGATATATTTATAGTTTTAAATAACTCATGTACTGTGACAATCTTTGTGTAAGAAAGAGATTTATTTTAAAACAAAAAAATGGTAGATAGTTTTAGACGCACGCCACCTTATCTACCGGAGAGAATATTCCTTAGAGATGTCGCTATGTACTTCTATGTACTTTTCAATGACTAGCTTCATATACCTTAACCTAATAAAACACGATAACGCAGTGACGGCGCTTGAAACAATATTTGAATGAATACTGTAGAGATCCAAAAAAAACGCATACCTAAGAGTTGGTTGAAGTGCGGTTGAGTTGCGCAGTGATTACACACAGTTGATAACGGATACCTATTATTAGTAGGTATTAAATGTTTCTTCGAATTAAAATTGGATCATTTAGATGTAGCGATAAGTCGTTTATAATAATATTTGCAATTCCATAGTTGACTTGTTTGTTCTTTTAATTCTTTCGCACTAACAATTAAATTGATTTTTTTTTGCATTTCACAGCACAATTTTCGTAGCAGTTAAACTTTAAATCTTTAAATTTACCTCTTACAATCAGTGTTAGAAAGATATTTCTTAAAATGTACTTAGAGCTACTAAAGGGATAATCTTGATTGCTATCGGAGTACTATTCTTAGTTCTGAAACTGTTGAGTTCTAGACCTCGTTGATCAAGTTGTAACAAGCTGTTTACGGTTCTTAATCTGAAAGAAGTTCATAACATTCAAGGCGCTAATAAAATTTAAACTTAACAAATATACTGTTTTTGAATAAGACTGGAGCAACTTTGTGTAAATGAGATAACCTTCAATACCGACTCAGCATCATTAAAATACAGTAAGCAATAAAACTATTTATAAATAAAAAAATTCTAAATATTTTAGCAAAATTTTTAAGACCTGATCTGCAACAACAAACTCTCAAATCGAACACAACTCGTGTCATATGGATACAATAACACAGACAGTTATTTTAATCTCATTCGCGAGGTAAATAGTTAAAAGTAACGAAGATGATAAGATAAACTTAAATGTAAAGATACATCATCCTACAACAGACATCTTGTGTTACGGAGATATACTTATCAAGAATATCGATACGGCTACCAAACCAATCGGTATTCGTACCAACCAGTTTTAATAGACGACCAAGATAATTGTAATGTACAGGTTATAATAATGTTTATCATTTACATTGACAGGATATAACATTATTTCATTGAATTATTAACTTTATATTAAAATGTATGTTGGACAAACATTCGTCCAATAATTTTGCGATGAAGTACTGAATACATTAAATGCACTTATTTAATTTATCAAATCTTTATTACATCATGAATCTCTTGAGAAAAATTCCGTAATCTATAAAAACGATGAAAAAAGAGTAAAAAAATTCCTCCATCATATTCATATAAATAAATTAATAAACTATTCATGTAGCTCTATTAAAGACATAATTACCTACAGTTCAACTGTTCTTAAGTACTGGAGTTACATAAACCTGTTCTTGTATAAAACAAGTGAGATCTGATGATTATTTGCTATCTTATCAGTTCGTCGTTATCTTACTAGTTTCTCGCTTACAGCCGCAGTGACAGGTAGTGGGAGTGCTACGGAGTTATGAAAAGTGAAATGAGGTAGGACAACCATATTCAGGATACTTACTGAATGCATACATACTTTTAATAACTATCTTTTTAGCTATTGAACTAAAATGCAAAAGATTCATGTGAAGAAAAATGAATCAAATTGAATATGAGTAAAGTATGAGAAGTACCTAATCATTTGTCTACACTGTGTTTAATTATGCGTTTTAAGCTATTATATAATGAGAAAATAATATTTTCTGTTATTTCTATGGTTTAGGATATCTTTTATCAAAAACACGTGTAAAATTAGGTAGATTGTTTCTAAAACATTGCAAAATTATCTGCTAATAAATAGTAACGAATCTTGATAGCAGGTACGAGTGACTGATAAAATCATAATACTAATTAAATGAGTTCATTTTCAGTCTGTTAAGTAACTGCTGAAAAATGATATTTAAATGAGGGCGTGATTTTATCTTTGTCTATTATTGACCAAATGTAAAATAAAAAATAAATAATATTGTCTATAACGAGTTTACTTCTTACAAAAGATGCCAGGAAAAGAGGCTAGTGATGACAATACACTTCTAAAGGTTTCAAGCATACCTGCTAGGAATAAGTGTTATATGTTCTTATTCCTAGACATCAGATTTGCGCAAGATCTTGAATCTTATAAAATTGATAAGATCTAACAGATTGCAGCATTTTTCATTTGGAGTTGTAAAGATCACAAAACAATCCATAAAAATACTTGCAGCTATGATAAGACAATATTGAGCAATAACAATATAATAATATAAATAACTTCAGATTTTACCAGACATCAAAACACAATGGAAAGTCATAATCACAATAAATAAATTAAATTTTATACTGCGTCCTGTTTCTAATTATAATGATATTGATTAAAATACCAAATTAAATATATAGCTATTTTTTCTAATATTCTAAACTTCTCATTATTATTATTATTATTAATATTATTATTGAGAATTATTTTGATTCTATATATTTTATTATATTGCTGATACAGAATAACGTCAAGACTGTCAGGATGAGATTTTTCATTTTAATTATTTCTCTTTAAAAACTAAATGGTTAATTTTTCTCAATCAGAGCAAGAAATTTAAAAATTAAATACTTCTGAGAAACGCATCCAGTTTTGTTTAGAAGAACGGTTATTTTGTCAGGACGTGTTGAGGGTCCAAATGCAGGGACTACAAGCGTCAGGGCTGGGCTGATCCATGGGTGTCAAGTGGCGCAGGCTGCTGCGGCGGCGCGTGTTCGAACCAGATCAGCTAGATGGCGGCAATTTAAAAAGGTAACATCGACTAATATCATGTTAAGTTACATTAGCCGTTATAAGATGTTTGATTTTAATTCAGCCTTTGTTCTAATAAATATGAGTGTAATTTTGTATAGCTGATGATGTGATACTGTAAATTAATTAAAAAAACTTAAACAAGTAATAAAATCTTTTTAGATGTCTATCAGTATGGGATCTGACAGCGTTGGGTGTTGGGAGCTCGCTGGGCGTGGGCGTGTACGTGTTAGTAGGATCCGTCGCGCTGAACCTCGCCGGTCCTTCCATAGTTCTCTCGTTTATAATAGCAGCTGTCGCGGCGATATTTGCCGGTAAATAATCTTATATAAAACCTGGGACGCTTGTAATGCAACTTATATATATTTATATTCAAGAACTATTAATACATTTCTAGATATTTACATAGAAGCTCTTGTTTCAGCAATGTGTTATGCAGAGTTGGGATCTCGAGTGCCGAGAGCGGGTTCAGCGTACATCTACACTTATGTGACTGTAGGAGAGATTGTAGCCTTTATCGTGGGATGGAACATGATTCTTGAAGCCCTGTTTGGTAAATTATAAGTAAAACTTCAATTTTCAAACACAAATAAAATGTTATATCCTAGAATTTAACTTCAGTAAAAATATGTGTATATATTATTTTTATGAATATTGTTATTACCTACAACACTTATACTTGGTACTTTTCTCCATCAGGAACGGCGAGTGTAGCCAGAGGTCTCAGTATGTATGTGGACTCCATGACCAGTAACTCCATGTCGTCGTGGATGAAGTCAGTAGTACCGATATACTCATCAATATTCTCGCCTTACTTCGACTTCTTTTCGTTCTTCGTAGTCGTCATTTTGGGTGGTATGTAAGTTCTTTCTTTGATAATTGAAAAGAGAGATTTACTTTTTTTTTATTTTAATCGCCTGGCTGATCTTAACTTATAATGCCATTCGAAAAACATTTAAAAAGACTCAGGTTTTTAAAAATTAATAGGAACCAAAAAAGGGGTAGGAAGTAATAGATGTTATGAAAACCCAATATTTTGTTTCTTCAGTGCTGTTGGCTGTCGGTGTCCGCGAGTCCACATTCGTAAACAATTTATTGACGGTTGTCAACATACTTGTCATCGCTTTCATTATCTGCGCAGGCGCATTCAAAGGTATTAGTCATTTAGTATTATAATTATGATTCAGATTGTTACTTTTATCTGGTCTTATTATATTAAAATGTATAAAATGTAAAAATCGTTCTACTTTTTTGTTAATTTGGTTATAATTATGATGCTCAATTATAACTTTAAATACTATTTATTAATATAACAGATATTATCATAAATAATCCATAAATAAGAATATTCTATTAAAAGCAAATAAGCGGTTTTAGCATATATTATTAAAATTGGTAAGTTGTTGTTTTCTGTCTGTTCCAAAATAGCTCTAATGTACACTAGGTATATTTTTAATGCATATAAATAATATAAAATATATTTATTATACTTTTAAGTACTCCATACTAAAATACAGTATATTACAGCGGATACAAGCAATTGGACTATACCACCCGAGGATGTTCCGGACGGCTTTGGTGTGGGCGGGTTTTTTCCGTATGGCGTGATGGGAGTATTGCGTGGAGCTGCCGTCTGTTTCTATGGGTTTGTGGGCTTTGACAGCATCAGCTCAACTGGCGAAGAGGTAAGCATTTTACTATGTTACATAAAAAAAGCGATATATACTTAAGCACTTCTACTGCATTTTGGCACAAATGTCCAAATTCCTATGAATTTTAGCTATTTTTTTTTAAATAAAAAAAACTTCCTATGAACTTTTCTTCTTTTTTTGTACCTTTTATGTAAATATAGTAAAATCAGCTAAAACTTTAAAAAGAGTTAGACTAAACTATCTTCATCCTTAGTTTTGCGTCTAGTACATACATGTCTCCACCTGCCAGGTCCGGGACCCTCGCCGTGCGATACCGACATCAATAATGGTGACACAGGTGGTAGTGTTCATAGCTTACGCTGGTGTCGCCACCGTCGTCACCATGATGATGCCGTATTATCTACAGGTATTAAGTTTGACTTATCTATCTATATTTTTTCGTTATCTTTAAATATGTTAGCTATATCCTGCTTACTAAATTTATAATAAATATAAATTGAAAAAATTATATTTATCATGCCAAAACTTAATAAAAAAAACACAACATGAATGGAACCAAATTAGACAAAATATATCTTTTATATTCTATTTTAATTTACTTTTCTTTGTAATATATATTTTCGACAAAATAAAAAAAATAATAATAATATTTTTATCACGTGGTCAGTCCAATGGTCGGTGGGGGGTGAAGGCAAACAGTAAAACTTACCCTACGTTTTATTTGGTATTATTTAATTTTCAACTCTCAAGTGTTATTTTCACGTAGAAAAAAAAATAGGTTTAAATTGGTTTAATATAATAATTTTATTTTGGAAAGAATATACACGTATGAGATTTCCCATATTGTCCATTGTTAATAAATGAAGTTTGAATATTACAGGAGAAAGTGGCTTCAGTGGCTACTGCGTTTTCGTATGTGGGCTGGGATTGGGCGCGTCTGATAGTTACCGTCGGCGCCGTCATAGGAATAGCCGCCAGGTGAGAGAAGGAATTTTATTATACTTATTACTAGATGTTACCTAGCAGTATTTAGAAACGAAATTGTTTGTGGATATATTCTTCCGAACTTCCCATTAACGTATAAAATCAATTGTCGTTGAGCTGTATACAAACTTCGGGGCCATGTACAAGCTAAGGCAATATCAATTGCAAAACTATTGGTATACAATAAAAACCTTAGGCAATTTGTTTAGTTTTGGAGTCATCAAATAAACTATTTAGAAGGCACAAAAATATTTATTATTCATATAATAATAAATTCATCGTACAGACTACAATGCCGCCTCTAAAAGATTATAAAAATAAGGATAATACAACTGTTAAGTATTGTGAGATAATACCGAATAAAACTCATACATACCTCAGTCATAATTATAATAGACGTAAAAAGAGTCGGTTGTGATTTGTCGTTTTTTTTTTAAACTAAAACAGTTTCCAACAGATTGGTTAAGAATGAGAAGAAAAAAAAATGTGTTTCCAAAATTTTATCAGTTATTGAACGGATTTCAGAGCCATATTCTCAATAATACACTTTTAGCTTTAAAGTTGTTGTCTATGTTGCGTCTTTATTACTCAAATGACTATTTAAACAGTATTGGATATATAATATGATTTTTATATTTAAACTAACATCAATAATTTGTAGTCTGTACGGATCAATGTTTCCACTTCCGCGGCTGCTATACTCCATGGCTTCAGATGGTCTATTGTTCCACTGGCTGGCTCGAGTCACTACGAATAGGAAGTCGCCCACTATAGCTACACTGATATCTACGGTCGTAATTGGTAATAATAACCGCTGTCAAATTCATTTTAACTTCTGCAATTTATTAACCTTTCGTAACTTGTTATACTTTGGATTTCAGCTCTACTTGCAGCCATATTGGAATTAAATGAGTTAATATTGATGATGTGCATTGGGACCCTGTTGTCTTATACTATTGTAGCGTCGTGTGTTATAATACTAAGGTAATTAATTACACTTGAAAGGTATTTGACTGATTTTTATTTGCATTTATGTATCTATATTAACAAATATTTATATGTGTATTATTAGTATTTAGAAATAACTTTTATTTGAGTTTGAATTTTAATTTAACTTATGTTCAAATTTTTAATTTATTCTCTATGGGTTGACTGGTAGTGAATGCTCTATAGCATTAAGTCCGCCTGTTCTACTTTTGTTTTATGGTACAATAAAGATATAAATAAATAAATAAGCTTAGTTTCATCTTGGATGCCAGTGGATTCTTTTCTGTACATATTTTGTAATTACTCTGAATATATACATTTATGTTATTTAAACATCATATCTAGTTGTAAAATTCTAAAAATGGCAATAACGACTATTGTTATTATTATTTCTGTCAAAATAATACATTTATAAATACAAAGATTGTAATATAAATAACTTTTAATGTAGATATCGTTCGAGTGCAGAGTCCCACGGGTGGACTGCAAAGCAGGTCATTGGTTGCGGACACAGATTTCCGACTAGAACAACCTCAAATGCTATTAAAATTTTACTCTTATTATTCAGTAAGTATAGACTTATTATTTCAAATCTCACTTTGTATTGAATAAAACTAACTAAAAGATGCTAACTAGAGGATGAGATCAGGATAGTGATAGGAGTATTAGGATAATTGTAAGATTAATTATTTTTATATTATATTTAACAAGCTCGAACATGAGCGAGTTATTAGGTTGGTTGTTTTTGATACTTTTGGAATTACTTAATGATTAAGAAATCAACCCTTGAAATTACAAAATATTATAAACGAGGAAAACGAATTCAATTTGAAACTGTAACTAAAATATAAAAACAAATGGTCTAGTTTTAATATCATTTATAATTAATTTTGAATTAATTAATATTAATTTTAATTAGCAATAGCAATAAAAGTAATCTTCAATAGAAATTGTTATTGCAATAGTCATTGTGAATGTCTGTCAGTATGCACGTGCGTCTCATCGGCGCTGGTGGCGTCTCTGTCGGCTCGTCCGCTGGTGGCGCTGGTAGCGCTGCATGCCGCGGCCGCGCTGCTGCTGGCAGCTATGGCGCTGCAGCCGCAGAATAACGAGGATATAGCTTTTAAGGTGTGCGTTTGTGAAAAACCCAGCATTTTTTTATTTCAATATTTTATGATCTATTAATATAATTTTTTCATGCTAATTTAAATTTTTTATTTACTTTTCAGACTCCTCTCGTACCGATTATACCATGTCTAAGCATATACGTGAACATACACTTGATGCTTCTAATTAAACTTCAAACTTGGATACGCGTCTTGATTTGGATGGCAATTGGTTAGAATTTTTTTTATACTTTATTTTATAATTTGATTACCGTTTAATTTGTTCATTTTGATAAGATCGTATACTGTCATAATTACAGGTATTCCAGTTTATATACTCTGTGTGTGTTGTTACAAGCAAAAAGTTGAGAATAGTCTAGAAAATAATATAAATGCCGCACAAGCGAATGCAAATGGAAAACCGCGAGTGCAAATATTCGTCGTGTCTCCCACACCTCCTGATACTATCGGGCGTAGTACCCAAGGAGGAGGATATGACAATGAGGACGAAATACAAGTAGACATTAAACAGAATATTGTACGAATTAAACAACCAATTATCACAGAAGACATAATAGTGCAACATGCTTTGATAGCGGAAAATGAAGAAAAGGAAGCAAAAATAATAGATTTGCTAGATCAGGTATTGCAAGCCGAAGAAGCATCTTATGGCGAAATAAAGGAACAGAGAGAAGACTTTATTAGTGAACCTCAACCTCTTGAAGCAACAACTCATATAAAATTATCAGGTGATTTACCAGATGCTGGATCGGATGCACCTGTGGGTAATCAAGGATTATCTAAATATGACGTTATTGCTCAAGTTCATAGAGAAGATTTGCCAAAAGTTACTGAAGAAGAAAAAAGCGATAAAGAAAATGAAATTAGCGATAACGAAAACGCTGACCAAGAACAAGAAGCCGACGACGAAGAAATAACAGCTTTCAATGACAGTGATGCTAATTCGAGGACAGACGAATCTGGTTATTCAGATACGCTTGACAAAACAGTTCTTAGTGTATCCATGGAAGATTTTAAAGAAGAAGTGTTGAACATACCCATCCCACCCCCATTGGACGAAAACTTTTTCGCAAGTCCAGCATTTAAGAAATCCTACACGATATCTGTTAGACCTACAAAAAGACAAATTGAACAAGAAGATATAAATAAGCCTAGGGAGAGTATAGAATCAAATAACTCTAATGATGACACGCCCATGGTGTTTGGAAGTGATAAGCAAATGCATTTTATGTCTAAACTAGAAAATATTTTTCAAAACAAAATGGCTAATGATAGTGAAGATAACACTCATAGAAGAAGATCGAACTCCACTGGCAATCCGTTGGAAAATGTAAATTCTGAACCGATACTAGAGCGACCTTCAATATTTTTTGATCTGAAAAAAGAAATAGTGTCAAGAGCAGCAGCTCAGAATTTGCGTCATGTTGATGAAGATAAAAATAAAGCACCCAGCGGCGATGAAGATGAAGAAGAGGCTAGCTTAAGCCGCGAAGACATCAAATCAAAATTAGAGCACATATTTGCCGTCGGCGGGCCTCGCTTATCTAAAAATAGGTTAATGACATCAAACCCGCCGACGCCAGAAGAGGCATACCATACTGATGCTTCAAGTAATGAGAGCATACCAAAAATACCAAAAAAGGAAAAGAACGACACGCTGAATAGACAGAAAACAAAATATGGAGCTGTGTTAAATGCTTTGAGAATGATGAATAAGGAGGATAATGTCTAGTTTAGTGAAGCCAGTGTTTGTCCAAGAACAATTTATTATACTAGTGTGTTTGGTGGACTTAATGTTTGTTAAACAGATTCGGGTGCATTAACCTAGTCTTATGTGTAAGTGCCTTATTTAACCATTAATTTAGTACGTAATTAGAACTTTATTTACGGAACAAACAAATTGCAGTAAAAAATAATATATATAACTTATTTTTTGTAAGACTGAAATAGTAATCACATAAGCAATAACTGTACTTGGCCATCACGTTACTTGTACTTATTAAATTATATTTAAAATAAAATATATGCAGACAATCTGTAAATTTTATTACAATGAACTCAATCTCTAGTCACACACACTAACATGTTTCACTCTTGAATAACTCGTTAACAAAACCACACAGTTCCATTTCTTTAGCGCAGTCTAAGAGCAGTTCGTCGATTATTTGCTCAGACACTCTGAAAAGTACAAGTGTTAATACTACCACAAACAAGTGAACAGTAATTAAAATAAAAACCCTAAATTATATTTAATAGATAATATTCATTCATTTATTTGATATTACTACTTAGATGTAGAAAACTCGAAAAAACGAAATAACAATAAAATTCAAGATACATGGATGTAAGTGCCATTTCAACGTAAAAAATGCAAGAATATTTTAATTTTAAAGCACATCACCGACATTAGTAATGAGATTTTTATTGACAAAACCCACACTCCATAATAGATATAAACAACAAATGCTTCGGTTTAGGAATCGAACGCAGAACCATCACCACTAATAATTAGACAATATCATATCAAAGCAGCACATTTCGGTTGCACTGTAAAGGTACCTGCCAATCTTCTCCCAGGGCTTCCCAACGGCGCTGTTGGCGTACAGCGCGCTGGTCAGCATATGCTGCACGAACTTGGTTCGGTACTGGAACATGCTGTCCGTCACACGCTCCGAGATATTGAACATCATGCGGTAGCGTTCCTTGTCCCGAGCTGACAGCGGAGGTTTGGGAAACAATGATTTTGGGGCTTTCTTTTGGATAGTTTCTTCTAAAATCTGTTCAACATAGTTTAAATAACTGTAATATTTACTTTCAATAAGCATATTTTGTATATGATAGTTAAAAGGTATTTCTATATATATTTAGAATTTAAACTTTGGTGATACATAATTACAATGAAATATAATTATCGGGCTATACTCATTTAATTACTATGGAAATTGACGAGAACTCCCGCGCCGTGATTTTATCATGTTCAGAGCTCATGAATAAGGACCCCGAGTACGTTCGAATCTAGTTGGACAAATTCCGATAGTAATCACGTGAATACAACCGGATAATGATATATATCTATATTGCAGTAATTTGAGGTGATTGAAAAGTAATTAAGGCCGGTGCTGTATAAACATAAATATCGTTAATAGTTTTAAAATGTACTAAGGTATATATAAAATATAGCCAATTTTTTTAATCAATAAACGATGCCCATTTAAAAACGCAATATTTATGATGTCTAATAATTAATAAAGTATATCGTAAAACTCATTAAAGATCTACACAATGTGTAACCACCCTTACCCTCAATAGCTGAGGTGTGCTGGGTGGTCGTGGACTGACCCCGCCGCCGCTCACGCACAGCAGCTGAGCGTTCTTAGCTCCAGATATTCTTTCACTTCTGTTACTGTAGCGGAAAAGAATAATTGGATCTCTAACAATAAAATCACATATATTGAACAAATTTATTTTCAAAGTTAAGTTAAATTTGTGGAAGTACCAAGTAACTTATTCAAGTTGCATCTATTTATGAAAATTTTCATAGAAAAACTCATAAGCTTACACATATCTTTAGTATTAGGCTCGTCATGTGAGACATATAGTAATATAAATGTCATAGTGACAAGGTGACCTGCGAGGGTGAGATCAGACTGCGGGGAGCGACGTCTAGACTGAAGCGACATAACATTTGTCATGTGGGGTGGGATTTGATTAGAAGCTTATAATATTACGCTTATAAGTATCGTGGGAATTTTTGTGACATAACTCCTCAGGTATATTTTTTTTTACTATTCCTTTTTTTACTTGTTGCTCCTCCTAAAATGAATATCCAATACTTCGTATGGTTCTTTTGTCATAGAAAAATTTGGATAGTCATACTGATAGATATAACTCTGTTTTTATCCTAAGAAAAGTCGCAAACTCTATTATATCGCAACTTATAGTTTTTTGATAACAAAGGAGAAGTACTCATTCGCAAAGATGAAACATAATGAGGTCTAGTTGTAGTTAAATCTAATAGATGGCGTCAATTTGTAATATTTATATTATATGCAATTTTATAACACTTTTAACCCGTTATCCTGTGATGTCATTACGTTCATTAATTCATTCTTTATTCATTTGAGTCATCATAGGCCTTCATTTTTGTCAAAACAGATTTGACGGGACGCTATATTTCAAATCCATGTTCTGTGTAATAAAAACTTTTTGATTTGCAGCGTTGGTTAGGTTAGACAAATAACTGTATATATGCCTATATCAATTGAATTAGCCACATTGCATATTATATAAAAATAACAATGACCAAGGCCAAGTAATCTCTGGTAATATTTCCGTCAGTTCTAGACAGTTCTAGTAAATCCAGGGTAATAAAGCAATTGGCAGCGATTTATGCAATGTGTTTTAGATTGAGCCGACCTCGCGGTTGATGTCACGGCGTTTATTCGGCTGCAAATACTTTGATACGACCACTTACTAAATAATACACTTAATATAAGTATTCTTATCATACAACAAATCTTACACATACACAATAAGTACTGCGCAAAGGTTGGCTTAATGCCACCAAGACATTCTCTACCAACCAACCTTAGACGTGCAGGTGCATTGTTTCTTTTACTCCTGCCAACGTCCTTTAATTTGGTAGGGGTGCAAAAAAAGGGAAGAAAAAAAGAGACACTGACACTTTCTAAAAATACACTGCATACAATGTTCTTGTTATTTAACAAATTTTACCAAACGATCAAATGAATCCACTCCCTGGCTATTAGAGATATCCAACACATATCAAAACCATAAAACACGCCATCCAAATATGTACAGAAAATATCAGACAATCCAATACCCTTGACCAAGGACGAGTGAAACACGGAAGCTACATTACAGATAGGGTGCCTGGTACGGGGTGACTTCTGTGGGGCGGATGTATATTACTGAAAAGGCCTTGAATCTGAGGCGTTATTGATTCAGTTCATCCATTTTAGCATAATGTATCAGAAGGCACTATCATATCATATTAGCAAGTTTTGTTTAGAAAAAAAAAATAATTTTAGCGAATTTGCTACATTATTTTAAAATGAATATAAAATAATTGAAGTAGGAATTAGAACAAACGAAACTTAAAATATAAATTTTTCTTAACAATAAAAAAAAATTAAAGCGATCAAAAATGATCTATGTATGTCTAATTGAATATTTATATAATAAATAGTAAGGATTTACTATTACAATTTATTGTAAAGTTAAATAGAGTTTTAAAAACAGCTTTATAGACATTACATGGCACGGACTTAACTGAAATTCTAAAATTCGTAAAAACTGAATTGTTTTTACCAATAACTCTATAACTGGCTTGAGGTCAGTTATTATAATGATGTTCTCTCTCTAATATTTTTACATTCATATCACTCGTATGATCTCATAGTGCGTGTAGAGGGCTATCCTCGAGCCACACGAAACAATGGACGATGCAAGTGTATAATGCAACACAATACATATTGAGTTTGATTGGTCATTCAATAAAGTGTGACCTTTATCATTATTATGAAATATTTATGACATATAAACTTTATTATGTATTTAAATTTCTTCTCAATCTTTTCAATCCCTTAATGAATATTGTAAAGATTCAAGTGTTTCGTAGTGTCAAAGTAGTTCAATATGGCTCAGAATTCATTTTGTTCAGTAAAGATCTTTCACGGGGTTTTTTGTTAATGTTTCAATTCTATATTTCACCCACGACTCCTTTTATAAGCAAATTTTACTTAAGAGTCCAAAAGTCAGATATAATTCCTCATAAAAACAAATACCAAGAAGCAACATTACTGCTATCAAGTAATCCATACATCAGTCACGTGGTTACGTACTTGATAATAAAAACACTTCTTTTACAAAATGATATGGATATGTTAAACCATTGTTAGTTTGAAGCGCCGCTAATTCGGAAATACCAAGAGTTTCAAAATATTATGGTTACGAATAGTATTTTATTTATCATAATTATAGATGAGGTATATATATACAGGGGATCCACTCACCTGCTGAGGGTTTCGTACAAATTTCGGTATCGAATCTCAAGATTTTCCTGAAAATCATCTTCCAAAATCCATATCTTACTAATATTATAAATGTGAAACTTTGTACAGATTGATGGATATTTGGAATTTTGTTACTCTGTCACTGGTCGAATTTTTGAACCGATTTTAATGAAATTTGATATGGAGTTAGAATACACCTTAAATATATGGACTTTTTATATTCCAATAATTTACAGCACGGGGACGTAAAGCATTTTACTCGGCCGACTACTACCCACTACAATAATAATCTGCATAACCCAATTTGTTTGTTAAGTATTTTAGATCTGAAACACTATACCTGTTAGAAACTTCCCACTATATATCATATAAAATATCTATTAACTGTAATTATTTCATATTTTGTAATTCAGACTTAAGAGTTAAGGGGGGTATGCATGGACCTCACTCCTTCATATGATACGTCACTTGACCCAATAGCTTTTAATATACAATCTTGATGTCTTATAAGACTATATTTGTTTAGTTTTAATTACAATGTACAGTTTTTCTGAACATGTACTATAAAACGATGTGACAAATTTCCTAGTTTTAACTAAACTATCAAATTTGATTCCCATGATAGTTTTGAAATATGCCTTTTTGCGACATAAACGACCATATATCTTATATGTGTTCAGTTAACAGTTTCATTATTTTAGATCTTCAAGGAACTGATCTGAGTATATATATGGTTTTAAGGTCAACTAGATTAAAAACCGTTAACGAAATTAATGATATTGACAGATAGTGGAGACCACATCACTTTGTTGCTATAAGGGTTCCGCTTTCCTTATTTTAAGGTACGGAACACTAAAGAAATAGTATTTATACTAATGGCCATAATTTTTTTTAATTGCAAAGAAAAATATGGGATTATAAACTGTATAACATAGACTTATATATTCGCATTAGCTAATGAAATAAGAACAATCATGCTTTTCGAGACTTCATATTATATAATTCAATATTAAATAAATTAACGAAAATGCTTTTGATAGCTACTTATATCATATAAACAATCATTTTATTCTATTTAAGATGAGCAATACAATCGGGCTGTGGTCACCCGACCTTGTAATATTAGATGTAGATACTATAACACAATTTGTATTTAAGATCTTATAATATAAAAGAAGTGTTTAAATAAAAATATAAAGTTCATATTTTCCGTGGTCGCATTATTCAGAGTTAATTAGTTATCAGCTAATCTATCACAAACATGAAGCAATTCTTGTAAATGATATGTCACCGAATATTGAACAACATAGATATATATATATATATATATATATATATATATATATATTATATATATTCGTGTCTACATGAATCAAACAAATAGAAATATCTACAATAAAATAAAAATACATAATTTTTCAGAAATGCCAAGCCTCTGATATATTAATTCATTAATGCTTCAAAATCATAAAAAGTATATAATTTGAAAGTTCAATTTATCCCTCTTGTTATTTTTACTCTACATTTATAATTTTTATCCAAAGTAACATATAATTAAAACCAGAACCAATCTTTACAAATAAATATAATTGTAATGTTTGTTTGTTTGTTCCGTCTATTCCCTGAAACGGCAGAATCAATTTTGACGGGACTTACACTGGCAGATAGGTGTAATAAAGAGCAACTGTGGCTAATTTTATTTTAGAATTATTTAATTCCACGCGGACGAAACCGAGGGTACAACTTTTTTTATATATAAAACAATTAATGTAGATTTATTTTTTTATACTTTTATTAATATACGAGTATATCACAGGTGGTTTGATGATATTTTGAAATTAAATATTAAAATCTGTCTGACATGTCGGTGTGTTATTCAAGTGTGCCCTTGTGTGTGTGAGGCCCTTTTGCTGATGTGAGGAGCTTGCACCAAGCTGACGTTCTGTAAGTTGTATTATATTTGGGTAATGTTGAGGGTTGTATTAACTTTATAAGATGTCCCAAGGATGTTCTGTAGTACTGGTGATCTGATGATGGGATATTTTCAAGTCAACTATTTCATACCTTTTGACAATATTATTTTCTCTTTATATTCTTAAGATGTATCGGTGATATACATACATAAAATAAAAAGGTGTTTTTGGACTAAAACATAGTTGAAGAAGTGTTTATTAAATTTAATTACTATCAGGTGTGATAGAACCAAGTATTACGTAAGCACTGTAGCGGGTAAATTTCTTGGCTTTTTTTGATGATATAAGAATGTTAATTACGCCCATGATTGGTAAATGATAAATACTAACAAAAAAATATTTTTTCAAACTCTTAATTTATAACTTGTAATAATAGTTGTGTAAATAAGTCTTTATAGTTTTGTCTGAGAATAAGCA
This sequence comes from Mechanitis messenoides, assembly GCA_959347415.1. Lineage (NCBI taxonomy): Eukaryota > Metazoa > Arthropoda > Insecta > Lepidoptera > Nymphalidae > Mechanitis > Mechanitis messenoides. Next base: position 7,017,999 of record OY365770.1, on the reverse strand, counting down.
GAACAGATTTTTTTAAATTTCTGGGATACGAATATCTGTAAAAATGCAGTAAAAAAAATTAAGCTTTAAAGAATAAAATTGTTCTACTTGAAAAAATTGTTTCTTATTTTTTGTATTTTTTTAATAAATTGTATTTATCTTACCAGGCATGTTGTACTCAATAAACAAGTCATTAAATAACGCCATCAATTAAAACTCAAAAGAAACAAAGGAAATATTTAAAAAACAGAAGATATTTTTTTTGAAGAAATTTTCATGAGCGATTGTCATGATGACCAAGAGAATGGTCAAATATTAATTATAAAACAACGACAAGTATTGTTTTATTTGTGAGTGCACCAGTTTCGACAAGATATCTAACTCCTTGAAACTGCTGCAATAGAAGTTCGATTCTATCTATTCATTCGATCTAGAACGAATATTATTCGTAGTGTAAAAACTCTTAATCTGATAAAATAATTAGAAATAAAATAAATATAATAACTTATAGAGTATATGACATTTGACAATGTTCGAAGACGAACACATCTTGTTCGATTCAAAGAAAATCTGGAACCTCACAGTATCAACAGTCCCTACTAAGCTCAAGCATAGAAGCTGTTTAGTTAGAAGTTTCGCGGAAACGTCCATCGAAAAATTTAAGAGCATAACATCAATACCTGGATCTGATCAAATATTCTTCATCGGTGTTACTGCGATAGATAAACAAGCTAGACGACACAAGATGCGACTCGAACAAGATTTAGTGACTAGAGTCACTCGAGCAATTATACTACCTCATTCGAATTATATTCGAGTATTAATATCACTCGAGTAAAAAATGTCAGTCGAGTTGCATTTTGCGATTATTTATTTAGCTACAATCAAATACCTAAGCGACAAAATTAACTCGAAGTGCCGCGTTGATTCGGTAATTTGAGTGCATATTGCCTCGAGTAATTATTTTTTCACTCCAGTACGAGTTTGACAAACCGACTCGAGCCACTCGAGTAACAACAGGGCTCGAGTCGCATCACTAAAACAAGAACCTCTCCTAATAAACATGGAATATAGAGGAAAAATACCTCACCATCGATGGATCTCAACTCAGCAGCATAAGTTAATATTAACAGTTTAAGCTGGTATAAAGATATTTGCCAAACCGCTAACAGGCCGTTGGAGATTCCGACAACCAACATACATCGATTTCTTCTTCGACAAATATTGTGTCTGAAATTACTGTCTTAAGATTATTTTTATGCTTCTTAACTGATTTTAACGAATATATAAAAAAAACTCAAAACGGTTTAAATATGCTGCCGTAAGCATTAATATTTATTTGTACTAGGGGAAGGGGTAAAAGATTTGCTTACTTTTATTAATAGAAATGGTACGTTATATTCGTGAAATTCGCCTTGCAGGAAAAATTGCAATATTAATTGGTTAAAATTTCAAGGCATTGATATCGAATTGATTGCGATGACTTTTGTTGTTGGTAAAAAAATAGTCAGGAGAGTTTGTTGTGAGGTTCTTCTCAGACCAGGGCGCGTTTAGAATCCTCGTAGCCTTAGCTTTAAATTGTAGTGTCCAGAAGGGCTTATTTCGTAAAGTATGATATCAAAATAGGTCCTCCTGACTCTTCAAATTGTTGTACACAAGTGATCCATATAACGTGATCCGTATCCACATACGGAGTCAGTAGAAAAAATATAAATAAATAATACTGGGATTAAAAAAATTATAAAATATGCTTACGTCATACTTGGCAGGCCCCATACAGTCATAATCAACAAGATCATTAGTAATCGATTCATATTTGTTTAATGTATTCCACTGTGGGCAGCTCACACGTCACGCTGCGACCACACAGCCTTATAAGAAACCACCTCATGAGCAGGCCATTAGCTTCACAGTGGGATCCATTATTAATTAAATTTTTAATATTTTTATCTCTTTTTGATGTGTGATGATAGACAGAGACGTATGTGTTCGATTTGATTAAGTATAAGTAGTTTAATAGGATTAATGGCTAATGTTTGATTTCTCACACCTTATGAATATGAAACATTAGTAATATGTTAAATACATTTTATCAATATTACTAATGTTTGACCAAAACTAGTCATTGTGTTCACGCTTTTTTTATTTCTTCCTTGATATAATATAATATAATATAATATAATAGGCCTAGCGGGTTGTATATAATTACCGGTAATAAAACTGCAAGAAGTCTGTTGGTTATCACTTATCAGGTGCAGTCTAGATGGAGCATATCACCTGCAGCTCACATACCGACTGACCCACCTGGGGTTACTATCGTCATTTTAATAAGAGGAGGCTAAAATATATTCAGTGAGCTGAGTGATACCCAAAAAACCCATTGATCTCCTTGTCTCTTGTATCAACACCAACATCACACCAACGCAATATCATCTTTATACAATTCCAATAGTTTATATTTATGCTTTATGTTATTGTTAAGCATGAAGTTTTTTAAAAATTTAAAAAACTTCACGCTTTGTAATCGTATATAAAGAAATATTATATCTTATAACACTATGTAAATTACGGATATCTACTATGATCCAATTTAATAATGAAATACAAAAACCATCAGTTGTAACTCACCCCACAGCGTCTCCACCACACAGCTGACGCAGCAGTCTTGTCACCTCACAGCTGCCCGGACCTAGCTGATGCTCTGGACTCTGTCAGAAGCACAATTAGATATATTTAGACTGAAGTAATTTAACTTTATTTCAATAAAACTATTTTACGGATATAACTCGCGTTTATTTTTTACAGTTTTTAATTTAACCCGACGTTTAGAACGCTTTGCAGCAAATGTGTTCGCGGTAAGGCGCGATGATGGTGTCTGTCAGTCAGTCAGTTTATTTGTCACCTACCTCCAACGGTTCCTGAGTTCGCGGGCATAAAGTTCAGGATGCACACAAAACGCACTAACTGTGTCTATGGGCTTGGCAGTCTGTTCACAGACATGGGATTTAATATTTTTCATGATAGGATCCCAGGTGTTCGATGGACCAGAGTAACATTCCCTTGCGATGTGCCGGTGTATACAAATTTGATTGTGATTGTGTATGAAATTTGTAGTACTCGTATAAATCTTAGAAATCAACTATCTTTTATGGAGTGATATGAATAATATCGTGTCATTTTAACAATAGTATTTATTCTATAAACAATTTGTGAAATTTACTTTTACTTGGTGCATCTTCTAATGAAACATTAGAATTGAAATACATAACGTAACTATGGTTAAGTGTACAAATAAAACGCTGATCAGTCGTCGATATTATGAGAGATCCAGACGAGTCACGACCTTGGCCATGCCTTTATTCCCATGCATCAACAATACAACAAACTGAGGCACACGCATATACGTAAGAAAGCAATTTCGTGATATCTCAAAAAATGCAACTTCTCATTAGAGCCAAAACACTATAAAATTTGAAATATTTAAACGAAAATAGTGTATCAAAGCAAAATAATTTCATAGAAAATTTAACTGCAGTTCATGAATTTTTTTTTTATACAAGTGATGAATATATCTCATTATTTAATTTTTTAGTTACGGCAAAATTCTTTCTAGCGTATATGCATATTTGACAGAAATTATTTTGTTCTATAATGTCGCATCAAAAAGATAGTATTAATAAGCTATATTTTACAATAATGTTAAGGTATTTTGTAATTATTATAAATGTTAATTATATTTTTGTAGTATCGCGAGTAAGATTCATCCAATCCGTGCAATTCCTTGTAACTGCACCGCTGACGTCATTTACGATAACACGCTCATAATTTCGCTGTAGTGTTGTAATTGGAGCAGTTATTATTAACTATATAAAAATCCTTCTTTCAAGTCAAAAAATTTTATGGGAACTTTAGTATTTTGGACTAAAATAAAAGATACTATATTAAAATCAGACATTTAACGGAATAATATTACGTAAGATATAGTTATATATATTTTGTCTGCTCCCTTGTACATTATTATCTATATCATGTGTCATATCTTATTCAATGAATCGAACGTCACGAAAGTTATTAGAAATCAATGTTTTTTTAAAACACCTACTTGAAATAATTGACCAAACATCGATACGAGTCGATATGATACGATAATCCTTATTTTTATTACATCACTAAACTTCTGTATCGGTCGGTCAGTCCTCGCTGAGTGTCTGTCGTGAGAGTACGTGTGTCACACTCTGAGGAGGAAACTACGATAAGATGGTGAGCACTTCAAACTATACTAACAAACATTTAGAACACAATTAAAATTTATTGTAAGACTTAATTATTAATTTAAACTTCATAATATGTTCATTTCAGTTTTTTTTTCCTAAATCTGTTTTTTTTGGGACATCTTTAAATTCTGTAATTGAATTTAAATATTATTTTAAAGTTATTGAAATATTTAGTATCGTTCCTAAAATTCAAATATAATAGGTATAACTAAGTCGGAGAAAAAGTTTTTTCGAATCTTTTCTTGAGCTGTTAAAGTCAAAAATTAAGAAAATTTCGACCTATTAATTGTCCATCGAGAATTTTTTCTTATTTATTATTTTGTATAGTATTTTTCATTTGCTTTTAACATAAATCTCAGAACGTTTAACAAATTTAGGTTTCCATATGAATTTTTTGTTTTATTTTTTTTTAATTGTATTTCAAATTAGTTAACTAAGATACAAGTTACTAATCTGTTATAAAATATTAAACCTCGTCGTCTTCAGGGTGTCGACGTCACATAATACACTAACATTAATAGTTTTGTTTACGAGCTGACGCGGTATCCTTGTGACTGCAAATACACTGAAATATAGTTTGTTATTGTACGAGAGATCTATATTAAGTATATAATAATATATAAAAAATACACATTTTATACATATATACATATTTTATGTTTATATGAGATATTTAAAATATTAAATAGAACTCTAATATTGTCTAAATATCATAGTTCTAAATATATAAATCATATGTATGTTTTATACAATTATTGTTGTCATTGTTTTTATCAACAACTTGAGCTTTCGACGATGAACTTTTTAATTGTCTACTTCTATCTCCATTATTTTAAGTGTAAAGATTCAAAGATGAAATATTTGACTGCTAGGGGCTTTTTTTAAAGTACATATTATTGTATTTATAATACCTTTTTCTTAATTTCTTCTTAGCATATATGTATTTCGTAATGTAGTACGTACTTCCATCGTGTTTTGTATAAAATTAATGAATTATTAAAGACAAATTATTGTATTATCTTAACCTACTGAATCGGAAATAAAAACACAACAAAATCTCAATTAAATTCATAAAATAACAATAAAACATCGTAAATATTCTTAATATATGACATCGAAACACTTTTTAAAATATAAAATCTATTTGTAATCTCTTAAACAAAAACATCGTAAAACCAAAAAAAAATGTCCAGAGCCACAATGCCAACTAAAGTTTGTTGAACTCGTATATGAGCTTTTTATGTAAAATATATTACAAAAATTATACAACAACATATAAATCAAAGCAAAACAAAGAAAAAAAGATAATGTGAGAAACGACGAATCAGAAACTCAACTATTATTATTATTTTAAATTTATCACAAATATTGAAAATATATATATAAAATTATAGAAGATTATACGAATAGATCCAAAATTGCCCCAAAAATATCTGTAGTAATTAATAATCATAATAAAATTTCAAACAAAACGTATAGTGAGCGAGCTGGTCCAGTGATGCAGACGTTATTTCAGTACCCAGTGTTAGGAACATGTAATCTACTACGAGAATGTATCTGCATGTATATCTTAACATCTTGCTTTTATTAGATTTTCCGCAGATTGTGCAGTTGTTTTCTAGATCACTATATTTCTATTCCAGTCTATCGACGTGCACTCACATACAGTTGTTTACGTATATTTTAAAATCTGTTTGTTTATCCCGTGTGCGAGACAAACTATTAGTTACGCCTTTGTGTCTATATTTAAAACAAATATATGTAATTATACAATTCTTCAAATACTAAACTTAACACAAATAACAATACGACTTTGTATATATATATGATAATCTTTTATACAAAAATGCTGCTAGTGATAAGTCAGGGCCATATTTACCATAGGATACCATACCATAGTCCAAGCTCCAGTCTTTGGGAGAGCCATCGCCGTAATAAAGTATTAAAATAATGTGACAAGAATTATACATGTTTGTAGATTATATGGAGGAGTGGTATAATTGGATTATTCTCCAAAACTAATCTCAGGGAAGCCCTGATTACAATCAGTAAAGTTCTTTTCACCAAGGATCAGAAAATATCGAAAATATCAAGTATCATGAAACATCCACAAACAAAATAAATCTATTAAAATGTTCGAATAAAAAATCTATTTTCACGAGACTCTTGGTCTGAATTACAATTATAAATAAAAACAGCTCAGCGTTTCACACGGTTCTCTCATTGTTGGCCCGAGGACCACCTGCCAAAATAACTTACATTCATGTCACTGGAACCATTATAGATAAAGGTGACTAATGTAAAAGCTTTAAAAATCACAAAATTCAGATGACATTTTGAATCTGATGGAGTATAATTATACAAGGTGACTGTAAAAAGAAAGATAGTATAAGTTCTCGAAAATCTACTGAATCTCAACATAGCAATAACTGAATTGTGGACAATCAACGCTTCCCACGCGCTTACTATTTCTGCTGAATGGAAATAGCATTATAAACTGAGGAGACTGAAATATAAGCCACTAATAATGTCAATATGATCAAATATTTAAAATATGATATAACAGAAAAACTTAAGAGTCGTTTATTTTTAGTTCAATTTGTAGTCTATTATTACAATACACTACTATACTAATACTATTATTATAAAGCCGGAAAGTTTGTTTATTTAAATGTGCTGATCTTCGAAACTACTGAATAGATGTACCATTTTTCTGATTGTAATAGGAAGTTTATGAGCAAGGCAAGTAAAAACACGAGTGACACCGCACGACACAGCTAGTTATACACATACAGCCAAACATAAAAATATTATAAAAATGATAGATACAAACCAAGAGAACGGTTCAAGCAATAATCTATAATAATTAATAACAATGAATATAAATTTGAATAATTTGAGAATATATTTAAATACAGGAAAAGTATAAATTTAGTTGTGAACAAGACTACTGATATTACAACACATATTTCACTAAACATCACGTGGTCTCTAACGAGAATATCACGTAGTTTTCCATGGCGTTAATGAAGTCATAAATTGAATACAATTGCTTACTATATATCGTTCAGTAGTGATATTTATTACAGCGCATGTTAATATAATATATGGTATATATAATTGAATTTTAATTGATTAATACATTTTAATGTAACCTAATGATATCAATAATTTAAGCTCCATAAAGAGTTGTGAAATAATTTTGACGTAAAATTGTAACATAGGTTTCTTATTATCGTGTAGGAATAATCAAATTTATTTATATAGTCAACATAATATAATCTGATAACACTATCATATAACAAGTGATTCATTGGCAGGATAACTCCTTAATGCAATGACTTTAATTCTTAATATCTATAAATTTAGATAGAATAAAAGAACAAGTTTGAATCCGGATTATACATTAAGATTACAGAACATCGTACAAAACTATTGGACTTATGTATTATTACCTTCAAAAACGAGGTTGCACTGTTTGAAACCCGTTTGTATGTACGTATATTATTATCTCAAAACCTACTAAACCCAATTTCAAGATTCTTTCGACAATTTAAAGTACATGCTACAAGGATGGTTTTAATATATTGTACTCAGGTAGTCTTACAACCTAAGTTATTCATGTTAATCTGAGACAAGGTACTAAAATTAATTCCTTGAAATTCATACTTCAGTGATTTTGTCAAAGTTCTTAGTCGACTTTAACATTTTTTAAAGATTATTGTAGAATAAAATTTTACAGACTTATTCCCAATAAGTTATAGTGTAATAGGTTTATTATACATACAAGTTATTTATAGAAATATGAGACAAGGTATACATTTTCTGTAAATTTATAGTATTTATCAGGACAATAAAACAGTTTACAGGCATTTAAACAATCACCAACAAAAATGGCGGAAAGAAATAAATCGAAAACATTAAGAAACGATTACAATTGAAATGAACTTTAAGAACATCAAAGGAAAAGAGAACTTTAAAGAAAAACTTTTATTTAATCTAGAAATATTTTTTCACTAAAATGAAAGACTCTTAATAACCGTCTGGACATTGAAAAAAAATAATAAAAATTATCGTAAAAACAAATACGTACTTAATAAACGCAATAAACTAATAGCTACTTTGAACCTAATTAATTAAAAATATTAATGTTTCTACCACTAATGGCTCTCCAACACGCGAAACAATGACACACTGTCCGTCGATGAACCTACATCAATATACTGACCCACTTTATATAATAGCTTTACTAATTAATAACTATTTTGACCGAATTTGCCGACAAATTTGGAAACCATTCAGCCATACATTAATGAGCTCTGAGCATGACGGAATCGCGGCGTGAACAGTTTACGTCGGGCAAACTCCTCTAGTAATAAAGTGGGTGCAGTCGTAATTATATATAATAGTAATGGATCACGAAAGTTTATATATTAAAATTGTAACTGAATTAGTTGATCCCGTTTAATATTATTTAATAAAGACATACATTGATTGCATATTAATTTCAGTGTAATCGTACAATTAAACTGTATATTTAATACAAGATATATATATGACCATGGAATAAAAGAAAGTAATTATTTTAAAAAGATCATACATATTATAATCTCCTGTTTTCAAAAACTAATAAATCTATTAAACGCTAATTGGAAAATAAAAGGCAATAAAAAATGTTTTTAAATTGCAAACAGCTGAAACCAATCGAAAAATCGAAAAAGATGGCACTAGTTACCTACTTCCCCGCCTGTCGCCCTGACCTTGCCCCGCCTTGCTTGTATCGTTTAACGAGTGTACAATGTTTTGGTTACTGACGTTATACATAAATACATCATTGTTTATTTATAATTATATATTACGTAATAAAATTACAAAAACAAATAAAACATTCTTAAATTAGATCCAATCAGTATAATTATAATTTAAAATAATATCATTTAAATGCATCACACAGGCTCCATTGTTCCTTTAACATTGTCTCCAAAAATGAGTGTCACGGCGACTTACGTGTCATCATCGCTTTCTAAGACACGTCCGCCATTTTAATAACTACACGAATATTAATCTGACCGAAGTAAAGATCTTTACCGGTTAATTCGATCAAATTTGCCCACTATCTCCTCCTACACCGATCAAGCTATACTAACCAAATTTGGACCAGTTGATTATCACATGCCTACCTTTCTATAGATAGATTTTGAAAAACAACCTAAATAGATCAAGAATAATTTGCAATTAATTATATTTTTGATTAAAACGTTCTATTACACGTGCATATGCTAATTTCTTACTATGATTGACATATGTACCATTTTTTGTTATTTGTAGACAATGGGGAAATCGTATCAAGCTAAAGTTTTCATGATATATTTTTCGTTTTGCTCAGCTTCTCCCTTTTGCGTGCTGGCGGCCCTAGTAAAGGTATACATTTAACATTGAAACGCAAAATATATTTATATGTCACAGTTTCTTGGGCGCCAAGTGGGACTCATAATAAAGGAGGATTAATTTCTGCAATTATTTAACACTATTAACGATAATTAATATATAATAAGTTTTCTCGATGTTTGCCAAGTACTGAGACGACAGGTTGGCTATTAATATTGTTGAAACAAGGCCTTGTACATACAATGTACTAGTGATGTTATCCTCGTGTTATTTGCTAATTACATATTATTAACAGGTTTTAGTACAAGTCAAATTTATAACATTACTTAATAGAATTAAAAACGGCAATCGTGTAAATTATACTCTAGAATTAATTTCTTAATTGCTAATCTCAAAAGAAAACTTCGTTAATTTGTATATCTGTATGCTTTGAGATAGATAAATTAATATAATGAATATTGTTCACAAAACAACAAACAATCTAATATATTTTTATTTTTGTTAATAGCACCGACACCATTTACTTTTTTTCTAATCAATAAAATGATGTCATATTTAAGTGGTACAAGAACAGAGTAAGACTTTTTATCTGAATTTTTCAATCAGATATGGAGTTGGATTGAAGTTGGAGCAATAAAAAAAACATACAACAAAAAACTATTTACTACTGAATTAAAACCTATTACTATGGAGTCTTAATTACTTAGGACCTTAATATTTTAAATGAAGATATGTGCTAGTTCGTAATATAGGAAACGTGGAAGAAATAACTTTAGTAGTAATGTTGCTGTATATCTTTTCTTTTACTATTGTGTACCTCTATTATATGTGTGCAATAGAGTTATTTAAATTAAATATGTGTTTGTATTTAAAATATATTTTGTTCATTTGTTTCAGTCTGCCAAAGACGGAGGACCTATTATTTGCAACAGCTGCAATGGAGCTATCGAAGGCAGAGTAAGTACATGTCTGTTAGTTTAGATAACTGCTTGAAATGGTAGTCAATATATTTTCAGAAAAGTATTTTTCTTCTTATCAAATTTATTTCTTATATCATCTTTCTGTATATATCTCAGTAGATAAAATCTTTTGGCGAACAGTATTTACATTATCATATATTTTTTTCTGTTCTTATAAAAGGATTACATGTTACAAGTAATATATACATCTATATATATTTTTATGCACGCTTTTGTCACAATAATTCGCGATAGAAAAATTTATAGCTTTAATGTAAATTTTATATTATTTCTAGAAATTCATATCATAATGTATCATTTGATAATACATACAAGCTCTTCTAGCAATAATATATAATTGTTCAATAACATATATGAGTAAATAGCCGGCTCTTATCAACATTAATAAAGAACCAATCAATGATAACATCGATAAATATTAGTATCGTGTGCAACCGTCATAAAGATATATCAAATTAATTAATAAAAAATACATACAAAACACGAACATTATCTGATATATGTAAACTTAGATATTAACCTAAATATTCATATAAGGATATAGAGAGACACTTATGGTACATTAATGATAATGAACAATTAATTCTCACTTAAGGATGAATTTGAATAGGTACAATATTTTGCAAAACAAAGTGATCCACCGGTTCCTTATTAGTTGACGTGAATCACGTCTCGCTAAGTAACAATGACAAATAAACAGAGTTGCTAATTTGATAAATAATAATTGTTTGTCGAGAATGTTCGTTTTCTTTCAAATAATCAATCATGCTAATTACCTAAAAAATCTTGGGAGATTTGAACTGTATGTACTCACTTCCACAAACGATACTCCATCTTGTAAAAAGAGGTTGTTTGGACACAAATTCTTTGGCGGGTTTTTTAATAACTAGAAAAGATACAGACTTGTTTATATTCCCGGTCTGAACTGGGATTATAAACTCAAATGCAAATTCTCATTAATTTTAGCCAGTAGCAAATGAAACGAGCAGGTATATACGAATTCAAATCATAACATTGCTTCCAGATAGTTACAGCACTAAACAAAAAGTGGCACCCCGAGCACTTCATGTGCAACACATGCCACAAGCCCATAGATGGCGCCAAGTTCCACCAGCACGACGGGGGAGTACACTGCGTTATCTGCTACGCCAAGTACCACAGTCCACGGTGCCATGGCTGCGGGGATCCTATCACTGACGTGAGTTGTTTATCAGCGATTGTTCAAATACATAAAATAATTAGTGAAATATTTTTGCGATAGTAGAAAAGATTTTGTTTTATAAAATATTACTGTATCATATGTGTTAACAATGTGCCAAGTATCATAATAGTGAATGCAGATTTTTAAATGGACTGTATCTCTTGAGATAACACATCTCTCGAGTATATTACCATCACAATTGATGTATTTAATTGTAACCTCAGGCACGTAAACATCATTAGGCTTAAATTTACTGTCTGCATTCTCAAGTGATTTTATTGTTTTATAAATAAGATCATATGTCTTGATATTCAAAGTAATATTTTTATAACCAGTAGTTATATACTTCACAAGGTCGTTCTTATGTTATAGAAGTGCTACAAAGAACACGAGACAATATATGTATTATTAACTAAACTGTGCCACGCGGTGTCACTTGCATATAATCCTACTATTACAGCCTATAACGTTCTTCATAATTAGAAACAATTTTTCATATCTATCTCGACTTTTCGAATTAGTTTCGACAAACAAACTTTTCCGCTTTATAATAATAGTATTAATATCAAACACCGACAAAAAGGATAGTAATTTTAAGCAAACAATTCAAACTATATTATAAATATTGTGAACCTGGCGGCAGATGTTTCTGACTTGTGACTAATTGAGTAATTTTAGGGAAAAATGACTCTAAAATCATTGTCATTAGGTGACGTCATCGCGTCCAAATATAGCGGGATCCTGCCGGTGCTGGGTTCATCCCACGCCTCTTGTCAAAACCGCTTAATAACATACAAGTGGCTGTCTTAGACACAGTTATGATCATTAGTCAATTGAACAGAGTGAAGACACGTTTTACGTAGGATTCATTTTTTGCTATAAATTTTTTCACATTATTTTCTATTAAAATCTGAAATAGAAGAAAATAAAACTAATTAAAGGTTTATTTATAACAGACAACAAGAACCACAGAAGTAATAAAAAATTGTAATTACAAGCGACCTTGCATCCTCGGAAGCCGCGCGATGACTCAGAACGAAATGTCAACAGATGAATGACAAAAACTACGAGCTATTGATTTATCTTATGTTTTAACATATATTATATTAAACATTAAAAAATATATAATTTGACATTAAATATAAAATTATAAATCTATAGTGTATTCTAGCTAATTGTAATGAAATGACAAAAAAACAGAACAAAATTGATTAAAAGCAGCTTGATCAACAAAATGGGAAACGCCTCCAGCCAAAAGCAGACACACAAAAACACAGACAGGTTGCAACCAAAATCAATAACCTTGCTTTTGAGTCGGCGTTGAAAAAACAAATTACTTGGTCGTGGAAAGCCGTTCCACCCGACATCTTAATAAAATATACCAGCAGGTGTTTCGACGTCTAATATTGAAACCTTGCCATATAAGGTCCCTGCGACCAACTCCTTCCTCAATCTCTTAGCAACTTGAGTGAATCATAACCGGCTCCCACAAATCTAAATATTCACGTGCTGTGTGACTTATTTTTCTCTATGTAAATATTATAATTCAAAAATTAAATATTAGGATTTTAATCATATATAGAATGCTATATTCATAAAAGTAGCTATACGGTAGCCCAATTGGTAGGGCGACGTGAGGTTGCGAGTACAAATCCTTCTCATATCAATAAAATTTTAATTCTATATTTATTTAAAAATTTATTAAGCTTAACTAATTTTAAATTGAAATGTGTTCTAATCAAAGGAAAATTTATAATAAAATAATATATATATTATACGGTAGCTATTAAATGTATCGTCTGATTATTTTGACACTCCCGGCTGTGGGCGACTAATTTATTCGGATATAAATTTAATTGTCAATTCTTAAAATTTTTTACTCTTAATGAAGATTAAATTAATTTATAATTGTGCAACTTTAAATAAAATCAAAGTATAGTTCAAAAGATTTGATGTCGTTATCAGAATCAGTGAAGAATCAGATCAGAAACTGTACTAGTGCCTTAATAAAATAATATTCACGTATAGATACTTCTTATTAAATATTGGTTTTATAAACAAATAGTATTAGGCAATATGAGCTTATATATCATATACAACAAAAAAGGAGAGTAACATACAGCATAGAGTAGTAGACCTTACAACAATACATAATTGCCTACAAGATATATATCTACAAAAGATTACTAGGTTACTTTAAATAATTAAAACCACTGATACAAAACAATACGAGTACTTTGTACAAAACAGATGAGAATAATTTTTTCATAAACAACATGATGTCATCGCGAACAATGAATGTTATTTACGGAACGACGGGACCTTAACACTCGAGACACCGGATTGACATCTACTGAGGAAACTGACTTGTAATGTATATACTGAGGATGTTACAATAAAACAATTATACTTATATTTATGTTAAATAGAAATCATAAACAATATGATAGTTATATCGTTAATTAAACTTACATTTACTATTGAGAAGTAGCAATTGGAAAGACAGCGGTTGAATTTCGCTAGATATAGATTTAAATTTTGTGTGCAATATCTCAATGTTGGCTGGCCCTTGTGTACTCGGGAACTGTTGTGTTATAAACGTGCTTGTGGTTACTGCTTGTTTGTTTTGTAAGTGAAGTTCGCTATATTTATTTTACTAGACACATTGGGACATCATTGTTCGCAAATTGCTTATTATAAATTTTGACGTTTGTGAAAAAGTGATCAGAATAAAGAAGACCTTCTCAGACCAGGACGAGTTAGGAAACCTCGTAGCCTTAGCTTTAAGTTGGAGAGTGTTTTTATAAAAGCGCTTATTTCGATAACTATGGTATCAAAATAGGCTCTTCAGAGTCTTCTATTTGACGTACATAAGTGATCTGGTATTGATTCAAAGTAAAAAAGATATAAATAAATAAAATTTCAAGTTACAATGTTGATATGTTGATAGTTCAAACAATGTATGTATATTGTGTATTTTGTTCACAGCGTGTAATCCAAGCTCTGGGCGTATCGTGGCACGCGCATCACTTCGTATGTGGAGGATGCAAGAAGGAGCTCGGCGGAGGAGGGTTTATGGAACAGGTATATCTCGTGACCAGATATCGTGACCATATCGAGATATTAGATAGATTTCTATCAGGGTAAACATTGTTGTCGTTGTCCCCAGGCGGGTCGTCCGTACTGCGGCTCGTGTTACGCGGACAAGTTCGCGGCGCGCTGCGCGGGGTGCTCCGCCCCCATAGTGGACAAGGCCATCATCGCACTCGACGCCAAGTGGCACCGCGACTGCTTCACGTGTACTGTACGTATGAGGACTTACACTCCCACAGAATAAACAAATACTTTTTTGATTCTTATTAAAGTTTTAATATTTTTGGAATTATTGAGATTTTTAATTTTCTCGCGATCATAAATTTGTTATATATAAAAAAGCCTGTTCGTGTTTATTCTTCTATCATATATGTTATTTATTTTTATAACAGCTTTAATATTAATAAATTAAAATATATTTTCAGAAATGCAGAAAACCAGTAACAGATTCAACGTTCTCGGTGCTCGACAACAAGCCACTGTGCGGCAAATGTGCTTGAACACACCTGTGACGTCATACCCGCCCACACACAGCACGCATTTGTACCTTCTACCGTCATATATACATCTGTACAGCACCTTCATGTTCCGAATATTGTAAGAACTAATAATATCAGAATTGGTCTCAATTTTATAATATTTTTCTTGAAAAAGTTGGAATTGTATATTATTTTGACTTTATTTGATTGTAAATTAAAATTAAACATTTTAAAAGTAATTGTAATATTTCTACAAATGTAATGTATTTCCAGCGGGAATATTTAAAAATTATTTATTTTTAAGTGCACTGTTTTTCGACTATTTATTTAAATTATGAAGCTTTGCTTTCAAAGACATGTATATAAGTTATTTAAGTCGTGTTTCGTGACTTGTACCGCTTCGTTAGATAAACACTATTTTGACAATTAAAACGCTTTTGCGAATATTTTTTCAATAAATAATTTGTTTATATAAATCGTCTATAATTTTTCTCTATATATATATATATATATATTACTATATTATTCGTAGCTATAAATAGTATTAAAAAAGCGTACACCTAACAGATATTGTGTTCGTTATGTATATCATAAATAAAATTGTATTTTTCCTTCGATATTGTAATTATAAGAAACTTTATTTTAATAAGAAAAGATAATTCTTTACGTTGGGCAAAAAAATAATTACGTAACGCAAAAACATAAAAATGAAATAAGAATTTTTAAATTTTACATATGAGAGACGAAGATTAAATTCGTAAACTGAAGACTCCTTCAGTTGGATGATTAAATACGTTTGTTTCGCGCGGACTTAGAATAATAATATAACAGCGCCACATATACGGATCGTGCTACTGATGTAAATTAATATAACGATGAACTCACCCTATGTCTGTCCTTTTCTTTCTTTATTTTCTCTTCGCCCATCTCTTTCTTTTCAATAGTATTTACCTTTTCGACGTCGACTTCTACAATTTTGTCTCCTTCCTTCATCTGCACCTCGTCATCTTTGGTATCGTTCGACTCTTTCGGCGGACTCTTCTTAATATTTTTGACGGATTCCACGTCAACATTTCTAGAAGATTCCACTATTTTAGGTCGGTCGGTGGTGCTTCTGAAAGTTTCTCTGCCTCTGTGCGTATCGAGTCTCGGACTTCTCGGTAGTATCCTATTTCTCGGTGTACTGTTGAGCGATCTCCTGATATCTTTCAGTTTCCTGGGCGTGTTCTCTCTGCTACTCCTCCTGGGGGAGCCCGCCTTGCTCGGTAGAGGGCTCTCCTCGCGACTGATGTGACTCGACGCACACTAGAGGGAGAGTATCAATTACACTGTAAATGTTCTGTCTGACTGCAGAAAAAAATCGTTGAAATTGAATGAAACCTGACCAGCCCCCCTCCCCCCCCCTCACCGGCACAGTCTCCACCAGGGTGCGCACCTCCAGGTCGCGGGGCGCGCGCCGCGCGGCCGCAGAGCACGGCGCGCGCATCAGCGGCCGCCGGGGCCTGCGGAGTGTACGCCTTGTGACCATGGACATAGGGATGCGATTTGCTTGTATGCATTTGATTTGACTCGATGTGTCTGATTTTTTACACCTTATGACCATAGAAATAGGGATGCAATTTGCTTGTACCTGTTCAGTTCATTAGATGTGTCTGATTTTTTTGATGTGATTAAGAGAGCGAGGAAAATGCACCGTATTTTGTAGGAATTACGGTTCAGTTTGGTGTGCTACTATTGTCGGAGGTGAACTCACTTCGGCGACTTCTTGGGACCTTTAGCCGGTACCTCGTCTTTCTCGACCGTCTGTTTGGTTCTCACGATGATACTTGCATGTTTTTTGGATGTGCCACTGTCAGATAAACAGAAACTATGTTAAACATAACTGCGTATAATAAAACTTCATCGATGAAATTGATACGTCGAATAAAACATACAATTTCGGAACTAATGCATTATTGGCGATTAGGACTCGATATCCAATTACTATTATTATTCTTGGTGTAAGGAAACTTCTAAATCTTTGTACAGACTTGCAAATAAAAGAAGAGATGTGGCGTGATGGATAAAATATATTGTAGCACGAACGGCTAACCTGGAGTGGTCCTTCGAGCTGGTAGACTTGTTGAGAGTGAGACGAGTGTCCAACGAGTACATCGACAGACGAGCGTCCGTACTTGACATCACTGAGGATATAATATAATTGTTTTATTTAGTTTAAATGCTATAAATGATTCAATTCCTAAACAAATAATTATTTGTTGACTAGACGGCCTATTTTTGGTAGGCAAAACTATTCGCCACCAGTTTATGATAATTACATTGAAGAGAAATTAGAGGTTATTAAAAAATCTGACCTTTCCTCTGCATTTATTGTCACTTATTTAACTTTATAATACGTTGTTAGACAACTTGTGAGTAGCATTATTCAGGATATTATTAAGGATTATTATTTTTATATTGGCGTAGTTATTTGACAAAAACCTTGTCTATCTAACTACCCACTTTCGGAGTTAATATATATATATATATATAATAATTTATCAAATATATATTATTTAATAAATTAAAATTAATTCTTCGACGATTATTATTTCATTATTAAGAATTAAGAAACATTTTTACATTAACAGAAAACCGACTAAACTGTGTATTAAAGTATATTAAATCATTTATTTCATCACACCGTAGTGTCGCTTGTTATTTATTATTATAATGGGTTGTTGTAATAATAAATATATTTTACAAGACTTTCCAGATCTCGACCAGGTACCCGTAGATTTCTTTTTTCTGCTTATCTTACTAGACTTCCGAGACACGCTCTGCAACAGATACATGTGACTTTTAAATAACTATAAACTTTTATATTATATAACATATTAAAATATATTAGGATCTTATTTAAATCGTTTGAAAACTATCACAAAATATTGAATGACACAGATTAATGAATGACTCAGAATAAAATATCTAAATTTATGAAAAATACAAATTAATATAAAAAGACTAGCTTATTAGCAATATTATTTATGAGCATCCTGAAATATATATGCTCTGAAACTTTAAAGGCAAAAAAACACAGCTGCCTACATCTCACTTAGCTATTAGAAATCGTCTATCAATCTGTCAAAGTTATTAAATTAAATTTTACATAAAGAATTTTTTATCGATACAAGTAATCGAACCCGCGACCTCCTGGAAACCGTCCTAATGCTCTACAAATTGAGCAACCGTATCATTACCCACTTCTATGAATTTAGTATTTTCTAAATTCATTGAAGGATACTATTATACTATATCATACTGTACTATATTCTCTCCATCCTGTCAATATACATTATATAATCGTACTCAATAATTAGTATTGATATTTGATTATTTTGGTCTTCATCAAAAATTTTTTAATTATAAGCTACTAGAATATATATCCTGAGTACAATTTTAAATAAGTAGTAGTTGTAGTATATTTACTCACAGTGTTCTCTGTACTATTGAGGTAGTCCGTCATCTTGTCCGTGTACTCTTTGAGCGTCTCCACCAACTTGTCACAGGTCTCAAGAACCGCCTGTACAGAAAATACGACATATTATGTTCTATTTGTGGTACACTTGGTGCTAGTGTACGGGATTGTCAATTTGGATAAGAAGGAAACCAGCTATTATAAAATACTAGTCGGCTCGTCCGTGATGTCCGGGAGTCTAGCAAAAGGATTAGAGCTTTTCACGAAAAATTTCAAAAAATTTCAAAATGTCTAAATGCCATTTGATAGATCTCTTGATGGGGAACGACATTGCTTTTGGACGTTTTGCTCTAACATGCATAGTTTTCGAATTGCAGCTTTTCCCGCCAAAATTTCGAAAATTATTTAATTCCAAAATAGCCATTCCTCTTTTTAAGCTAAGAGCTTTCAAATGACATATTGCACGTGTCTCTCCAAAATTTCAAATTCTCCTTCAAAAGCAATATTCCAAATTCAAATGTGTGTGTACATCAGCGCACAGTGTGCCGGCGGCGGCCAGCGCGGGCGGTCGTGCGCGCTGCGCCGCCTGCGACGCGCGCCGCAGCAGACACACCAGCGACGACACGCACGAGCCGCTCTCACGGACGCACAGCGTCTGAGGGGTCGCCTTCAGGACCACCTGCACACACACCGGCTTGTTATATACTGGTTGTGAAATGTTTTCTAGAATTACACGAGTACTACACATCTCAATTAACCCGAAGTTTCGAATGCTTTACAACAATAGTGTTCGCGGTAAGACGATATATTGGTGTCTGTCAGTTAGTTTATTTGTCACCTACCTCCAACGGTTCCTGAGTTTACGAGCATAGAGTTGTTCAGGATGCCCACAAAACGCACTGTGTCTATGGGTCTGGCAGTATGTTTACATTTTAAATTAAAAAATGTAAAATACACGCGCGTTATATCCGTAAAATAGTTTTATTGAAATACTGGTTTTGCTTAATAGGCAGTACGTGAGAGCCGTACATCTGTAATGTTAAATACTTTAACGTTTCAATTTCTTGATGAATATTAAGTTGTACGTACTTGTGTGGCTTGCAACAGGTTGTTATGTAGAGAGGAAACTCTACAAAGTTGTGCTTGGAAGTGCGTGCGCGAGGCGAACGGAAGGGCATTGTCGTTGTGTCTCTCTATGTCCATAATCTGTAATTACAGAAATATAATAACTAGAAATGTAATTAGTCGCGCACATAGTGAAATGTGCTCGACTAATCGACGGGGGGTGGAGGGATCCTTCCCCCGTGACGGTCTGTGGCCCCACCTGTCGGTGCAGCTGGTACAGGTGCACTCTCCCGAAGCGCGCGCTGAACTCGGATGCACGCCGCAGGGTGCGTGTGGCCTCTTCGGGCTCCAGGTTGAGAATGTCCACGCGCTCCAGGAAAACACTGCAGAGACACACACCCCATAATTAATTTACATAAAAAATACTACAAGTTTGATTAAAGAAGCAAAAGTCATTTATTTTTCATCAACCCTCAGCTGTCATTACAAAATATTATAAACACTCATCCCAATACATAACAACATAATATATAATCATGATGACCCTTAAATCAACGAACATATGTTGTAATTCTCATCCATATCTAAAACGACTAACTATATTAAGCTTCTGAAAGGTGAATGAACATTTAATAACTAAGTTTAGCCAAAAGTATCTTATTTTAACTTACATTATGTTATTGAGCTCATCGATCAGCCTCAGTCGCAGGTCCTTTACTTTGGCACAGTAGATGCTACCCTCTATTATGTTAGTTACGTTTTCGGGTGATGATTTACCTGAACAAAAAAAAAATTATGATCAACAAAATTATTTAATTTTATTTAATTGCTTTTGAGTTTAATGCATTTGATATGTAGTTACAAATTTGAATAAAATCTTTAATCTATATTCATAAAATAAACTATTGTAATGTTTAGAAAACATAACATACATTTTATTTACTCCATATAGTATAATTTAATAAATAATTACCTTCAGTAGAGGTCTTATCAGGGCTGGGAGGGTCTCGCTCCCGCACTGTTAGCGGGGGGCTCAAGGAGTCATTAAGCATCTCTTCTTCTGGTCCTTAAATAAAATGTATCGAAATCAATTAGAATTACTTGTAGTATAAGAGAATTGTATCAATACATTTATGTGCAATACAGCCCAGCTTCCTTTTTTAAAAATAATATTTAAACCATCTTATACGCTTCATATCTAATTACAATACTAACCAGACACATCATCTTTATCTTCATCAAATATATGAAACGTATCTTCTTCCGACTCCTCTACAAAAGTCACGTGCTGATTATCTGGTTGGTCTTCCTTCACTTGTGGTTCTGCTTGCTAACAGTGTAATAATATATATACATTGAAATAAAATATCTTACAATAATGTTATGTATGTATGAAATTTAAATTGTATATGCAGAACATACCACTACTTCTACTGCCTCTTGTTTCATTTTCTGCAGTTCAATGTCTAGAAGCTCTTTTATACACTCCTGTGGTAATTGATCCACAAATTGATAAGGATCATCTAGAATGATGACATTATGTTAACAATAGTTATTTTAAAGAGATACTAAAGGAACCAAAGTTGTTTTTTTTTTTCAAAATAAAGCTTGGCTGCTAAGTATTATGGTAAATTAAATTGAGTTGAAAGAACATAATACAGTATAAAGAAACTAATAGCCATACAAGGATGTTTTCACCAGGCATAACTTGGTATGAAAAAATATTATGGCATTACTAACAACTAAAATATCATCCTATTATTGTTTCAATGGTTTAGCATAAGTTAAGTTTCAAATTCTTAAGAGTTGTAGTTTTTAACAAACCAAAATTTATGAGATTAGATAAACTAAAATATTCATGAAATGTCATACAACAAAACAATATGATAGAGGTACCACCATGAAACACATGATTTACAATCACGAAACATATGTTACAGATCTTATTACAAGAAATTCAATAATTTAAATACTTTACCTTTACACATACTGCGGACAATATCTTGCTCTTTCACAAACTCATCCCAAATTTTCTCTTCTTGAAGTTTGAGACGTTCCCGTCTGGTAGCTTTCCATGTTCTCTCTAAATCATTTTCTTCTACATACTGTGAAAGTAATAGGAATAAAAAAATTGTCTAAATAAGAAATATATTATTATTTATCTATGCATAATAAATAAATGAAAATTACCTTTAAATCGACCACTTCGACTTTATTTTCCGGCATAAATGAAAAGCCCCGTACACAAGTATCCATTGAAAAATATGCTCACACAATACAAATAAAAAAGTATATAATACAATCAGAAATTATAAGAAAAATATTGAAGTTCAGTCAATAAATTGTAAAATATTTAAGCAACTAACAAACAATAATCTCATTTGTTTGTTTGTAAAATTTTAAATTTGACAGTTCACCGGACGTAGGAACTCATATAATTTTTGGATACTCTTACCAATAAACAATAAATTAAAACATAATTACTACATAGGCCTCAAATTGTAGAATATTTCGTTCAGATTTGAGATTACTATACCCATCTAAAATTTAAGATTAAATAAAACAAGTCAATGCAAACTAAAAGAATCATATTCTTAAATGAAACTTCATTAAATTCGAATATATCTTTGTAAAAAATATTATTAATATAATTTTAATAGGAAATATAAAAATGAATTTGAAGTTATTTTGTTGATAAGGTTTTAATTTTATTACTTATAAAAAAAGAATAATGGTTTCCCATTAGGAACGACATATAATTGATTTTTGATTGAAGGGAGCGGACCGCTCTATGTGAGGCTTTTCTGATTGAATTTCCGGGGTTGGTGTCTAAACGACTCATCCAATCAAGACGAAATTATGCACACATGTTAAGCATGCCCACACGGTTGTTTATAAAATAATGTTGAGGAATAATGATTGTATAAAATATCACCATAGGCCGCAACCAGACCGACGCAATAACACGACTGGAAACCTATTTAAAATAAATATAATAGTGTTAAAAAGCGCTTCAATAAATGATTTCTTCTTCCATTGCTCGCTTCGCTCAATATGTAAACGACCTCCGAGATTTAGCGAGCGCAACTAGTTGAAATTGAGGGTCTGGTGGGCCCCTAATATAATATCATGAATGTATAGTTTTATGTACTTATTTTTTTCATTTTTAATTGACAAAATGGGTTTCAAATAACAGTTGATGTTTTTATTTATTTATTACGTTTGTTAAAATATAAATTGCCATAACTTACAATTTTCTCCAGTTATTTGAAAAATATAAAATATACATTTTAGTTCAGTCCACGCTAAGACAAACATTCCCTAATGATGTGTCACTATGGGCACTAATGTTGAATGAGAAAACAAGAAAGGAAATGAAGACACAGACAGGAGATTATTTATCCGGAGCTTTGTCTTAGTTACTAGCATTCTATTCTCATTATTAGTTATATATTATATATTATATATAATATCTAAATTCAAATCCATTCTCTAGGAGTGAACTATACTCTTGCCGGGGCGTCACGGTGTGTATTAACGCGATCCCGTGACGTCCCATTATGGCGAAAAGGGCAACCGTTGGTTTTTTAGTGGGTAGCTTTAAAAATGGCAGCATCCTCTATGCTGCCGGGTAGTCCCACATCACCCCCGACCGTCACCGCCCCTCGGCCGACGGGATACCCGTAACGGGTTTTTCAAACGGAAAAAAAAGGAGTGAACTATACTACCATATTTGAAATAATCCGTTCATCAGCTTAGCTACAATGTACCATTACGTTATCTTAATAAAAAACTTATTTTATGTTAACTTCAAACTTTAGCAGTTTGTTCTGATATGTTCTGAACTCTAGTAGCCGCAACAACATTAGAGGTAAATGAGTTTTACTGCTAAAATTGTTATAATATTTGAGACATCCAAACATTAACAAACAATATGATGACGTTTATATTATATATATTATTATAATTTTATTTGTACCATACCTACTCTGTGTTACAGAGTAATTCAGTTTTTTTATAACCGTACTCCATTGTAAAATTTTAAAATAAAATTTAACACCGATTTGTGCGAAAATAAGAAATCAATGCATATTCTTGTAAGAATTACAGATTACAAATTTAAATCTAATACATATTTTTCATTGTAACTGTACTCATGGCCAAAAGATGTATATTTTATTCATGCAATTATAAAGTTGTCTTACCACTTAAACAATATTCCAATCCTAATGAGCTCTACCGTTAATTACCCTTTTATAAATACAACGCCCCCCTTCGCTCCCCACAACCCATCTCTGCATTTACTCCTCATAACAACCAATAGGAACGAACTTCCCACAAAATAATAAATTTTTGAAAATGACTCCAATTTCTTTTATTTATCCATACGTATAAAAAGACCTACCTGATATAATATAATTCAATACAATGGTGACTTTTACCACATGGGCACTCATGAACACAGGAACGAAATAGGGTTCAGCTAATTTGAAATGATTATTATTATTGTTTAATCTTATATTATTCTAATATAGAGATATTATTCATTTAAAAGGACTAGTGCTTAGTAAATAATGTAATAACGAAATTACTACTTAAGTCGCATTAGCATTTTAAAACACTTCTTTATTTCAATTAAGATTGGTGTAGTTTTGGAGTTTTAAGATTTGACATAGGTAAAATATTTATAAGATCTAGATAGAGTAGACAGAATTTAATTTATATTTTGGATGTGGGTAGAATGTGTTTAGAAAACATGTAGGTAGGGTAGACAAGCATTGTAATTGTGAGGGGGTTGAGGAGAACAGGTGTGAGAACCATTGTAACAAAGAAACGTGGCTCAGTTTGCTGGAAGAATTAGAGAAAGGAATTAGAAGGAAGTATTATTGCTAAGCGTATAGAAGTGGTGATTGAGAATATTTACATATATTCTGAATTGTAATCCAGATTTTGGGGAATTGTAAGTAAAGTGAAACAAAAAGAAAGTCATATTTGCGAGTGGATCCAAAGATTTATGATACTTTTATTATTTTATAAAATATAAAAACCCTTTTTTTTCAAAGCACTAAAACTCTGAAACTAAGAACTGGTGATCATTGTAAAGTGATTACTCTTTAAATGTGTGTTGTTCAATTATAGTAAGTAGAACGACCCATTCACCGCCGATATAGCATACGATACACATAAAAATATGTTTTTTTTAGGATCACTGACTGACAATTCATTGATAGTTCATCGCGGCCAAAGTACGATTTTCAGAATATGTTCCAGATGCAAATGTGAGCCAGATCCTGCAATGTCATACACGACCCGACTTGATCTAGTCACCCAACGTGGCGTAGCGCGTGCAGGACGGTGAGTGGGCCGCGTGTAATATATTTATGTCAATAGTTTTGGCCCTTAGGTTTCAATAATTAATTCACCACATTTCAAAATTGACCATGACAACAAACGCTAAGGAACCGCGCATTTTGAATAGGTAAGCGTAACCAGGCAACAACTTGTTTGTTTAATTAGAACTTAAACAACAATACCACAGAAAAGTCCTAAAATATGAATTAATTTAGCTATGATTGTATGTATTCATTATTACTAAAAATAAATATAGTATATAAAGAAAATATATTTCAATATACACAGGTCTTAATAATCTATAAATCGTTATTGATAGATACAAACAATTTAAAAATATCATAAAAAGTTTCTATTTAATTGTGGTGTAATATTCGGTGCGGCAGTGATGGGAGCGCCGTCTTTGCCGTCGGTGCTGCCGCTGGCGCGACACTTCCCACAGTGGAGCAGAACAGCGATACTCACAATCACCAGTGGCAATGAAGAACTAGATGAGGTAAAGTATAGGAAAAAACAGTAATCCTAATTACCAGTATTTAATTATCCATCTGTACTCACGTTATTATTATAGGAATTTGCCCGGTGAAGTTCATACCTATTCGGGGTCCTTATTCATGAGTTCTGAGCAATGCGGAGTCATGGCGTGAACTTCACGCCTTCACTAGTCGGGCAAATTCCGATAGTAATAATGTGAGTACAGCCGAATAATTATAATTAATAGTAATCATGGACCACGAAAGTTTATTACAAAAAGAATCGTATTAGTTGTCTTAGGAAGGTGTAAATAAATCCTTAGAAAATTCAAGTTTTTTTTATGGTATATAAGTTATGTTTTGGTGTAAATACTCTTCATTAATCACAGGAATCATTAATGTCTTAAATAAATCCTTATTTTTAAATATTTTAGTTGAATCCAAAATTTTAAAGTTCCAATATAAAGAAATTGAACGGAAGCTTGAGAGTTTCCGCCGAGCTTTTATAATGTAATAAGCATTTAAGTTTTTGAAAGTAAATTCTATAGAAGTCGACTCTAGGACTTTCTGACTCTTTGAAATCTTTAATGGACTTCTTTTAATGGACTGATGAATGGACTGGTAGTTAAACTCTTCACAAAGCCATTGTGATACTTCCTCTAATGATGTTTTAAATAAGGTCATGCCCTTTTATTTCATGCTGTCATTTCAACAATGACCTTCGCTTACTTTGAGTAGTATTGTTATCTATAATCTAGACATTTCCCGCCACTTTGCGTGATTAAACTAGACTTTTATAGTAAGTATCTTCAAATTAAAATTATATCTATTAAGCACCTGATTTCATCTCTCTACTCTTCACCATACTGTTTCTTCATCATACTGAAAATAGAAATATATACAAATCTATAATATATAATTGTCCGGTTGTATTGTGCGTGAGTTCACGCTGCGATTCCGCCATGATGTGAGCTCGTGAATGAATACCACGAAAGAGTACGAAAAGAGCCGAACACATAACGATAGTATTGAAGAAAGTAGAGACGGATAATTATATTTAATGTATTGTAATAACAATTTTAAGAATTTTTTTTTTTGAAGGAAAGGCATCTCATATAGATGAAAAACTAAGACGGCATCAAATTATATGAAACAAACTTTCAGTAACTCGTACTAGTTATATTGTATTGTAAATGTAGCTTTAATCAGTATTTTTTATTTTTCATGAGAATATGTGAGTATTTTTCGGAAAAATAAAGTAACCTGTCATGACCGGTGTAGTAAATATAATTGTACAAAAATTCACGAAATTATTCACGAAATTATCCAAATAAACAAACATACATACATTTGAAAAACAAAATTTTATATCATATATCTACCAATATATTTAGGAATAAAAGGGAACACTTATAGGGTCACTTGTGGTACGTCTGTCTGTCAAGACCCCTAAATCTCGAACGAGATAGTGGAAATAAAAACAATATATTCAGGTGTAGTCCCTTGAAGCCGACAAAAAAAAACTTTTATATTTCCATAAAAAAAAATCCGCGAAATATACGATATAGAAAAACAATTTTACGACACTCAAGGGAACCTAAACTGATAGGGCACTTGACCTTGAACTATGAAATTTGGCAAATTATATAATTTTATGGTACAAGTTCAAAGAAACAACTGAAAACTATGGAGTTGTAATTATATTGTGAAAAATATAATCTTATAGTCCAAGCGTAGAAAATGCTTATGACTGTTTCAATATCTATTTTATTTATTTTTTAAAAGCATAAATTTTCATCAAAATATTTAAATCGTGAAAGAGTAACAAAAATCTATACAAAGCTTCACTTTTATAGTATTAGTGAGTCAGCTTTTTTAAGTTGAAATTCAAGTAAAACTCGTGACTCGGTATCAGAACTATTAAATGTAACCTACACAGTTCTACGGAATCCTCGTTGCCCGAGTCCGCAATTGTCTGCTTTTTTTTTGCCTTTTAATATCTAAATTTACTATGGGCTAATAAAGATTGGATAACTACATGTTAATTATGCCTTTTAGCTGATTGTCTGTAGTGGCCATGACTCTGAATATTAAATTCTACCGACACTCCCTCATCCAATCCATAATTTTAATCTTAATTGAATAATGTACTTTTTTAATGTACTGATTTATACTTAAGAATGTCTTTATTTTTGTAAATATATATTTTTAAATAACTATATAAATATGTAAAAATTGTGCAATTACTGAAAATATAGTAAAAATAGGTTGAAAAACTAGATGACGTCATTAGACACGACACTGTAAATATGGAATGCAATTAAAGCATGGTGTCCTACTTCCCTCTGATGGCATCGCGTTTACATTTTAATATCAATACAACTAACTATTCTAGAAAATACAACAATTTTATAAGTACTTGTGTATTTATTTTTAAACGTCACGTTTAAACTACCCACGTAAAATAAAGATACTATGTTTAACTCGTGAATATATGTGTCCGTCTGTGTCAACATAACTCTCCAACCTATAAACCAAATTTGATATATATTTATAACTTTAATTTAAAGAACGAGGAGCCTAATTTTCTTGACATTTCAAAACTATTTTATATTTAAAACATACTATTTTCATAGCATTGTAGAAATATTTATATCCGGGTTTGCCGTCATCGGCTTACAATTATACTTTTAACTTCCCTGTATAGAAATGTTTGTCTTATAATTATATTTACATTATATTATATTATTATTCATCTAAGATTATTTCAATTAAAACTAAATTTGAAATATTTATTTCGCAATATTGTATTCTACTGAAGGTGATATTCACGATCACCAACTACTCTCGAAAATAAACTTACAATTCATTTTGCATATTATCAAGAATCTGTCGAATTAGTCGTAAGATGTTGATGACATGTTGGCAGCGCGCCACAGTTGGTTAGACAGAATCCCGTGAGTCAGCGCTACGAGAGACCTGTGCGCGCCGCGCGGCGACTGGATCGATACCCTGCACCCCCCACCCACCTCCTCACCCCCCGGGCCCTCCGCGCCCTCCCCATGCACCTGTCTCGGCCAGCTCACCGCCGAGCACAGAAAAACCTCAAAATCATCCCATAATGAAGTAATTATATCAAAACGAGTGCTTTCCACAGTCAATTTCCATTAGCTCAAGGTCGCGGCGTGAACCCCTTGGACACTACTTCAAAATAACACGGGTTAACGTATTATTGTGTTTTTGCTTGTAACGTGATTTTTATTTTTAATTATTACGTAGTGGGCAAGGTCGTCGTTATTTTGCTGTGCATAGATGTGGGATCTGTTTCATTGCAAGCGCGCGCGTGCTCCAACTTAGATCACAACAAAGGTGAAGCAAGTAGTTTCCTAACTATCCTTAGTTTGGATCAGCCATGGCTTCCAAGGTCCTCGTTCCAGCAGCGCCGTTTGCGAAATTGCAGGTACCTCATGTGTTTATATTATTTATTTTCTGACGTATTTACCAACTTTTTACAAATAATACATTCAATTTGTATTAATATTTTTAAATCAATTTTCTTTCTTTAACTATTTGTAAATAATAATTATAGGGTTGTACATTTATTATTTATATTTTGTCTATTTTCTAATATATTGTTATATTATTTAAACTGTAAAATTAACAAATAGTAGTAGTATTTAGTATAATATGTTCATGCTAGTATTTCTATTTTAATTAATTATAATTTCTAACATCCGCAAAACAAAGAGCTTGTTGTCGGTCATTGACTTTATTGAAAATCTATAATTCAAAGGGTTTTCCGTTGTTTTACTACAACTATTATATTATCTACATTCGATGATTTTTTAAAATATTAAATTTAGTGCGTCCGAAATAAAAAACAGTGATATGTGAAGTTTATCTATTTACGTTTCTGATAACAAAGAGCGAGTATTACTCACAAGTGTATTTGCTAATAGACATCCTTAGTTAATCTTGGACACTATAGGATAGTTCTGGACTTCTGACTCACTATCAATTATGTTTATTTCTTTTAAATAAAACCACTTCAATATATCTAATTATATCTGAAAGTCCTTTTTTTTGGGAGTAAAAAATTTGTATATTATTTGAAACATCGTGTTAAATAAAAAAAAATATGTGATTTAATCCGAGAAAAAAAACAATATTTTGTGTTTCTTTGTTGTTTTATTTCTCGATAATACATATGTGTTTAGTAAACGCTCTGCGACACAACAAATGCATATAAGTAAATATACGGTGTCTGTCTGTGTATATCCTCAGCTCTACACCCGATACCTAAAAACACAGATAGATGAAAAAGAACACTGGTATGTTCTTTTTCAAACTCTTGAAAATATTTCACTTGGTCTTTTCGAAACATGATTATTGTGAAAACAAGGCGATTAAAGTAATAATAATTGTAATTGAACAACAGCGTATTTATTTATTAAATAATAAATTTCAGTTGAAGAAGTCTCCCCCGGAGTCGACGGGAGGCTTCATCATCAGCGAGGCGTCGGACCGCGTGGCGCACCTCGAGCACAGCGTGCGCTTCCTGCAAGAACAGCACCGTCTCATGCTGAGCGGTCTCCACGCGGAGATAGAGGCCTTGCGAGAGAGAAATAGAGGTATACTGTAATAACATCTTATATACATATATACTTTACAACTAACTACTAAAAGTCATTAATTTTTGTTACAATAGAAGATTTTGTTTACAGACCAATTATTTGTTAGCATTTGTGCATATGCACATGAATAAATTGCGAGAGAGAAAGAGAGAGAGATAGGTTTTGACTGTTTATTACAATGTAATACGAGACAGCATCTTTCATTAACAACTAGTAATTGTTCATCAATTTCCACTGATTGCCCCTTCTCTCAAGTATCATTGTAACGTTTATCTAAATCTTCTGAACTAAATATACCCATAGCTTATAATATTTTTTTATGAAAGACTATTTAATAGAAATTGATAAAGTAAAACTAACCTTAGCTTAAAACCTTAGCTTTTAACTTAAAATTTATATATATTAAAATGATAATATAAGGAACAGTTATTTATTAATAAATCCTTTTATATTTTATAATATAATAATAATTCTTTATAGAATATTTTATTCTTAATTACAATTTTTTAGTATGTACATGTACTACATTAGAGTTTTGTGTATGAACGTTATTAATATAATTATTTAATGCTACAAAAGTAATAATTGCCTTATAGTAGCTTGGATAAGGAACTAAATGTTCACTATAAATGTACTTCACGTAAAAATATGGCAGATCTTCACGTAAAAATATGGCAGACCTCGTGAAATACAATTCCATGACTTGTTGTAGCTTCTTCTGACTTACTAATCATTTTATCGTATGAATTTAGAAAGGGAAGCTAGACAGACTGGCGCCGTTACGCGTTACGTAACGAAGCGCTTTACCCTCCCAAAAGAAGTTATCACTATAAAAGTATATTTCTTTATATAATATCGATTTTAAAAAATATATTCATAAACTCGATGAAACACCTGCAAGACCATTATTTCACTACAGTGCAGTGCACATAGTAAACGCTTTATCTAAATCTTAGGTTTGCTTAATGTTTAAAAGGAAAATTTAATTGATTTGTTTTAGTTATTAGAAATATTAATTGAAATAAATTTTTTGGATACATGTTTGTCGATTCAAGTTTCTATTAATTTAATATATATATATATATATATACCTTAAGACAATGTAGGGTCGTTTAGAAATAAAGATAATTTTAATCGTTCATCCTTACAGACTTGCAATTCCAATTAATATTTAACAAGGAGTCCGCTCCGAAGACGACGGCGGCCGACGACGCCGAGAGTAATGAAGTAAGCTTATCGCTCATTGAAACATAAAAAATGCAGGGATTGCTACTAATTGTAATGTATTAAGATAAGAAACCTCGACTCTATTTATTTTATTAACTTAGTTCATAATCCGTACTGACTTGCTTTAATCCTTTAATAAAATAGTGTTGAAGAAACAGTAGACATTGTTTCTTAGACAAATGTATTCTTTCATTTTTCATTTTTTTTAATGATTTTGTTTACAAAAATAGGAATTAAAATTAAAGAGTATTTAAAATTATTGAATAACTGATTATAAAATAAGAATGTCTGCTGATTATGGATTTCTGTGGTATTAAATATACCAACAGGGAGTATGACAATTATTCTTTTATAATATACCGGCTAGTGATAATAAATAATATGGAGCAAGTGAGAAGCAATGAAAACTGTTTTAATGAAACAAAACATAAACAAACGGTCATATTACGGTCAACTATAGACCTTGCGTCACATCATGTGGAACGAGCACCAAGCGTCAGTAACTGTATGTTATCCAGGAGAGCCTTCGCAAGGAGGTCAGTCGCCTGGAGAAGGCGGCGGGGGCGGCGCGGGGGGAGGCGCGGGCTGCGGGGGCGCGCGCGCTGCAGCTGCAGGAGCTCGTGGACGCACAGGCGGAGTGAGTACACAGCAGGAGGGGAGGGGACACCTAGTGCTAGGGAACTCCTTATCTCCTTATGTGTGTTGGATGGACAAATAGATAAGTGCAAATTTGATATATAGTGGATGAACGTGTCTAGTTAGTGCGTTTTGTTTTCTTCTGGAATCTGGAGGTCTGACAATGAGGTCACAGACAGGAGAGTTTACATTACTTATAAGTGGGTCCCAGGTGTTAGATAGGCTCCAATCATCTTCTCTATTAAAATAAGAATATTTTTAATTTCAAAAGTCTCGCGAATCAGTGTTTGTATATAGCGGGGTTCTCTAGCGAGTATTTGTGGTTTATCAGATCTAATATAATGGTTGGGCTTGTCTATGGTATGTTGACACACTGCTGACTTCGATGTACTTCGAGTAGGGACTATTGATATGTGTTCGCTAACTCTTATGCCGATGCCCCTCTTTGTTTGACCAATGTTTGCCAAACCACAATCACAGTCAACTTTTTTTTGGTTTGTTGAAAAAATCCTTTACGGATAATCCGTTACTCAAGAAGGACTACTCGGCTAGTGAAGCTGACATTTTTTAGTCTTTATCGCCCTCAGTGGGCGCCGCGAGATTGATTTTATAGTTGCTGTGAATCCCCGTCGCATTTCCTATTGGTTTTTGTCGGTGTTGTTTAGTCGAGATTTTATCAACGGTGAGAATCAAGAGAAAACTTGTTTGTGCTGTAATTGATTTAGTTCAGACATTGTCGGTATCGCATAAAATAGAATGCAGCGTACAGGATCATATTAGGGCTTTATGGCTTTATACATCAATAGCAGCATCGATCCAGGTGACTGAGTCCAGTCAACGGGTCCTGCTCACCGCCCAATCTACGGATGGCGGTTTTTTAGTAATTGACAATTTTGTATATATAGGCTTTTGATTTAATGACACGTAACCGACAGAAAACTGCGCGAGCTAGAGTTGCGCCAGGCCCCCTTGCCCCCCGAGGCCGGCGGGGGCCCCGGCGAGGAGGAGAGCCGGGCTGAGCTGCGCGTCCGCCTCGCGGAGGCGGAGCGGCTGGTGCGCCGCTTGCGGGCCGACGCCGAGCGCCAGCGCAGAGAGGTACTCGGGGGCGCGGGCGTCACCAACCTACTGTTCGACGGCGCGGCCGCGCGACACGCGCACGTACGTTACCTGTGCGGGCTGGGGCGGGGCCAGGCTACTGGGCTCTTGTTTGTTGATCGCGTGCTCGCCGGCCAAATGGCGTCAACAGATATTCTAAAATTTGTACGATTTCTCATAATCAATTTTGGATACGATTGTTGATATTTAATTTTTTATAAACGTGAAATATTAAATGCATTCTTAAATATATACGTGCACAGCGCTGTGTGCAGTCCTAATAAACAAAAGCCGCAGTAATCCGCCGGCGCGGACGGGACGTTTCGTTTCGTTCGATGCGACTCCGATACAGACTCGTATTTGACGCGCAGTGTGCGGGCGGCCTAATTATTATATGAATGCAGTTCCCATTCCGCGCCGTCGTACTCGCTTTTAGCTTAGAAATTATTACCTGCACAATTTCCTTCCCTACTGCGTAGTGATACAGTGATTAGCCTATCATGTAGCAAATCTATTTCATTAGATATCCATATAGTTTAAATTTATATATTATTTTCTTCAATAATAGAATAGATAGCTGACATTGATATCAGATGAAGGATTGTTTATTTGTCTCTTAGTAATTGCTCACTGAAAGGTCCAGGGTTCGATCCCGGCCATTATAGAGTTCGCAAAATTAACAGTGTTGACACACCGCTAGTTGCAGTGCATGAAGAACTCTCTCCACGCGAGTCTGCGCGCCAGCGGCCTGGACGCGTACGGCTACCAGAACACGTATGCCTTCCCGCCCCCACTACACGCGGACTTCTGGAGGGAGCCGCTCAGAGAGTGAGCACCTATTCAGATTTTATATATTTGTTTGTATTTGATTTCATTATTTTCTCTTTTCCTATTTTGAAGTTAGTTCATTTATTTTAATTTCTCAAAAAATATGGAAGCAAGAATCAATAAAAGTTTTGAAGGAGGTTAGTGCTGCCATATCGGAATACAATTTTTATCTTTTTTTTTTAATTGGAACCATTATCACAAGTGGTAATAAGATTTTAAAAACGCTCCTTATTTCAACGGTTGAGAAATGTAAACTCCGAGCTTGCACTCAGTGCGTGTTTTTGAGATTTGTTTCATTGATCATGTTTCACCCAGTTCTCCAATTTTTTTTGTAATTTGGGATTTTTTCAAATGATTTAGTATTGTTTTATGAGTCACATCGAAATCAGATGCTAGCTCTAATTCTTATGCACCTTTAATTCTTCATTAAGTTCATATCCAATCTTTGGAAAGTTTGTTCTATAGGTCAAAATTTCCAAAACGAAAACGTTGTAACATACATTCTCATTTTTTCATTTATTCAACGTTTGTACCATGATGGAGCTCATGGAACTTAAAACACGATATTGTTAGAAATAAAACTATTTTTACGGATTAAACTCGTGTATAATTTGGTTTCATTTTGTCTGTTACAGACACATCTCGTTTACCCGTGAACACGATTGCTGCAAAGCATTCGAAACGTCGGTTTAAAATCAAAATGTAACCAAATTATACGCGAGTTTAATCCGTAAAAATATTTTATTTCAAATGTTTACTCGTAAAAATGAAAGAAAATACTACGATATAGCCATTTTATATCAGAAATAATGTCAGAGAATAATGAAATGATTCGCAAAAATGGGAATCCTTAAAAAACCTAAATTTGAATAAATATGAATTTGGATATCCAATCTCAACGCCACATATTTGACATGAAGGAGGTCAGTACATCAAAACGATATGTGGATATATAAAAGCTAATATGCAGCAGCTCATCTTATCGTTACTTATTACTGTTGTCATTGTTAAATAATCATACTACTTCGATGTCGAATCAATAATTGACTCAAGGAATGTCTGCTAGTGTTTGAAAAAAATATTTTTTATATTCATTTATTATTTTTATAATATTGCAGAGAATACAGCATGGGTTCAAGAAATAGAAATAACAGAAGACCGCTGACACTTCCTGAACTGAACGCGGTCGGTCACCCTCTACGTGCTACCGTGTATGCTAATCGTAAGTGACCGTAATTTTTTCTCTATTTTAACGAAAAAATATTTAAAATTAAAATTTCGTTCCGATCCGTTCCGTTGCATTCTATTCCATAATATGATTTGATTATATTAATATAAGATCAGAATCTAAACATTTTTTTTTATATAGATCATACGCGGGTTCGAGGTTACGGATACGAGAAAACTAAAAAGAGTCAACCTCCAAACGGAGAAACAACTAGTGGGAAGAGTTCAGAAGAACCAACACCTTCAGGTAAAAGTACAAACTGAATATTTTAAAATTTTTCAGGTAAGCCTTAATAAAAAAATATATACTTAACCGCCCCGTGTAATCCTACAAGTTTTTTTCTGTACATATTTTTTGTTTTTTTTTTAAATCTTGAATTTCAGAAGAAACGTGTTTAAAATACGTTAAAACTGACAGTTTTACTAAGTGCAAAACGAGCGACTCACTGTCCACATACCCCGAGTTAAAAGTTGTGGTCACTAAAATAATACCACACGGAAACGGTGAGAATTAAATATGTGTAAAGCAGTTGGAGATTAACTAAAATAATTTTTAAAAAATGCATGGCCTGGGGGATCTGATAATATCTTCTTTTGCTTTTAACCCCATTTCTTTATAACCCTTCGCATTTACGCATAAGAAAATAAAAAAAGGACGTAAAAACTGAAATAGTAAAGACTTAACCCATCGTAAAAAAACACACAATCTCAAGGAGCACTTAATCTATATGTTTACCAAAACCGACAAACATCCTTTCGAGCTAGACAACGAAAACAAGAATAAATTAAACAACGAACTTAAAACAGTACCTAAATTATCTTTAAAGAATTTGTGTGAGGTTCGGTAGGGGTTGCATGGTTCCAGCTGTATCCTCCCTCTTTATTTTTGTTCTAACGGTTTTTCATGTTATCATTTAGAACTTGTAATTAGTAATGTTTTATAATTAGTAATGACATTGACGTTGACGTGTCATCGCTGTCCATAGTGAGCGCGGGCGAGGCGCGCTCGCGCCGCCGCGCGCACCGCAAGCACTCCGACCAGACGTAGCCTGACCAGCTCTCACACTCGTAGCCGGGGACTCTACCTTCACGGCGGCCTCGCGATGCATTTTTGGTTTTTATCCTTGGTTAGATTGACACTGGTCGATTAATCTATTAAATTACTACAATGATTTTTATCTCCTATCTCTGCAGTGGTATGACAGTTGTAGTTGTTTTTAATGTGATTTTTGGCACTTGTTATCGTAATTGAAAATGTTAATAGTATCCAAGTGCGGTTTGAAAATAAAAACATCGTCATTTGAGATTAAATATTATTGTATAACCGTTTCCATATAATACCCGACATATGACAGTGGATTATAGATCATATTTTTATTGCTTTTGTTAAAAAATACGGTTTTTTTTTAAAGCAATCACACAACTTTACTTTATTATGAGTAATAAATTTTAAAAAATATTATTCCAAAACGTAATAAATCTGAACGCCGGCAAAAATTGATTGATAAGCCTGATCCAATAAAAGAAACCTTAGGTTGTTTTTTTTAGATTTGCAATATACTATGTAATATCAGAATTAAACATCTGTAAGAGTGATCTACCCATATAACAATTTTTGTTCATATTTAATTCATACTTCAGAATTGTTTAGTCTTCTTTCTCAACATACCCGTATGGTGGCATGATTAATATTTAAAATATTTATGAAGCACAAATATTGGCAGATCGCTTTGGATACATATATTAAAAATTATATAAATAAATGGCCTTGATTTTCCATAATTGCACCTAGAAAATGAGTTTTTATTGTGATGCAATTAATATTACACACAATAATTATTATGCTAGTAATTTCTAATGAATCCTATTGTCTTTCGCCATTTAAGATGTGGCAACAATATTTTTTTACAATTTTTTTTCCAGAAACAAAATGGTTTTTCTCAATAATCGATATTTTCAATGTTACTAGATAGCTGAACCGTGTTTAGGATATTCATGAACCTTTGTTCAACTGAAAACAAAGAAATAAAGTTTCATATAATCATTGCATTATATTAAACTTTATATTATCTTTAGAAACAAAAAAAAATCTGGTTATAGAATACAGTCTGTTGTATATCTCTCAATGTTTTGTCGAGTTAGTTAGACATTAAAATGCTTATTCAATTAAATTATAGATTTTTTTATCATATTTTATGGAGAAATACAATTTATAAAGTATTACTCAATGTAAAGTGCCTAGATATAAACACAACAACATAGTTATCATTATGTTATGTTGGTCGTTTAATAATATCCATATTTAGTGATTTTTAATCAATAAATACAAGTGAAGTTTCTTACTAAAGATACACAGAAAAGATGCTCAACTTCCCAATCGATTCGATACTCAACGTCATTCATTCCAAAAAGACGTAGAATAAACTAAGACTGCCATTTTAAATGACTTTTGTTCGCACAGTGTTATTTCGTCTACATTAAAATAATTGAACATACACCACTATTATTTTTATTCCATAGACATAGATGTTTAACTGTTCGAAGAGTAAATTCTGCTGTCAAGCATATAGAGGGAAAAAAATGTAAGGCTGTATCGGTATTATGATCTGACGTTTGTATGGAATGACAAATGTAAGGGTTTCATATATGGCAACCTTTACTAAAACTTAGATCCTCACATTTGAATAAAATAGGTAATAAAAACCAGTTGCCTAAATGATGTGTAGTTTTGTAGACATGCACTAGAAGAACCAGAACCTAGAAGAACTTATAAAACAAATTCAAATTTGTTTTATAGTTTCATGGGTATGGTTAACTTGTACCTGTCTTCCTATAGACTGTCGCCGTAACTATCACAGACCATACCCTACGTCTACGTCTATAGTCAAAGGATTTTGAATATTATATTATAAAGCATTATATTTATTTTTAGAATTTGAAATTTTTTAAAAATTCAATTATGTATAATATTTTGTGCACTCTTTTAGTGTCTCTGCAGTGGGCTGTGCGAACAGAATGTTGGCTACATTTGTGAGAGTGATCGTATATGCTAACTTGTAGCCTTATCAATATTAATCTAATTAATAAAATATATTATTAATAATTACTTATATAATATTATATTTATTGCGAATAGAGCAATGAGTTTTATTTAACAACTTCCTTTCAAAAGCTTTACACAATTAGAAATTATAGAAATAATGAAAGTATTATGGTGAGTGTCGGCGACAATGAATCATTACAAATAAGTCATATACGTTATTTATTTTCATATTTAAATTAAGATTAATATTTATAAATATTTAAATTATGATATAAAATTATAAAATAAAGACTTTTTTAAATTTATTCACAGACATTACTCATGGACTAAACTAGCAATTTTGTACGTTTTTTGCGACTTTTACAAAGTTCTGTACCATTATCGGAAAATGACCATAATAAAAGCGATTAACGATTTTTTATAAATGACTGCAGAAATGTGAATGTGTTAACGTTCACATTTTATTTTAAAAACGAATTAATACAAATTAATATGGTATATAGGTTAATAAATATCATTTTTAAACCAACGTCACTTGACGAAGCCCTCCTTCAAAAAGGCTTCGTACTTTATTATAGGTGTTATTATGCGACATACACCTGTACCTGAGCCCCGAGCAACTGAAGCGGATTTAGCTCGCAGTGTTAAGGGGGCCGCCACAAAATAGTGACACCCTATTCAGCAGCCCTTAATCGACGAGATACATGGTTTAAATGTTTCTAAGCCATTTCGGTTAGTTCTGCTTTCAACATTGTATCTTTAAACGGATATTTATTTTATTTGAGCCAATGTTGAATATGCCATTTGCGCCAGCTGATAGTAACGGTAACGATTCCAGTTTTTAGGAATGATATGTAGTATTAACTTTTACAAGAACTGAGTTTTATTTAAATTATGATAGAATACCTTTCAACCAATTTTTATATACATTCCTATTCATTTCTTTATGTTAAACTTTAAGTACTTTTTTCTTTTAAACATTAATCTATTATCACCGACGAAACAAACGCGGCTCTCTTACGGTGTGCGCGTGCATATCTCAATAGTTAGACACTTTCCAGCGGCTCAAGAACAATGATATCTTAAGAATAAGAAACCAGAACGCAGAATAGTGAAAAATATTTAAGATAGTTCGCTGCTTAAGATGAATGTCGGTGTTGTTAATCAAGGCCCTCCACCACTCCGGGATCCTAATGGAAGGACTTACCAGATATTGCCGTACAGGCTATATAGTAGTACAGGCGTACAGCTGCTGTCTGAGGCACCATCAAGTTTAACCCCCGAGGGTGACGCCAGAATATACTAATAGAATGATAATTTAATGTAAATACTGGTTTTAATAAACACCATTTCCTAGTAGTTGGCTCTTAGTATTTTTAAAATAATTTGTAATAATAAAACATTGGGACAAATATCTATCTGTCTTGTAAACAACACATACCTGTTAATCACTTTAGTGATAAGGTCACAATTTGCTGTGTCTTGTCTTTTATTTTTATGTACTGTACATATCTAAAGCGTGTTGATAAAGCTATTTAAATTAAAAATTAAACATTTTGTAAAAACATTTAATCCAATTGCTTAAATAGTAGTCCCAATTAATCAAATATCAACTGACAATTTTACAAAACATTTCATTGTTATTACAATAATTGAACATATTTCCTAGAAGCCATAACAAAGACTGACTTGTGGTGTTATTAGCAGCAAGCAATCGCTTAAATGTGAAACATCTTGAAAGAAAGAAGTTAAGAATTTCATCAAATTTGCCAGTATTAGCCAAAGTTCTAATTAAATACACTAATTCACAACATACACCCGTCTGTTTGCACATGTGATGTGAAAGCAAGAATATAGGAAAGTTTATGAAGATTTTGTTTAACAAATCATCAGTAACATATTCGGTGAAATTATTGTGACAAGACAACAGGAACATGATTTGTGATGACAACATGCTGATTTCAACGTTTGTGACCGTTTGTAGAATCTTATGTAAACTTTCAGGGCTGAAAAAGAAATTTATTATTTTTAAAACTTCACATTGCATAACTTTGACATTTATAATTTGCATGTAGACTGAATGAATAATTGGAAGTGCAAATTTGAACCTGTGCCTCAAGCAAACCATAGCCTGAGACATTTAATTATCTAGTCAGAACGTACCACACGAAGTGAATAGTTTGTACACTATGTCTGTATAACCAATTTATACAATACATTTTTGACCAACCTTAAGTCATCTCTCAACTGGTATACAAAATGCACTAATGCATATAAAGCTGCTTCTTGCAAATCTTCATTACTATAAATGTCACTCAGTTTGTTCAGGGCTCCCTGGGAGAGGAGAATGTTACACACTTGTTTATCTGACCCTGCCAAATTACCCAGAGACCATATACATGTCACCTGAAATATATTATAAGTGATTCTTAAGAAGAACAATATTGTTATTATAAATTGATTCCAAAATAAAAACTAGTATGAGATAAAATTATAGAATATCTAACACTAAGATTGTCCAAAAAATTCATTTTGACTGCTTTTTAATTCCAATTAGAAAACTAATTATGTATATGATACAATTTCTTAGAGTTTTGAATGTTTTTACACAACATATAAATATGTTTATTAATAATTAGTTACACCCCTCTCTTATTTCCGGTACATATATGTGCTATATCTATCTATATTACCCAAAAGCAGTCATTTTGACTGCTTGTAAATTTTAAATAATCAAATGTCTCTTTTTATTGAATTCAGTATATTACTTTTGTGTGGGGTCCCAATTTTTTTTACAGAAACCTTGTCGAGAGAAAAGTTCATGTAAATCCTAGCAAATCAAAAAATGTAGATACAGATAATATTGCATAAATTATTTTTTTTTTTTTTCAAAAAAAAATTTTTTTTTTGTTAATTACTAATTACTTGTTTTATGTGTAAATAAGATAGAAAATATTAAAAATTAATTCTAAATAAATCTTATTGCACATTATTTATTTTTTCACATTGCAGTCATTTTGACTACTTTTGGGCAATATAATAAGTTTGTCTTTTTAGTGTGAAAATAAAGATAAAATTTTAATTACTGTGAAATCATATTTCTATATTGCTTTCTGTATGGTATTCCCTAATAAAATGAAATTATTTAAAAATAGTCATACAGCTAACTCTACAGTAAGATTATCCAGTGCAGCATTTAAATAAGAACCGGATGCTTTAGCAATAATGCTGCAAGCTCGTCCATCACTGAGAGCTAAGTTGCACAAGCACCCCGCTGCTAAACACTGTTTCTTTACATTGGAACCTGAAACGTTAAAACTTTAAAACTGTTAGTTTGAGTTATATATAATCTCAAATATTGGTATTCATTTAAACAAAGTATTAGTAAAATATTAATTAAGATATTGCAAGTTATTTAGGCCTATTACAAACAAGCTTTTGATAGTATAATATAATAATTTTTTAAATATCTAGTCTGATCTGCTTACCTGTTATCTCTCTGATTAGTCCTCTTAAAGCACCATGCACATTAAAAAACTTTTCTACATTTTTTGGTTCCATAAGACCATTTTTAAGCATTTGCAAATCTGTAGCAGATATAGAAGACTTCGTTTTTAACTTATTAGTTATTTCAGATATAACTTCGGCTGTGATCCTTAAAAATCAATAAATAGTATTTTATTCAAAACAATATATGGAAGATGAAGAACTTATTAAAAAATGTTATTTTCTTTAATAATATAAATATATACTGAATATAATATAATATTACTCTTTCACTTCTATAGGACGACGTTCATCATTCTCTTCTTGCTTTTGCTTCCGCCGATTTAAATTTAATAAATTACGAGTACTTTTTCTAATATATGATATTGAATTGTTTTCCATTTTTATTTTAAAATGACAAATAAAGCATTTGAGACTGAAATTGTATAAGTGTAATTTAATTTACACTTTGTAGAATGATTTTTAAGTTATAATCTGTAGGTTATTAAAATTTAGAAATATTTATTCACTAAATAGAAATAACCAAATATTCATCGCATTGTATTTTTAACAATGTTTTTTTTCCGGCATATGTCACTTGCCAGTGGATTTTTGACGTTTTTAATTGCCTGTTGTCTGTTGTTTTTTAAAAAATAGTCGCCGCCAAATGATAGGCAAAGGAGGAAAATGGAATGGAAGGCAAAGGCTACGGTTTTCGGAATATTTAAGGATTAATTTTTAGGGTAACAGATGTCATCATTATAAATTCTTAAAAATTTTGAATTTGAATAATCCTTACTAATCTTTTTATTGTAGATTTTTATCGTTTTATTGTAGATACACAGTTGAATATTTAAATTTTTATTCTTTTTTTTTTAATGTCTATGCTGTTAGCCTTAATGTCTGTTACGGCGTCATCGAGTATGGTGGTGATGATGATGATAATGGTGGGCGGATTAGAAGCCTCCGCCCTTGAAATTTTTTTTTTCTGGTTAAGAATGCTTACCGATAAATAATAATTATGACCGTATATTAATTATAAAGGGGAAAGATTTATTTGTCTTTTTGTTTGTATTGAACTACTAACTCCATTTGAAAAATATTTTATCATTAGAACATTAGTTTTTCTGAATTTAGGCGATAGAATTTTTTGCTTAAACATAAGGGATCCGTAAGAAAACTTCTATAATGTGACCCAACGAGTGAAAAATACATCAAAATTCAGTAAAAGTCTTTAAATTACATTCAAACGGCTTCACTTCGCAGAAAAAATATTTTTTTACTTTAAGTATACAAAGTCCTAAAGCCAAACCTCCGAATAAATAGGGATTATTAAACCTCGAAAATAATATTTTACTCATGGCTCATATATGTTGGCCTATCGGGGGTCGGTTCTCCTAAAATCAATTTATTTTACTACCACAATATAAAACAACATCAAATATCGTTTACAGGGAGGCTCTGACCCAATAAATTTAATGGGTTACGTTTATATATGGTAGATATAATATTTTTAGAAACGCTACGCCTGTTAAATATCCGTGTGAAGCTGGTGCCGGCCACTAGTACTTACATAATTTCTAATGCATGCAACAAAAATAAAAAAGGACGATTAAAAACTAAATATTTATTATATTCACAAAATGTAATGTTTTTTCTTAATGTTATTTTTATTATATGTATTGTAGATATTTTCCAAGTTTTAATCTCGATCTAGTCAAGTTCTGTGCACGGCGAAGG
The DNA here is from genome assembly GCA_959347415.1 of Mechanitis messenoides. NCBI lineage: Eukaryota > Metazoa > Arthropoda > Insecta > Lepidoptera > Nymphalidae > Mechanitis > Mechanitis messenoides. Next base: position 6,974,342 of record OY365770.1, on the reverse strand, counting down.
ACTTTTTAAAAAAGATTTATTTTAATTAAAAATTATATTTGTTAAACAAGTATTCACTTAAGCTACCTTAAACAGACTGATCTTAATAATTATTTAATGAATAATTACAATTAAATCGGACCACCCAAAGGAGGTGCCGCTATTGTCTTATTCTTAGAATATCGCCTGACGGCGGACAATACCAGGTGCTAACTCAGCGGTTTGGGACGACATAACTATCTGGACTTTTATTTATTTATTTATTTATTTATTTATTTATATTTTTCACTTTCAATCAATACCAATGATCACTTTTGTACGTCAACTGGAAGTGCCACGAGGGCCTATTTTGATGCCTTACATATCGAAATAAGCCCTTCTGTAGAGTCACTGTCCAACTTATAACTAAAGCAACGAGGGTAACCCGACCCCCAACGCTACCGCAAGTAATGACTTCTAAGGGAGCGGTGTAATGCTGCCAGTTGATCAACAAGAGAAACAAACAAAGGCAAAGAGATTACATAGGTCCCAGTCAATCGCCAAAGATAGAATTCATTTCCAGGCCATACCGTCGTTAATGTAATCTTTTACACAATAATAGGTTTTTTTTTATCAATGTTTTTTTTAACGTATAATTTAAATTTATTTAAAGACAAATATGAGGCTTCATTAGGGAGTTTATTATAGAAACGTATACAATTAATCATGAAAGAATTAACTATTTTATGGAGCCTAGTGGTAGGCAAGCATAGCAAGTTTATTTTTATTTATAGTGTTAATCTTTACATAAAATCACAATTTTTACTGAATTTATTAATATTTTTACCTTTTTCATAAATATATTAATTATATACAGTCATAATTTTAATTTCCTTAAATTTATTCCTTAACGATTCTCTTGGGCCCAGGTTTAGATTGCTCGAACACCCCTCTTCTGTACTACAAATATAGTATCAATATCTGATGCATTACCCCATAATAGTATGCTGTATGACATGATACTGTGAAATTAACTAAAATAAACTAATCTAGCCGTTTCAACGTTGGTCAACCGCCGTATTCTTTGGACCGCGTATACTGCAGAACTAAGTCTGGTCGACAAATCACGTATGTGAGAACTCCATTGCAATTTCGAATCTAAGGTAATGCCCAAAAAAAACCGTAGACTTAACTAAGTTCAATTCCTCATTATTTAATTGTACATTGGTTTCGACTTTTATGACGTTAGGTAAAGTAAATTTTATATATGAGCAACAGATTATTAGCATTAAACTCGTTAATTACTGATTGCTGTCTGTTAATTTTAAAAATATGAGAGGTATCATCAGCAAACAATACTATTCCATGTTTGTCCCTCACAAAGTAAGGCAAGTCATTTATATAAATAAGGAACAGGAAAGGCCCTAATATAGAGCCTTGTGGTACGCCCATTTTGACTAATGAACCAGGGGAGCGCTTTCCATTTACGTCTACTTTCTTTATTTCTTTCTGAATTCTTTCATTAAGATATGAACTTTATTTAAAAATTAAAAAAATATACATTTTAAAATACAGGATAAATGCCCGAAAACCTCTCTGGGTTTATCTGGACAAGTTGTCGCTCACGAACATTGTGCCACTTATATATATATATATATATATATAATCCAATAATTACAAACTAAAACAGAAAAAAAAAAACAAATAGAAAGAACACATTGAAAAATATTTGTTTTTTTTATTGTAACAGTATTTACGACCAGGTTAAGTATATATATTTTAAAAATTTTATGTTAACATATGACATATGTGATCTTTACATGGGTAACCATCATATATCATATGTTAACATAAATCATTACAATAATAAAATTACGTCTTTATATAATCCAAAATTAAAAACCTATTTTCATTTGATTTTTACAATCAAAATAAAGTATTCATAGATAATGTAGATATAGAAAGAAACCTGGCTGATCTCAGTCTTGCTATAGTGTTTGTTCGTAATTGAATATTTTGTGCCTGTGTAGTGATATAGATAATTTCACACTTTCTTCGCATGTTAAAACCCCTTGTCTTGTAACAGCACATTGGTTTTATAGAAGCTTTATCTCCAGACCTCACTTAACTGATACGAATAGTAATTAATTTAATATTTATGTAAATGTAGGTTAAGTTCAACCCTTATAAATACTGTTCTCTTAAGAATATTTAATACACGTTTTAACTTACTTTGAAGGGACACAATTCTTTCTTTGCGGCTTTGTTAATTATGATGGTGCTGAATTTTTTAAATTTTCATTAATGAGTCAGGCATCCAATAAAACTTCGTAAATTTCTTTACTAATTTTGTGCCAATCTTCACTTCTAAATGTTATTATTACATTTTAATGCCTTGGTAATTTGTTAAGCTTTATGGACTGTTATGACTTGTATATATTTCTCATTAGAGCTCATTATGACTTTATTATGACATGACATTATATTGATGTAAAAGTGACGTCAAAAATAATGTAATCGTTTTCTAAGTTGTTTAAGCCAAATGGTTGTACTGTAGTATATATGATTAAAGATATTTTTATGACCTGCATGTGCTTGCTCAGTACAGTATAAATAATATAATAATAAATCATGTTTATACAAAGCTATCTGGAGACCGGCATTGCACCAAAGCCGAGCTGTTATGTTGATTATTAAAATGTACATAATATTTTATTCAAGGTTGTTTAATAATTGAAATAGAGCCAGAGGGTCGCCACATTGTTTTGATACAGAGTGTAACTACAAAGATGAACACGTTGAGTCAACCACACTGAAATTGAGATGTTAACTAAAGATTTTGGAAACTGGAGGGGGTAAAGTAAACAGTCCGTACCTCAGAGATTTAGGTTGACCACACACGAAACACGAGTATTAAACCTGGTACAATGTGTATCCAGAGAATACAATGTAACAGACAGAAATGACCGAATAGGATTTCTGATAATTTAATCTTTGCAATAACAACTTCAATGATCTTTATGACATTGAGATATATTTTCAGAATTTTTTTAATTCATCCTTTAACTGTATAAACTGAGCTAACGTATCGTCATCCGCCAGGAAGAACTTATCATTCTAAACTCATAGTACATTACAAAGATGCCTCAACCGAAATAAATGTGACATTTACTTACCAAGTAAGCCTTGTTAAGTTGATTGTTGTATAATAATATAGAATGAAAGTTAATAAACACTGACCGTACTCGAACCTGCAACCTATGAGGTACAGTCCTCGTAATAAGCCTTTGATAATGAAAAACCTCTTAACAAAACATTCCCTTTTGCAATTAAGAAGGGCTTTAAAAGTTTAAATGAAGGGATTATAAAGGTTCTACACTCTATCACACTTCCTTTGAAGAAAGATGTATGTCACTTTCGTAATTTAATTAACGAAAATTAAAAACAAAAAATTGTGTGCAATAAAATTGTTAAAACCTTTTTCTAAGCTTTTTAAACTGATTTGCAGAATATATCTGTTGGTACAGGGTGGTGATGGTGTCTTATGATTTATTAAAGTTTAGATGAACTTCTCTGACGTAAACTAGATATCTGTTTTCAATAATTGCTGTAAGGACTTTACTGCCGCTGTTATACGATGGTGGTTTTTATTAATTAAGTTCAATTTAGGCAATGGAAGCCTAGTTTTAATACAAAAATTACAGTTAATACATTGTGCCCATCAACCACATTACAAATGAGGTAAAAAAACAATGTATTGATAATTAAAAGTTAATATTTATATCAAATGTTAAAGGACTAAAAGTTTGAATATTCCTATTTCGGTCATTGATTCAAAAATCTAAATCGTACGTAACTATCATTGTTCGTGTAGCAACAGTAAATGTCTATTACATGACCACAGAACTATTCGTTTCATCGCTGTTTATAGCACCCTGGAGTTGCTGTAGAGGGTACTGTGAACAGCTGTATAATATAAACTGCGCTGGCACAGTTAGTACATGTTCAAACATGTATAGTATGTTGTACATTTCGTTGTTTTAATCTTTGTATGTGGTACTGGTACAAACTGGTAGGCGAAAGAAAAGGTCCTCTCACACCCACCTCTCTTAGCTGTGTCATAGCAGACGAGTGTATTAAAATAACGGCCACAAATATATTCCTAACTAAATAATATGATTTACTTAAAGAAACTTCACACCTCAGGCCTCGTGACTGGAAAGCAAGATTATTTTGTTTTTGCTCATTCCATCTCTTATTAATAAAATGTGTCTAATAATTCCGCTCTTGCTCTAAAATACTTTAAAGAGCAAATAATAAATCCTTGAAATATCTTCAAAGTAAGCTGTTTTACAAATTGTTGGCAGCAAGTATTTGTTGGAAGTTCATTTGCGAAATCTCGTAAGAGTTTAATTAATTATCTTAAATATTAATTATAAAATATCTCATAAAACAATTAACTTTATATAACGTCTGAGACTTCTTCAATTACAACAGGTAAGAAACTATTTTGAATAATAAATAATTATCTCTACTAATATTACAAAACTGAAGAGTTTATTTGTTTGTTGAACGCACTAATCTTCGAAACTACTGATTGCTTTTTTTATTTTTCCGATCACGAGGAAGGCCTATCTAACATTAGGCTTCTGCTTCCTATTATCTTAATAATAAATGAAGTCGTTCTTCCGCGGGTGGAACCGACAGTAACTACTAGCATTTTATATTTTAATAATTAATTTATTCAGAAAAAAAAAAACAAAATGGTCAATTATTTTGACCGAATAGAACTCGTAAATAAATAATATATATAATATGTACAGACTCGTGTATATATTGAGTAAAAAGTGATTAATGTATTCTTATTATTATACAAAATAAATAAATAGGTAATTAAAAATGAAGCTATTATTTTATACTTTAAATATTCTATTGGTCGTAGTCTACACCTCTTAAACGTCTGTTAATTAAACGTTTCAATTCAATCCAGATCAAAGAGTAGGTATTGAATTTTGTTAAGTTTATTGTAAAGAGAAGACGACGTGAAAGCAAAATGTTTCCTTTAGAACTTTGTCTTACACTTCTTCTTTGAAAGATAGCGAGGTTAAAACGTTTAGTTTATTTATTGGTGTACAAAATCTGTTGAGAGCTCTCATTACAAAATTTAATTTATAAAGTTGACAAGTGGTAAGTAAATTTATGGACTTGTAGAATGCAAATGTTGCTAATAGTAAAGTATTTTTAAATTTTACTTATAAGAGAGTATTTTCTACGATTAGTGGGTTAGTATTAGCAACTTCACCCCAAACAGGAGCGTAATAACTGAATACTCGAGCGAGAACATTATAACGTAGTTGTTTTTTCAGTAGGAACACGTTTTAAAGGTATTTCTACGTTTTACGCGACAAATATTCTGTATTTAAATGAATAATTAATTAATAAAACACCACAAAATCTTATACGAAGTTTATTTAAATATTAGCAGTTATTTTTTTCTTTTTCTAAGTATTGCTTTCGTTATCAACGGAGGTTGTTAATAACCGCTGTCAGTCAGTTAATAATTTGTACAGGATTATTTTTTTACTACTACTTTTCGTTGATTTTATTAGTCTTTCGACTAGAATGAACTAGTAGAATGTTAGTTCAGATTAAAAGTGTATTATATTGTTACATTAAATCATATATATTAATTTGTAGAGTCTCAACAGACATATAGTAGTATAACATATGAAAACCAAGAAGTTGAACAGTGCCTATATCGTAAAATTTATTTAGGCCTTAGTGTCCCAGAAAATAAGCAATACATCATGAGATGTTAAGTAGTTTATGTAGCTTTTTCGGTAAGTGGTTTTTTTTATTTATACTAAACAAACAGACAATGAAATCAACTTTCATTGTCTAGTTACTCACCGCATCATTATTAGTATGTATCACTAAATGAGCCCGCAATTAGCCGTGTTGCGTAGGTTTCACTTCCATGAATATATCGCTATAAGCAATAACAAATTTTACAAAAACAAACAAACAACAAACAAACAAACAAACAAATATGTATTTATCAAGTTTTATCGCAATTTAACTGACCCTACTAATTACTTAAATATCAGTAAGAAAATATCTATAAAATTTATATAAAAGATGAGGTAAGAAAAAAAACATAGTGTCTACACCAGACTCCTTTCACCGAAAAAACTGTGAGGTCCGTCGGATATAAATGGAATCACTGAGAAACAATGAACGAAGCTTGAATACTAGAATGAGAAAGGGTTTTTATCTTTACAGTTTAGAATGGAACTATTTTTAAAGCTAACAATGATAGATACAAATAAAAACACTTTGAATCATTTATAGATATTGTGGCAGTTTTAAAAATTTTAAACAGTTTTGACTAGTTTGTATAGCCATACTTATAATGACTTTAATTTTGAATTGTAATGAATGATCACCAAGGCTGTGCAGTGATGAACAACCTAAATGACTAATACAATATTAAAGATTGATATATGTATTAAAATTACTAATGATAATAATTTTTATAAATAATAATATTTATATACAGTATTATTTATTTACAATTTATAGGATCATTATATTTGGGTTCAGATAAATATCATCTATAAATATTCAGTCCCAATCTAGACACACGACAGCAATTTATAACCAGCTACGAACAATATCAGCCTCGCTAGATAAGAATGAGTAAGTAACAATATATAATATTAATATATAAAGATGTACAGTTTTATGAGTTTTTGTGTTCGGGGTGATCTTTGATATTACTGATCTGGTTTTGAAAATCATTTTGTTGTTAGAAATGTATATATACTAATAATATATAATAACAAGAATTTTTTAATACAAGTAAGTATTAAAAAATTCTTACTTTCATTACTTTTATCACCCTCTTTAACCGCTTTGACTGGGATTGCTGATTTTGATCGTCTCTATTAATGAAAACATATAATTTAATCCGTTTCATAAATGGTTAGTGACAGTAGCTTTACTTTCTTAAAATCTTTTTAAACGCTTTTTAAAACCCGTTACGGGTACCCCGACGGCCCAGGGGTGTGACGGCCGGGGGGTGATGTGGGACTACCCGGCAGCATAGATAATGCTGCCATTTTTAAGGCTACCCACTAAAAAACCAACGGTTGCCCTCTGGGCCGTAATGGGACATCATGGGATCGCGTTAGCACACACCGTGACGCCCCGGCGAGGCAATGGATCATGCTAATAAAACATAAAAAAAATAAATAAATAAAATTTACAAAGTTGAAACACAATATAAAACCTTTTAAACCCTCTTCAACCCTTTCTAAAACCTTTTTAAATCACAACTAAAAAAAGATTTTATAACTTTTAAAATGTAGTTGGATACTCCAAAGAAGTATCTTAGAAGTGTAAAAAAATTTGAATATTGCGCTGACCAGGGCAGCCGCTTTGCATAAGTATGTCTTGAAGAAATCACTGGGTGTCCATTATTTTGATGGAAAATGCATCGTTGGCATTTTTGATGAACACTTACTCCATACGTTGATACCTGCATGCCAGTATATCATGAAAGCCAATTACACGTGTAAGATCAGTTCATTTATGTATTTATGCATAAGATACAATGGCGGACTTAATGCCACAGGCATTCTCTACCAGTCAACCAAGGGTAATGCAGAGATGAAAAGAAGTAGGTACATCTTAAAGAAAACTAGAAAAAAGAAAGAAAGATGAAATAATAAATTTATATAATAGAACTATGAAAGTAAATGATATAATGGTTATGAGTAATAATAATAATAATATATAATTATAATAAATAGACAATAAATAGTTACATATAAAATAAATATATATATATTTATTTGGATAAATATAATATACATATATACATATATTGTATATATTGATTATCGATGAGACGAATCTACTATCTCTTTAAACAATAGTTCTCTAACTTTCATTCTGAACACATAACGGCTGCTCGACTTTCTGATATCTAAAGGGAGTGCATTCCATAATAATATGGACTGAACGAAAAAAGAAGAACCAAGAAATCCAGAAGAATGGGGTGGACAGGAAAGTAAGAGGCTGTTAGTTGATCGAAGGTTTTTAGAATGAGTGTTACAAAGGATTTGGAAAAAGGCAGAAAGGTAGATAGGAGTTGAGGGAGAGTTAAGAATAGTAAAGAGAGTAGTGAGTATACGAAGCTTTTATTGTTACACGGTCTCTCTAGGGGAAGGAGGAGGCCGGTTATGTGGAACTCCTGACAACATAGAGGATGCTGCCATTTTTAAGGTTACCCACGAACCAGACGGTCACCATCTCACCGTCATATTGGAGCGCCACGGGAATCGCTTTCGCATACGTCTGCGTCGCTCCGACGGTTGGCTGTGTGAGCTTCCACCTACGCACGGGGGGCACGTCCTGGACACAAGCGTGCCCCACTCCCTCCCGTGAAAAGTTGTCTTGTTGTAAAGTGGAGGGCTCTCCTGCCCCCCACCCAAGCCGACCGATCCAGACCACCTCCCTCTTCACCGACACTTAAAATACACTCAGAATCAGGGAGTCCCGGTCCTACTCAACTACTCAGGCCCAGACTCCTAAAAGGAGCCCCAACCTAAAATTACGTAGGTGTAAAATAATATATTTTTGTAACGCTAAACGCTAATAGGATATTTATATATTTTTTTCGTAATTAATTTTTATAATTAACAGTGTATGATTTTACAGCTGCTATTTTGAGACTTGCTTTGAGTAATGGGCAATAAATGTTGTTTCATAAACTATTTTAATTTGTAAAATGATTGTGATCCATAAGTAAACATAACCAAATGTTATATTTTATAAAAAATCAAACAGTAATTGAATAAATAAACACAGGAAAAGAGGACTTTTCCTTTTAACCTGGATGAAAATAATCCATTTTAAACTTTTGTTACAAAATCTTGTGAAAAGAGTTAAGTGTTAGCATTTCTCGTATTTCTCACAGAGCACAATGAGGCTCAGAAAGATTAACACTTGAAATTACGTTAAGTAACCTATTATTGGATTACTAATGTGAATATTGTGTTTATTATCAGAACATAGTAAGTTTAATGTTTAGGAAAAGGTGTAGGAAAAAATGTAGTCCAATAAAAAATATGTGAGAAAAAAATAGGTAGATCAGGTAATTCACTCCAGAATTGGTTCTTTTACCCACCTCAGTATTTCCCGAGTGCTATGCCTTGTTTCACTTAAAACGAGGTTTATGTACAGTACTACTACTACTACTGTGTATCTAAGTACTGCCAAGTCCATGAGCGGGGGTTAACATTTTCCATTAGTTGGGCCACTGCCACCATTTTTTTTTCTTTTTTTTTTCTGTTGGAAAAACCGGTTACGGGTACCCCATCGGCCCAGGGGGCTGATGGCCGAGGGGCCACTGCCACCATGAGCAATAGGGTAAAAAAATGGTTTCAAAGTTTTTAGAGTTAATTTGATAAAAAGAATTAAATTTTATTATCGTTCATGAATAATACAAAATTAAATTTATTTAAACATTTTTTAAATGTGCCTTATCCTACTAGCTAAGCCCTTTTATTTGAAACGCTTATGGACAGGTTATAAATATAAAATATACAGCCGACAAATTAAAGAAGAAGAAGCGATTTAATTTTATATATGGTATCCCAAAAGTGATGGTCATAGTGGTATCTATACTTATATATACCAGTCTGAACAATACTTAAATTTAACCAATTTCTCTCTCGGGAAAAATAAAACGAATTCTAGAAAAGCGAAACGTAACGTTTTAACCAAACTTAGTTTAGTTGAAACCATTTTGAATTATCTCTAAGTGGTATCGCAGCTTGCAGATGCATAAAACATACTCTGTGTAAATGATCTCTGCCTCTTCCGCCTCCACGCTGCAGCTTTCAATGCTCTTATCTTTGGAATCTCAATTGAATAAGAAAGGTTCTTTCGACGAGACTTTCTTTGTTTTCTTTAACCATTTTACTTGTTTTTCTCGAAGGCATTGTACTTTGGCAAAGTTCGAGTTTGCAAAAACAAAACTATTCAGTATGAATAATAAACTTTTAAGTATTATGCATATTAAACCTTAAAAAGTTTTAGTATTTTTCGTTTTATAGAAATTATGATCTCTTAGGGATTACACGAGGGCAATTATCTCTGACGAACACGAACCACCAGATTCATTGCTTGTACGTGAAAGAGGTCGTTTGTTAAGTCATTACTTTTCATACACTGTTTAATTATTATCATATCAAAGTTATCTTAAAACTTTTTAATATTATCTCTTTTTAATATTAAATCTTTAAAGTCCTTTAAGAAAGTTATCAAAACACACTTTCACAAAGTAAAAACAATAATTTAAATCTCATGTCAGTTTAACTGACTTTCTCACAGACACATCTTGTCTACCCGTGAACATGATTATTGCAAGGTATTCGAAACGTCGGGTTAAAATGAAAATGTAACCAAATTATACGCGAGTTTCAATCCGTAACAATACTTTTATTTCAAATCTAAGAATCGTGAAAATCTAAGAAAATACTATAAAAATAATATTTGTTTAATTATTTAAGCTTGTATGTTGTGATATTTATCAAGAAGTAAACCGAAATCATTATTAAAGAGAAAAAACTAAACCCTATTGTTCATTAGTCATTCTGGAAGTGTATTTAAACAAATCACTAAAAACGAACGAACAATAGGTATAAATAAGTATATATATTTTGTAAACACAATATAAAAACAAGCTAACAAAACTATCAACTACTATATCCATATTTTCTTTTTACATAATAATTGTTGTTAGTTATATAATTTTCCAGGAACTTAATTTTTCACATTATTTTATACAAATACTTTTACAAAATGTTGCGGACGTGAACTCACAACACTTTATCTATCTAAGAAGTATCACACACACATACAAAGTTTCTAATACAGTGTTTAAATGGTTAATTAAATTTAACAATTGTAATATGAAATGCTTGTTGTTTGAAATTACATAAACAGACACACGATAGCTGTGTGTTTTAGTCAATGTTTTGTGAATTGTCTTATTTCGCTGGGGGCGTAAGATAAGACTCATGTCCTCCTAATCCTTCTGAGCTCTCCAGATTGATGATAAGGACTGCTACAGTTGGATGATAATTTGTCAGAAAACTTAAGAACTAAATTAAACAATGAATATTTTGTGTTATATCTTACAGAGAAACTTTTATTGTCGTAAGTGATTTAAATTTATAAGCGTCTTGATTGTATTTCTGTTATTGTCTACTATCTGTCTACTATCTATTATCAAGGACTAATAAAACATAAACACTCTATAAAATACCTTTTTTCAAGAATAGTGTAGGTAGATAAGAAGCTAAGAAGCTAAGAAGCTTTGTTGTCAAAATAAAACGTTATCACATTCATATATATAAGTTCCGGATAAACTGTACAAGTAAGGACGAGATCAATATCATTACAGTCATCTGTCTTCACCCGAGACTCCGCTATGATTGAGCGAATTGTTCTACAATACTCGGTCATGCTTTGTTCAATGCCAGTCACTATTACATTTAGGTATGCCTTCAACTATATTATTTATTATTTATTATATTTTATTATATTTATTATTAAGATTGTATCGTAAAATGGATGTAGTGTTTATATAAAATAATTTTTTAATGTTTTTTACTTTAAATTTAAACTTGTTGTTTACAATATTACAATACATTATATATTAACTATTTTAACCAAAGTACATGTTATGCTAAAATCTATCAAATTTTTATAATAAACGAAAGGGCTTAAAGATTACAGTAAAAAACCGTGAAAAAAAATATATATATATAAAAAAAAGATTACCACTAACTCACTATGGTGTTAAGATTAATACGATTTAGTAACTGCTTGTCTTTTAGTTCTTGTTTTTTTCTTTGTCAAAGAAATTTATAACAATTTATATATATACTGTACTGTAATACTGTAATAACCAAATACACGAGGGTTCAATATTTTCAAATCAGAATATTTTTAATAAAATGAAATAATTGAATATAATAATAAATCTCGGATAAATTAAACAATGAATAAACCAAAAGTTTGTTAATACAAATGATTCTATTATCAGCTCATCTTCATTATATTTCAGATTGTGGAGTTTTATTAACAAATATATAGATGAAATGTTCCGTGTACTTTATAATATATTTATTAAGGACATTATTGTAATAAATTATTAACAAACAGTAATAATTATTTACTTAATCCTCTCTGATGAAACATTTCATTAAATTTACAAAGCAGTTCATTATTATTTATTTTAAATATACTATAAAATACCATTACTGCAATTTAGATGATCATGTTACATAACAGCTCAAGCCAGGATACGACAAGACACGACACGACACGACACGACACGACACGACACGACACGACACGACACGACACGACACGACACGACACGACACGACACGACACGACACGACACGACACGACACGACACGACACGACACGACAAGACAACACAAGACACGATACGATAAGACAGTTTGTTAAATCCGTCTCAGTCACATCACCGATGCTATTATTTTAAATTTAAAATTCAACGTATATTAACAATGACTTCAGGACCTTTCAATAAAGGGCTACATCGGTTTAATAAAAGACGCTTTATGAAACTATCCGCCGATATCTACATCGATAAGTATCTAATATGAAGATGAATTGAGGGCTTTGAACCACTGAAAGTCTCAAAGTGAAAATGCATTATTCTTTTTTTATTATAATATAAGATTATGTAATATTATAAATGTATTACTGTTTAGTATTGATGCTTAAAGTATTTAATATATTTTATTTTATAAAATTATAACACTTTATTCTTCAAATTAAAGATAAAATATGAAAGTGGATAACTAAAGTAAGTTTCATCTCAGTCCTCGGAGTCACACTCTCAACTACGAATTCAAATTATATTTCTTCCTGGGGTATTTCATTCACGATGTACAGAATTTCTAGTATTCAACGTTCACGTTTTTGATTTGGTATTCTATGGTAAGCAATTGAAATTAATAATTCTATACATATTGAGGTGTAGATTTATTTTCAGTGACAATAATTTTTCGTAAAATATGAGAAGTAATATATTAATTGTTTTATGTATTAAATAGCGAGAGTACAGCAATTATACTAAATACGCCTGCCTCCTAATTAATTTAGTGAATACATTGAAATAATTGCCGAGGGGTATTGCATTACAAATGATATTGATATTTAATTATGCAATTAGTTAATAAAAGCTAAATAATATAATTAACATATTAGATAATAAAACATACCGAATATACTTTGGGAAAGTAGGAAATGATTTAAAAGTTTAAACCATTTTATTGAAAACGCTTGAACTCTTCCTTTGTCAAAAGTTCAAATGAGATGTCAAAAGTTATTTCGATGCTCCTCACATCGACGTGAGAGAACTTAAAGAACGCTCTAAAAATTAGTTTTAATTCTAAATTTTATGATTTATCTTTTATCACACATTTTTTTTATTGGAATTTATTTTTATTTCATTATTACTAAACCCACTATAGATAATAAACATAAAAATAATTACTTATAGTTAGTTAATTATTAAAATTAATATTTCAAACTAAAATAATATTCACATTAATAATCTAATAATAGATGGTACTTCACGTTATATCAGGTGTTACTCTTTCTGACTCTCACTGTGCTTCGCGAGAAACATGTAAATACTGACACTTAGCTCTTTGAACAAGATTTGTTACAAAAATTTAAAATACAAAATTTTCATCCAAGTTGAATGGAAAAGTTCTCTTTTCTTGTGTTTCTTACAAAATGTTTTCAATTACTGTTTGCTTTGTTATAAATATAATATTTGGTTACACTTACGTAAGCTTCACAATCCTTTTTACATTTATAGTAGTTTATGAAACTCAACATATAGTGGTTATAATTCAAAGCTTTAAATATAAATATACACTGTTACATATAAAAATTAATTACGAGAAAAATATATAGAAATATTTTATTAACGTTTATTTGCCGTTTTATATACATTATTTATTTAATATAGTTATTTATAGTTTATTCTTGATATTAATTTTTATTCCATGTTTACAAGTAAGTCCGTGAGACTATATATTTTAATGACCTTTCAAAAAAGACTACTTAGACTTATACAATTAATAAAAATTATTAAATAAAAATAAAGACATTTTAAAGTAAAATGATAACTTTAATTTATAAATTTCTATAACATATTTAAAAATTAAAATGTTTTTGTAAAATTAAGTTACATAAATAAAAATAAATGTATAGGCTGATTGCTGAAGAGTTACTTTTTAAGTACTTCATTACAGTCATTCATTCAGTAGAGGATGTTTTTTCTTCACATTATTTAATCTAATTACATCGTTTTATATTCTAATCGTGTTACGTAAATCATCTTAAAAATTATATTTACGACGGAGATTAAACAATTCATTAAATATCTATAATTACTAACTGAGTCCACCTTTCAGTAACTATTCAGTAAACAGATTAATTATTAAAGTTTAATTATTAGGGACGAACAAAATAAACCAAAATTAATTACTTATTTTGATATCTATAGTGTAAAAGTAACTAGAGGGATGGCGGAGAGATTTATAAATTAAAACAAATTTTTAATAATATTGTATGATATGTATATAGGAGGAGTATTAAGTTGTATTTTTACTTAGGTGTTACTAATCTTAAGACAAGACTGTGTTCAGTTACTTACTGAGACTTCAGTTTAAATTTTTGTATTTATGTTAATAGTAATTTTACAACCAAAACAAAACACAATTGTGTTTTAATGAGGATTTCAAAGAGAAAAAAATATATAATTAATTTTAAAAAATAAATAGTTACTACTATAGTTAAAGAGCTTACCAAAAAAGAAATTGAGAGTATCCTAAGTACAAAAATCCACTTTAAAAAGTTTAGTTCACGGTCGCTGAAGTCTACGTCGGCGACGCTGCGGTAGGAAGATAGTAATGTATAATTTACTAAGCTGCTAAAGTCTCCTCGTTAATTAGGTTCTTCTATTACAAGAATCTGTTTTACATTTAAGTCGTCTTTATTTCTTGTCTGTACTTTTTATGTCGGTTTTTATCTTATAGTTACTTAAAACAACAGTATTAATATATTATTATGAATTATCAGATTAATTTTGCATAATAAAATATATCATACCTAAATTACACTATAAAAGTATATATTATGTTATTTAACTCGTTTTTGTTTGAAGTCTCTCGAGCTGTTTAATTAATAATTAAACTTTTCAAATTCCACCTTATTTCTTAATATATATATTTAAATTGTAAAATTTGGATAGAGTACAAAAATATATTGAATAAAATGCTTTTGAGTTTTTAGAACTGGGAGGATCATATCATTGCCGTATTTAAGAGGTATATTTATATAATGTATGTCATTTAGTTAAATGATTATAGTTCGTACTCTACCTTTAAAATAGGTCTTTATAATTTTATAACAAAAGTTTCATTAAGTCGATACTAAAGTTTTATAATAAATATCCTCGATGACTTTCAAGACTTCAAGATAAATAAAATCTAGTCCTAAAGGTAATTGAGTTTGTAATAAAGTTTAGCACAACTTAATATAAACTTGAAAACTTGTAGATCAATTTACTTCAAGATGAAGATGCTGTATAATGAAACTAACTCAAAACGAGCTCCTTTAAGTGTCTTCAAAGTAACTACTCCAATTTCAAATTATATTCTGTATACATTTAATATATTCGGTAACGTGACTAGAACACGTCAGACTGACTAGACGTGACTAGAGCTCTTCCTCACGGAGAAGCAAATATAACATCTGCTGACATATCTTACTTGACTTATAAGCTTCAGCTAAGTGCCATGCGTCCCACCGGGGTATGTATATATGAATGTATGTATGTATGTATGTATTTATTCATGTATGTAAGTATGACTATAACAAATTTGAGCACTAACTGACATAGAGTTAGAAGTTTCAAGAATAGTCAATGACCCAGATCTTACAAACTGAATCAAGAAACTCAATATAATGAGGATTTTCCCTTCCCTTCGTGTGTTCTGCCCTATGGTAGACAACAATTCATTAATAATGGGGACTGTTCTAAAGAATTATTTAATATGGTGCACTCAGACTCATTTTTCTAACGTACAGTACGCCATGTCGGGGCTACAGCAAGGGGTCCTGCAGGAAATGCATAAAAAAGGTTATACACTGTTGGCAGCGTGCACGTAATACCACAGTCATCGCAGGCGCCAGTATTCGACTATAACCTGTCTTTGTTCGCGCCGTAATGGTATAACTAGAAATATTAGTAATCATGGTAATGACATAACACAATACATGTTTATAAAAAAATTTTTCTTCAGCGGTTTTGTCTAGTATATCTAATTAAGTTGGTTTAAATACCGTAAAAATATAATATATTAATAATTTTAATATAAATATATCAATATTATAATAGTAGCCACCAGTTTTAATAAATAGGCAAATGAGAAAATTTTGTAAAATAAAAACTAAACTGTTAACTACATTATTTTTACAAAAAAAAACTATCGGTTTATTCTGTCTAAGAAACTCATCTGCTTACTGATTTCCAACTTTTGTCTTCCGCTTACCTTTCTTGTATTATTGAAGTCAGTGACTTCTATAGTCAAACATGGAAACATGGTAACATGGAAAAATCTGATCAAACTTTTAAAAGTATGAATAACTTAACAGAACTACATATAAAATAATCGAATGGATCTTTTAAAGTTATCTTATAACTAAAATATGAATAGTTTAATAAATACTTCATCATGGTTCGTCGGTTTGAAAGGTTTTCTTTAATTCGAGTTTCTAAAAAAATGTATATCAATCGCCTTGAAAATAAAAACTATATATAGTAGAAATACACTAAATATTGTTTCACCTATAAGGATAACATAACAGAAAGAATCAACAAGTCATACAAAGTAAAACTCAAAGTAAATAAAGCAGTTTAGATGAAAACATTCTGAACGCTCTCAAAGTGGAATCGAGTTGTACCAATGCATAAAACATATCCTGTATAAATGGCCCTCGGTCACACTGCAGTTTTCTTATTCTCTTCCTTTTCGCATCTGAATTAGATAAAAGATATTCTTTGTTCTGTTTAAAGTTATTTTCACTCAGTATATCTTGAGGCTAAAAGTATTTTCCAAAGGACTAAAATATTTTTACTTCTGTTTATTTTATTATTAAAAGAAATATTAAGGTATTTGTCAATACAACTATTTAAAACAATACTCACGTGTAAAATATTCGTGTTTATTATTTATATTGCAGTGTAAGTCACAGAATATGACATACTTTTTTACATAACGTTTTTTAGTATTCTTCAGATGTCACGTGCAACCTCAGAGACTCCATTTCCTTTGACAAACCGAATTCAACAGATTCGTGAAGGAGATTCCGTGTAGTCATTACTAATTCATTCATTTTTATATGTTATATGAATACGAAGTAAATATCAACACCAACCACAAATAAGTTATTATAAAAGCTTGTTTTTGATATTTATAAATTGACTCTTGGATAACTTTTTTATTTTAAATTTTTATTTCGACCTGACATTTATCAAGTTTCGTATTTTATTGTATATATTATAGAAATTTTCAGCTTATTGAAATGCTTCAGATTTCATTACACCAAGTTATCGAACGTGCCAATGCGACGGATGAATGGTTTGAAGATATTTAAAAATATTCTGCAATTAAAAATTTATATATTGTTCTTCGTACGTAGGGAGAATAGCGACTTCTCGATTTTTTTTAGCAGAAAATATAATACCCCTCTGAGAGTAAAAAAGGGTTAACGCATATTAAATTCATACAAAAGAAGTATCAGCCCCTTGAGCGTTACTCTATATATTTATGTTAAGAAAAAAGAATTGTCTGTCCTTCTTCCAATAAAAAAATCAACCACCCTTCAGCTCCACGAAATTAAAGACATTTAAGTCATAATTAAAGGGAATACCATTGTACAACTATACGTTGTAGTAACAAATTATTTGTTAAATAGGTATCTCATTAAATAATATCAGTATGTTTTTGTTTTAGTACAAAGGTAAATTAAAATAAACACATTTGCTGCTGCCATTACAACTGCTTTGTAGTCGGTGATATTGATTCTAAACACTAAAACCTCACTATAGTGTACTTGAATGTATTAACATAGTAATTAATTACAAGGAACTAGCTACTGTTTATTTCTGTTTAATAATTACGTGCTTTTGTAAAAGATTCATGTAATTTAAATGACATACAACAATAACCAATTGATTTCGAGGTATTTCATACTGATATTTTGATAACAATAGTTATTAACGACTGTGAAAATAATATTGAAATTATTTAAAGGATGTATTTGGAGAAAAATTAGAGACACACTTTGGTATTCTATTGCACATTCGTATTAAAAAGATGAAGAAAAAATAAGAACCATTTCTATATTTGGGTAGAAAAAATCATTTGTAAATATTGCTATTCAATCGAAACATGATAGCAATATAAAGTCCACTTCAATTTGTATCAGACTCACGAAACAAAAATCAATTCAATTGTAATATGTGATATCTGTAACAGTATTTACACTAGAATGTACACAAGCTCAGTACATAGTAACTAATGCTTGCTTTGACCGAACAATATGGTTCTGTAGTTAAAATAAATTAAAATAAGATCTGCATACTTAAGTATTATTAATAAAATTTCTAGTAAACAACAAACATTGTAAGAAATAAATGCATATTATTTAAATACTATGCAGGATTAGGAACATGACACAGTACTATAAAAATACTCGCACGATACAGTTAGCCAACAGTATAATGTTGCTTTTAAACTATTGCTTAACTACGATAAACTTAGTTTCCTCACAATTAGTAATTATATAAAATTTGCTTAAAAAACTAAACAATGATACAATTGGTTATAATAAATTAAATACAATATTATTAGTACATAAACTGAGGGCAATCTGTTCTATGACGGAGTACATATGGAGGTTGAACTAATCAACTAATAAGTTGTAACACTGACCTAATAGACTATTAGTTATATTATCCGTCTCATAAATCTTCGCCAGGCTGCAAGCGATTGTGAAATATCGCAAGCAATTCACAAAACATGAAAATCACAAAAATAAAGATTATAGTATTATGTTTGAACACAAGCAACACATAACATATACAAAAATCACAGTTTAATGCTCATTTCCAGACCAAACTTATTGAAATAAGCCTTTCTGCGAGGACACTATCCAACTTAAAGTTTAAGTATATGAGGGTTGCAAACGTGTCCTGGTCTGAGAAGAAACGTTTCACAAACGTCAGAATACGTATTAATAGAACATTGCAATCAATTCGATATGAATGTCCAATGATTTTAGCCAATGAATATCTCTTGGCAATACTTGAGGAAGGAAGGCAATGTTATAGCAAGTAATAACTTCCAAGGATACTGTGTGATGCAGCCAGATGTTTAAATGAGTGTAACAACAACGACAAACAAATTGCGTAGTTTATTAGTCATTTACTAAGATACAATTACTTCCCAACCCATATCGTCGTCAATGTAATCTTATAATGAGATTTTTTAATCAAATTACTTTTAATATATAATTTAAATTTATTTATTGACAAATTTAAGGCTTCACTAGTGTGTTTATTATAAAAACATATACAATTAACCTTGAACGAATTACCTACTTTATGTAGACTAGAAGCGGACATAGCAAGTTTAGTTTTATTTCTCATATTAATTTTATGAAAATCATATTTTTTTTGGAATGTTTTAATATTTTTAAGGTCATCATTTTTTTTTTCATAAATACATTCATTATAATTTCATAATTATCGGTATAATTTTAATATATTCAATTATTTTATAAAGATTATCTTGGCTTCATGTTTCACGAACAACCATCTCTGCAGTACGAATATAGAATTAATATTTGCTGCATTACCAGTTAGAATTCGTTGTTAAAAGAACTTCTGTAATGTAATTGAAAAACTTAACCGTGTCCTTGGATTGCTTCGAGCGTATAAAATGAAATTAAACAAAGCTATATATGCTGTTCTTTCTTATGCGGTAGAGCATATTATTGTACTAATAGTTAACATTATAGGTAAATTTTATAAAAAGATCTCTGAGAAGACCATTCCTTCAAAGTGATTTTATTTTAATCTAAATTTAAGTTTGTTTCCTAGAAAAAAGAAGTAAGTATACTTTCTCTAAGAACACCTGTAATATTAAAAAAACCATTATTGATATGAATAATTGAAAAAGAAGATAAAATTATATGTTATATGTAAACGTACGTGAGATGAATCTCCACGGACTAACTTTGAACATGAAATTGAACTCTTAGTTTGAGTTTCATGATGTTAGCTATTACCTATAAATACACAATATAGTATGAAATTATATACATTATTTGTATAGGTTTATTATTCTAATGTTGTGGATGTTTTGGATCTTTCTATTGGTTTATATAAAACAAAGAAAACTTTTAAAATTTTTATACAAACTGAATGTAAACAATAGTTAACAAATCAGTAATAAAAACAATGTTATATATATATTAATAAGTATTAATAGTTAGTTTGGTACTATAAAAGTTCAATAGTACTACTGTTAATACTTTCCGTACGTGATAATTAAATCTGCACTTAGTACTTTTGATTATTACAATGAATAACTCTCACATCTTATCGATAATACAAAGTGTTAGATCAATAGATTTTATTAAAGTGTATTTTGCGACTTTTGCAATGTTTTAGATGTTATTTCAATACACTAAAAATGCGTAAAATCCACGAATGCTTCTTACAATTATAAATCTCTGACGGTTCACTCATTTCTATCAATTTTAATTTTAATTTTCAAAAGTCTTGCTTAATACTATTATTAACAGCAAAATGTTTTAAATATATTGTATACACATCTCTTAAAATATGTATAAAACGAGAATATTGTTCTTAAAAGTAGAGATACAAAGATAGACAAAAAGTAAACACCGCGACCCCTCATTCCTCGAAATAACATGAATTTTCAAGCCTGTCCTGTAAGGGTATATAAATCTGAAATATAAGGGTTGCACGTAAAATAAAATTGAAGATTATTTGATAAGTAACAACCATTTTCCTGTAAATACACAACATTAATAATACTCCCTTCTTTATACTCACTTTGTTAGCTTGTTTGAATAATATATTTTAGTATTTAATAAATATAAATAAATAAGTATGATTAAGAAAAATGTATTTGTTGTTATTAAAAATCTGTTTTGACTTCCGGTAAATGTTATTCTTATAGTCAATTGAAGACTTGTTATTTGACATACTACCTACTAACTGGGGGTTGATATAAAAGGCGTCAGTCTTTGTTGTGCTGGCAATAAGATAGTTGACCAAGTCGTGCTGTCTTTCACATTGTAATAGTTTCCAAGAGTGATAAGTGTTAAAAAACAAATTAATGAAGAAAGTGTGTTTTAATTTAGCAGTGTGAAGTTTTCATTTTTGAGCTATCGCGTTTAATAATATTATATATTATTATTTAATTCACGTAAATTAAGGGGTGAATTACTTAAACCTGACACTTTACTTAATCATTACAAAGATGTCTGAACCGAAATAAATGTGTTACATTACCTATAACATGTTAGCCTTGTTCAGTTAATTTTCGTTTTAATAATATAGAATGGAAAATAATAAACATGGACAGGAGTCGAATCTTTCGGATATCGTCCTCGTAGTAAGCATAGTAGTAACCCCTTAACGGTACATTCTCTTTGCAATTAGGCATGACTTTAAAAGTTTAAATGCTGAGATTATAAAGGTATCTTTCATACTTCCTTTAAATAAGGAACTTTCGTAATTTAATTTACAAAACATAAAAACAAAAAATTTGGGTGCAACAAAATTGCTAAGAACTTCTTTTCCTAAGCTTTTCAAACTAATTTTACAGAATATATCTTTTGGAACAGGGTGGTCATTGTGTCTTATGATTTTTCAAAGTATAGATAAACTTCTCTAACGTACATTAGATATTCGATTTCAGTAATTGTTTTGTGCACTTTATTGCCGCTATTGTGCAATGGTGACTAGTTTTAATTTGAGTTCAATTAAGACAATGAAATTCTAGTTTTAATACAAAAATAAAAATTAATATATTGTGCTCATCAACTGTATTATAAATGAGATAAAAACACCATGTATTGATACTTAAAAGATCATATTTATAACAAAAGTTTAGAGACTATATTTTGTTGTTTGGATTTTTTTCTGTTCATATGTCTAAAGGTTGCTTTCACACTGCTATGCGAAAACAAAAGTCCTCCCACAAACCCACCTCTCCCCGCTATATCATTGCAGACGAGTGTATAAAAATATCGGGCCAAAAATTTACTCGAACTCATATGATTAACTTAAGAAAATTCACACCTGAGGCCTCGTGACTGAAAAGCTTATTGATTATTGACTTATTGACTTATTTCATAAATTTCGTTTTTGCTCATCCCATATCTCGTTAATAAAATGTGTCTAGTCATTTCGCTCTTGTTGTAAAATACTTTAAAGAGCAAATAATAAATCCTTGAAATATCTTCAAAGTAATCTGTTTTACGAAATATTTTCCAGCAAGTATTTGTTGGAAGC
This sequence comes from Mechanitis messenoides, assembly GCA_959347415.1. NCBI lineage: Eukaryota > Metazoa > Arthropoda > Insecta > Lepidoptera > Nymphalidae > Mechanitis > Mechanitis messenoides. The sequence continues at coordinate 6,951,640 of OY365770.1, read as the reverse complement.
CCATTTGCGAAATCTCGTAAGAGTTTAATTAATTATCTTAAATATTAATTATAAAATATCTCATAAAACAATTAACCTTATATAATGTCTGAGACTCCTTCAATTACAACGGGTGAGAAAGTATCTCGTATTTTAATACTTAAATAAGTCACATGTACTTTGACAAAGTTTGATCTAATTTCCACGATATAAATTTTTGAGAAACTATAAGAATGATTTTATGTAAAATAAAAACTTATCAACTCAGATACGAGGACACAATGCGGTCATAAGTTAAACGAATTTGCGATTATCATAACCAACCAGAATAACCCAAAACAATAAATAATTTTGACCAAATTAAACAAGTACGTAATGTGTAAACGGTTATCTTTATGCATTCATAATATAAATTAATATAAATAGGTAATTACAAATGAAGCTATTATTCTATACTTTAACTAATAATAATTCTATCGGTCGTAGTCTACACATCTTAAACGTCTGTTAATTAAACGTTTCAATTCAATCCAGATCAAAGAGTAGGTATTGAGTTTTCTTAAATTTATTATAGAGAGAAGACGAAATGAAAGCAAAATGTTTCCTTTTGAACTTTGTCTTACACGTCTTCTTTGAAAGATAGCGACGTTCCAACGTTTAGTTAAGTTATTGGTGTACGAAATCGGTTCAGAGCTCTCATTACAAAACTTAATTTATAAAGTTGACAAATGATAAGTGGAGTTATGGAATTTTGGTGATCTCTTTACTGTTTGTCTAGAATTGATTAGTAGGTAGATACGTTGAGATTAAAAGTGCATTATATTATTATCCTTAATCATTTATATTATTACATAGAGCCTCAACAGACACACTCGCATAACATGTGGAAACCCAGGAGTTGAACAGTGCCTATATTGCAATGTATATTTAGATCTCAATGTTCTACAAAATAAACATTATATCATGAGGTGTAAATTAGTTATGTAGCAGTTTCGACAATATTTGTCTAAAATTTATACTAATATATAATTTATAATATTTATCCTATTAATTACTTAAATATCAGAAAGAAAATATCTATAAAATTTATATAAAAGATGAGGTTAGAAAAAAAACATAATATCTACACCAGACTCCTTTCACCGAAGAATCTGTGAGGTCCGTCGGATATAAATGGAATCAATGAGGAATAATGAACAAAACTTGAATGCTAGAATGAGAAAGGGTTTTTATCTGTACAGTTTAGAATGAAACTATTTTTAAAACTAACAATGAGAAGTTGAGTTTGATAGATATGAATATATATACTTTGAATCGTTTTATATATATTGTTATAGTTTAAGAATTATTAAACAGTTTAACTACTTATAATGATTTTAATTTTTAATTATTATAAATTTTATAAATAATCTGTAGGGTCAAAGATCAATTGAATATCTGGGAATGGCGACAACGCTTGGATACAAAAGAAGAAAAGGTTCTGAATCCAAGCAGTTTTATGTGTTATACTTGAAGGTGTTAATTGAAGTAGAGATGTAATAACAAATCTGATTACCTTTCAGATATTACAATTAATAATAATTAAAATTTAGATACAAAATAATAAACCGTTAAAATAATGTACATACAGACGACCTAAAAGAAGTAAAATTACTGTTCATATAGGTTAAATAGCAACACGTCTTGTTATTACAGTGTAAATGATTAGATTCCACCGTAAAGTTAACTTTGGTTAACATAAAACAACTCATATGTAACTGAATTTGTTGACATGTTTCAACAACTAGAAATGTAAATTAGCTATTTAGCTCACGAGTTGTGTTTTGGGTGCGCTGGGAATGAGTTATCAGAGTTTAATATTCCGCTAGAGTGTTAAAAGGTATCTTTTAAAATTGTGTGCTTCAACAAGGACACCATCCCTAAAGAGTAATTCATCTAGCAGCTAGCTACTGCTCTGTTTGTTAATAATAATAGACTTAATGAAACTAATAGTGTATATGAACAATATTCATGTCTTTTTGTAGTATTGAATAATAATAAATATATTTATTTATTTATTTTTTTTTATTTATTTAACCATAAACCATACAGTTACAACCAATACGTTGGATAAGTTGATATAGTTTCATTAATAACGTGATTAATTAATACCATCAGTTCGTGAAAATATAATTGTCTTCTCATGATATGAATTTAATTTTCAACACAAGCTAATAGATTCTGCACCAAGAAATAATCTCATGAAAATTTTAATCATTTTAGAATTTCATACTGTGCAACTTTATTTATTTACAATTTATAGGACAATTATTTCTAGGTGGAATATCTTTACGGCGATGAACGACGTCTCAAGTATTTCGATGAGCAGGGGAGCCGCTTTGCAGAAGTGAGCCTCGAAGAAACCTATAGACAGTTATAACCTCGTCTTGCTGTCGGTTATGACCGATGTTAAAATTTTGTGTCATTTTTTAATAAAAACAAAACAAAAACTCTTTGTTTTTTGTTATTACCGAGTAGAGTTACCGAGTAGAGTACCGAGAGAGTACTGTACACATTATTTATGTGAAAGTTCATGGACTGGACTAATTTAATTTATGACATCAGTTATTTATTTATAGTAAAAATTACAAAGTAATTTAAGAGAATCTAACTCTAAAATTTACTTTAAACGATAAAATAGCCATAAAAAGATTATTTGCTCAGTAGCAAAGGAGTATAATTATATGATAAATAGCGTGACGTAGCTGTGTTTTTGGGCGAGTGTGCGAGTAGGATTATTAAAATAATATATTTGATCAGAATAACAGTCCAGGCTCATGTAGCCTAACCTAATATTATATTTTATAACAAAGCAAACGGTAATTGAACAAAATTCGTAAGGAATATAGGAAAACATACTTTCTTATCTACTTTGATTAAGAGATTTGACCCACGAAGAAAGTAACGCTAAATAAAACCCTTTTATATAATATTAATATCTAGAAGCTATCTAATTTTTTCTATGGTATCCCAAAAATCATGGTCCTATGTACAATACATATAGCAGTCTGAACAATACTTAAATGTAACCAATTTCTCTTTCAGGAAAAATAAAACGAAGTCAAGAAAAGCGAAACGTAACGTTTCAACCAAACTTAGTTTAGTTGAAACCATTCTGAATTATCTCTAAGTGGGATCGCAGCTTGCAGATGCATAAAACATACTCTGTGTAAATGATCTCTGCCTCCTCCGCCTCCACGCTGCAGCTTTCAATGCTCTTATCTTTGGAATCTCAATTGAATAAGAAAGGTTCTTTCGACGAGACTTTATTTGTTTTCTGTAACCATTTCACTTGGTTTTCTCAAGTACATGTACTCTGGCAGACTGCAAGTTTACATAGCATGAACAAAACTATTTAGAATCAATAATATAGTTTGAAAATTATATAAATTAAACACATATAATAAAAGTTAAATCGTAGATAGACATTACATTTACATGGTTTTAGTTTACTTCGTATAAAAAAATTATGATCTCTTTGGGACTACACGACGGTCCCTCAAACTTTAATAACTTCTGATGAACACGAACCACCAGATTAATTGAATGTAGGTTAAAGAAGTCTTCTGGTTAGTCATTACTTTTTATTTATTTCCATATGAAAGTTATCCTGAAACTTTTTCATCCTTATTTCTTTTTTAAATTAAATCATTAATTTCATAAAAAAATCTTTATAGTAAAAAAAATTGTCCTCAAAAACTTTCACAAGGTAAAACCAACAATTCTAATCTCATACTCAATAAGTTATCTTAATAATAAAACGAGTGTCAACTATGAAAGAAAGTCTTAGAAAAGTAATACCTATTTATTATATTTATATTCCAGTGTAATAGTTTGACAACAGTAAACGAAATACTAAGACATCTCAAGTGAAATTAAGGAATTTACATTAAAGACGTTATAATTGTGTAAATTAAAAATTTAAACGAAAGGATAAAATAAAATGATTTTTCAATTATTTACGCTTGTATGTATCACACAAGTATCACTTGTTAAGTACTATTTGGAAACCAATATTAAATAGAACAATAGCAAATAAACATCGTTCATTAATTGTTGAGGAAGTGGCTTTAAAACAAACCACTAAAAAATGAACGAGAAACAACAATAATTATAATATCTATGTATGGTTTATTTATTTATTTTTAAATAATATATGTAGAAATTTATATAATTTTCTAGTAACTTAATTTTTCACATTATTTTATCACAACACATTATCCAAGAAGCGTCGCACGCACCCATATATAATATATACAACGTATAGGCGTGGTGCGCGTATTTAGAGGTAGCTTTGTGCGCTCTAGTGTGTTGCTGACGCGGTACCATGCAACTTTTTCCTGATTCATATGTTTTCTTTTTAATAAATAAATTAAGAAAAAAATACTTTTCGGTGTGTTGTTTGATATTACATTGATTGTTTTATTTTAATATCTTTAGTGTTCTTATGTATATACATTAAATACAGTGTTTAAATAGATTAATTGAATTTAACAATTGTAATATGAAACGCGTGTTGTTTGATATTACATAACTAGACATACGATAGCTGTGTGTTTTAGTCATTGTTTTGTGAATTGTCTTATTTCGCTGGGAGCGTAAGATAAGTTTCATGTCCGCCTAATCCTTCTGAGCTCTCCAGATTGATGATAAGGACTGCTACATTTGGATGATAATTTGTCAGACGACTTAAGAACTAAATAATACAGTAAATATTTTACATTATAACCAACTTAAAAACTCTAGTTTTTGTAACTTAACCAAATTTATAACATAAACATTAATAAAATACCTTTTTCGAAGATACATATTACTTAAAGGCCTTGTTGTCAAAGTAAAACATTATCACATTCATATATATAAAGGGTCGCATAAGCTGGGTCAATGTATGTCTTATATAGAAGAAACAAACAAAAACTTGTTTAGAGAAAGCGGCTCAGAGACTTAATCAACTAATACTATCTGTCCATTAATCTTTTAATTTACCATTATACGTGACCTTCACAACAGATCCAATTTCGGATCAAATCACTACAAGAAAGGACGAGATCAATATTATTACAGTCATCTGTCTTCACCCGAGACTCCGCTATGATTGAGTGAATTGTTCTCCGATACTCGGTCATGCTTTGTTCAATGCAGTGTTGATGTGTATATTTTATCTTTAGCGTAGATCACAGTTACTATTACATTTAGATATGCCTTCAGCTATATTATTTATTATATTATATATTAAGATTAGATCGTAAAATAAAAAAGTTTCAATCGTTTTTATGCTCGTATAATTAGATTTTAATTTAAACTTGCAATTTAATATTAATCAGAATTTAAAAAAAGTTTTATTTAATTGTAGTAGTGCTCCCGATGAATTAATAAATATTTGTTTCTTTTAAATATATATATATGTATATGTAACTTAGAGCTGGTTAGGCTGGGTACCATAACTTTTAGGTTTTATAATACTTCCTTTCTTGAGTTAATAAGTTACATATTCGCTGTCACTTAATATGTATTTTACGTTATGTATTGTTATTACTCATTAGCAATAACACAATAGTTCAATTTGTTCTAATCAGAATAACTTTAATTAAATAAAATAATTAAATATAATATTAAATAGTTTCTAAAAACAAAAGAAAATCCCAAAGTTTCTTAAAACAAATGAATCTATGATCAGCTCATCCTGATTACATTTCAGATTGTGAACGTTCATTAATAAAGATTGAGATAAAATGTCCCGTGTACTTTATAATATAATTATAAAGCACGGTGTTGTAAGAGGAACAACTAAACAATTATACACGACACGACACGACACGACACGACACGGCACGGCACGGCACGGCACGGCACGACACGACACGACACGACACGACACGACACGACACGACACGACACGACACGACACGACACGACACGACACGACACGACACGACACGACACGACACGACACGACACGACACGACACGACACGACACGACACGACACGACACGACACGACACGACACGACACGACACGACACGACACGACACGACACGACACGACACGACACGACACGACACGACACGACACGACACGATACGACACGACAAGACAAGACAAGACAAGACAAGACAAGACAAGACAAGACACGACACGACACGACACGACACGACACGACACGACACGGCAAGACAAGACAAGACACGACAAGACAACACGACATGACACGACTCGACAAGACAAGATAAGACACGATACGATACGACAGTTTGTTAATTACGTCTCAGTAACATTAACGTTGCAGTCTTACATAATACTATGAATAATAAAAGTTGTAACATCTAATTGGTACTCGCAGTAATGTCTCTATTACAGTGAAGCACTATGCTTTGTTAGAGCCTCCTTCACCTCATGTGGTTCATTGTTATAACTTTCTCCTCAAAATGTATTAATCCTCAAAATAATTATCTGTGTTCTATATCACAACTCTATTACAAGCACGCCTTCAATGATTTATTATTTTATAAAGCGGATATTTTTGTTTGTTTTGAATGTAATACAATAAATGGTAAAAGTTAAATTAACATCGGAAAGGCTTGGACCTTCTATCTAGACCCTCTATTCGTGTATTTATATTATGACCGAATTCCACAAAATCTTTATACATTGCAGCCGATGTGTCATTTTGCTGTGTAAGCTATACTATAAAGGTACTGGATATTTGTATGCCGCTGTTAAGTTTCATAAATGGTCTATGTGATAGATTTACTTCTACAACTTTCGAGAGTTGTGTCTCAGTCAGAAATATATTTAATTGTTTTAAGGGTTTACTTATAATCTTAAAATGACCTTCAAGGAATAAGTACTTCTAGGAAGATGGTCAAACTGAAATATAAAAATATATAAATTTAATATACCGTTTCGTTTGTAGATTGAATAAAAAAATAAAAGGAAACAAAAAGTATATATTTGTTTAACTATGATCTTAATATTCGTATAGCAATGAAGATACTTTCATATTAATAAGTAAACTATTAGAACCTGGTATCAATATATAACATAAATACAGTATATAGGTGACAGCACTAAAATTGCAAGTATCACCTTTTATATGTTTATTGTATTATATCATCCAGTATATTTTCGGAGCATAAATTTGGACAGCAGAATTGTTTTTACTCGCCCTGTTGAATAAGAAGATTGATCACGCAGAATGAACTCCTGACAGTTATGACACGTTCAATTTTCCAGATTCATCTTTACGCGCGATTACAAATGCAGATATCATTTATTTAATGCAAATGAACACCCCTTTCAACAATTTCCAGAAAGATACATATGCAAAATGATTGATGACTTAGAATGAAATGTACATAAGTTTTACCATTTTTTAATGTAGATCTTATTCATCCTTTTAAATGGTGAATAAGATCTACATTAAGTCATTAAGTATCTTAGTATACAGGGAGATCGCTACGGAGGCTACGCTACACGAAACTCATTAAGATTTTATAAAAACTGAAATTAAGAAAAGTGAAAGAAACTTAAATTAGTTAAAAGGGACAAGTTAATCTAACGAGGTTGAGTAAAAACCAAACTAGAACTCGTCTGCTTTTACGACGTCCGATTCATTTATCAATTCTGGGTAAAATTTTAAGGTTAGTTCAAATTTCTATTAGTCATATATGTAAAGATGGTTGTTTATACAACATTTGACTATAATTTTAGTTGTAAGTTCTAATCAATAAATAAATCAATATATTATATTTATTCCATTGTACATATAATTAGCACGAAGTCATTGAATATTTACAATACCACACAACCACGATTGCTGATAAGCAATTGAATCTTCCGTTTGGGAAATAACAAGAAAGGTACCTATATATTTTCTTGTTATTTAAAATTTTGGCTCGTGATTTGAGTACTCAAGTAAGTAAGTAAATTAATTAATCAACAATAGGTATAAACTTTAATAAAATGAGATTAATATGAATAGGTTTAATCGCTACCACATATACCTATGTATGTATTATATTCTGCTATTTGAGCAATAACGGGTATACTGAGATATTTATCTTTTATTTTATCACAATAACATATGAAATATAGACTATAAATATAACGATATGTATATATTAATAAACATATTAAATCTACTTTAACTAGGTTGCTAAGGTAGGTTTAATATGTTCATTGAGCTATTTACGCTTAACGCGTAAGTAGCTCAGGGCACTACTTTCTGCAACTAATCTTTTGAATGAATTTTTCTTTTGTTTTTTAAATTTAAATTTGCACTATCAAAACAATGTCAACTGCAGAAATCCAAAAATAGCAATTTTTCATTGTAATTCCCTCACAATGGTTACAAACTACCATTACTCAGAATAAATATAATAAAGAAAGCACAACCCTTTTATCCTTTTAGTATTCAAGCTTTGTAAGCCATCCCTCGGTTACTTACTCCATTTTCCTCTGACCACCTCACCCGAAAGATTCATTTATAACGCTTGAAAGGAATCTTCTGAATATAATATATCTAATCTCTTTTTCTGCATACACAAAACTTTAAAATTAAATCCTTTTATATCAAAATAGATTGACAATAAAGAAGGGTACAAACTTATTCCTACACATTATTATGTTTTGTGAAACTATTATAATGCCTTCCAGTACTTAGATAAGTATGTTGTTCTCTAAATAAGTTTAGGTGAATATGCGTTTTATCTTATATCTGCCTCTTTTTAACAGGAACGGAGTGAAGGCGTCTTTTTATAATATAAATATTTATATATTAATATTTACATACAATTTCGGCTTAATGAAAAAGAAATAATATACATGCGGGTATTATGTTCTGTTGGCATAAATCAATAAAAACTAAGTACATTTTTTTTTTGTAAGTATTCAGATGAATATATTTTATACATTGAAGATGTATTGAACATTTTTATTACATAAAATACATTATATTACAAGGTTGATTAAAATAAATTAATCGTTCATAAATAGTTTAAGATATAATAAAATAACAAGTTTAATAATTTAGATTTCATAGAAATTGACAATAATAAAAATACATTTTATTTCTCATTACTGACTACGCATATAATATATTTTATTGAACGTATCCTGTTTGTTACAACAAGTTTAGTTGACCGACGCTAACAATATTAACTCCGGTGGCACAATAGTAAATAGTTATGGCTCATAAACTAAGCTTTGACAGTTTAATGTTTCATTTATGAGCGATAAAGCACTAGCTTTGTCATCGGTGTCTCATTTAGTTTATTTAATGAATAGTATAAAAAATGGAATAAAATATTGAATTAAAATATTTATTATTTGCAAGTCTGTGTAATGACTAAATAGTATGAAAAAAAAAGAACGATAACGTATAATTTCAGGAAAACACCATTAAAGTTAATAATTTTTAATTTAAAACAGTAAATTTTAAATCAAATGAACGTGTTTTAACGCTTATAAAACTAAGAGCTAAGAGTGAACATTACAAACATACCAGAGAAACGAAAACAAAAGTTATTTGTTACATCAGAAAGAGCTAAACGAAATATGTTGACATGTGTATCTTTATACGCTGTTAACCAGCTGTAAGTTAAACAAAGTTATCAGAGCAAATTCCTAACGCAGAGTTTTAATTTTTCAAAAATATTGGTGTTTTACAAAAAAAATTGTCTTAGATAATAAAACAGTGATCAAAATCAAACATATATGAAAATGAAAAGTACTATAGTGTGGAAGAAAGTAAACATTGTCTTGGTACACTTTCAGATAGTAAAATCAACAATTCTAGTTTTAAATACTATCGAGCTACCTCAATCATAAAATGAGTCCGAGTAATATTGAAACGCTATCTTATTTCAGTGTAATAGTTTGAGATTTTTTAATGAAATACTAAGCCATTCCAAAAGAGTTTTAAGTTTTCAAAACTGAATAATATAATTATTTATTATAATTCAAAACTGAATGTTGTAGTAAATTTTTCTCTTCACGTTTCCTATTTCTAACGTAATGTGATTGACTTAAATATAATTTAAACAACTTTGTTTTTTACAAGCTACCTTACAATAATTATAATAATACATATGAATTGCCAAAAGTGCTAAATAATAACCCAAATAAACAAAAACCTAAGAGTCCTTTTATTGATTTGGAGGAAATTGGTAAAATAATTTTAAAGAAATCATTTTAATCGGCACCAGGTCTAAATGCTAACCCTTAGATAGAATTGAAAAATTTTCACCGGTTTGTAAAAAAAGCAAAAAAAAAAATTTTAAAAAGTCTTAAAAATATATATATATATATATATATATATATATATATATATATATATTCAGTAAAATCTGGTCAAGAAAGCAAAAACCGGTAGCATTTGAAAAAAAATAATTTTTATCCTCATTTCAAAAAAAGATGTCTCTCATGCTATAAGAAACACAATTTCCCAGATATTTTTTTTTATAATCTAAAATGACGCAACTCATAATAAATACTAACATAGTACATAGTACATACTAACATAGGTATTTAAGCAAATTACCAGAAAGGGTTATTGCCCAGCATTTCTGGATGACACATAATTATCAGGACAAGCGAGAGACGAATTATATTTTATTAGATAGAATTAGAGAAAGCTTTTAGGAGAATTTTCCTATTTTGTTGGCGTCATTATTGCATCATATAACTTACAATAAAAATTTCTATCGAGAACTATTCTAAATCTTAAAAATAACTACATTATTTTAGTACATAAATAAACAAGTCATGAGAGAAATGGGATTTATCGGATTAAATTTAACAATAAATGCACAGAACCTTTATGATATGTAGACGATCTCTCGTTATGACTTTTTTAAAATATGTTAAGTAATTATAGTACCATGATGAGTAAAAAGACATATTTATTTTTGAGAAAAACTAAATCTTAATTTTTTCTTAACTAAGAATTTCATTACCTAATAATGATTATGATAAATGTTAACGACATTGTAGTTGGAAAGTTTTTATAACTACTTAACAAAATCAGATATTTTTCTGTGTTGGATTCATTCCAATCAGGAGCAAATGTAATTATAATTTATCAAAAAGGTTTTCAAGCGTATGGTGATGGCCTTATGACATTTAAAACACTTTTTTAACAAAAAATATTTCTTATAAACATGTAATAAAATGATCTCGTAATACTCAATAGTGACTGTCTTTTCGTCAGAAAAATATCTTAGCATGTGAAAATACCGGAAAGTTTTATTAGTCATACCTTCAGTGAATTTCCAGATAGAATATTCTTTAAATTTTTGAAGTAAGGTTTTTAGGTATAAATAAACACGGACTTCAACTACATTTCTACTATCACTAAGCACGAGGTCCCTAACAATCCAAGCGGTAGTTCGATGTATTCGACAACATGGTAGAAGCTGATACAAGGCACATCTGGCCCAGATGAGGGTGGACTATCTTGAATCAAATTCAATCAGCTGTCAATGTTGATCTTTTTCGGTTGTAGGCTATGACATCTATTTCAATTTTTTGTTTTATTTACGAACATAGAGGCACTTCTGTATTTTATAAAACAACATTTATGTTATTTCTGTTAGAGCATTACATAGTTTACAGTCATTGTGTATAATAAATCGTTATTAACAGAGATTTGAGTATCTATTTCCTTGTAAATAATTATTTAAAAATAAATATTATATTTTTATTATGTATTCCCCTTGCTATTTGTGTATTTGAAACCATTTACTACTTATATAAATGTATGCCGGCAAAAAATGTAGATGGTTTGTCATAATTTTTAAATCTTATTAAAATTCAAGTTGACAACGTGCCAGAAATAGGGATTCGCTGTAAAAACTTTTAACAAGTTCTGCGGGGTCATAAAGATTTGTCAACAAAATTTTATTGAAAATAAAACTAGAACGCGACTGTGATTTGTTTGAAGCGTTTGAAATGAAAATGAAAAAATATCAATTTATTTCTCCCTTATAAAACAAATAATATCATAGTTCTACCTAAATAATAAGTATTGTAATAATGTTTATGAACAGAATATTCCTTCAAAGCGAAATTTAGCTTTTCTTAACGTAATTATTTGAGTACCTATTCTATAGAAAATAAAATTAAGTATACTTTCTATAAAAAAATCGAATTTCCTTACAAAAATGTTATTTACTTAAATATTTGAAGAAAGAAAAACACGTTAGATTGTAATCTGTAGGCGTACATGTGATTAATTTCCAGGGACCCGTTATATATTTTAAATTGAACTCTTCAACTTTGGGCTTCATGTTATATATCAAGTTTTAATTCAGATATATATATATATATCTGAATTAAAACTTTAAATGTCTTATGAATTATTAATAATGAAATAAATTTATATTATTCTGTTCCAAACTATTTATCTATTGTTAATTATTTAACCCTTATATTTGATAATTTTTTCCATGCTGATTATTAAAACAGCAATGTTTGAACAGTACACAGTATAAGTATCACATCTTATTGATTGAAGTATTATAAAATCTGTTTTACTGCTATTGCATTACGCTGTGACTTCTGTCATCATAATTAATATTACGATAAACAAAAATCTTTTCAAATTACACGTTACACAGTATTAGATGTTACACGTTACACAGTATTAAACGTTACACGTTACACAGTATTAGACGTTACACGTTACAAAGTATTAGACCTTACTCGTTACACAGTATTAGACGTTACACGTTACACAGTATTGGATGTTACACGTTACACAGTATTAGACGTTACACGTTACACAGTATTATTAAAGCAATAAATGTGGGAAATAGTTTGGTAAAACATCACGAATAATAATTGGTATGAGAGAAAACATGACACGTACACAAAAGATATGTATTTTAATTCCTGTCGGTATCGATTAAAGCTCCCTTACTCAGTTCGTTAATTTAATTTTTTCCTTTTAAAAAGGATTTGTTTAATATTAATCGTAAACACAAGTTTAAGTTACTTTTTGTTATAAAGTGTATAGCCTTCCATTATATCGGAATATAAAATGAACAATAAAATTGCAAAATACAAAAGAAAATCTGTGGCTTTTTTGTGATCGAAACAAACTCTTTCTTAAAGTAATGTGGTCTTATTTTAAGCCTACTCTAAATATTGTGAATGAAACAGAGTTCTTTGTGAATTTGTTTTATCGTATCATAATATTATATTCTTTGTGTAACTTTCAAAATAATTATTTGATGTTTAATAATAACTTTGATATCTTAAAGAAATCAAGGAAATAAAAAAAACACAAACATCGTAACCCCTCACGCCTTTATGTAAGTAATATATTTTAGCCTTTTAGTATACTTATTAGTGTTTCTAAACTGTTTTTATAAAGTGACTTTTTATAAATTCAAAATATTAGATATCAAGGACTCTAAAACTTCCGTTTCATATAAAATATATATAAATTATTATTTCTAGGAATAAAATACTTTTTGTTTTTCTATAAATTCAATATTATATTCGGCTTTAGTTTAAATAATATAAACTTCAGTGACATTAACCTCTCTTAACATTTGGTAACTAAATTTCGTATTAATATTCATACCTTTGCAATGTTTAAATATTTGAATAATTATTGATATATTATAATATTTTATATTTGTTTTGATATGTGTAGGAAGCAATATTCTTAAAATTTCTGCCTAAATGTTATAAAATTAATGAAATCTTCTACTTAAGTCATTTTTGGTAACAGAGTCTGTCAGAGTCATATAATAAATATTAGGCTAAGTATATAGATGATTAAAAGTTTCCAGTTAAATCTGCAGTCAACTATAAGACAAAGATACTTATGAGGGTTTAGTGCATCTATTTAACAGCAAAACAGATTTAGATCTAGTAATGAATTATTAAAAAAAAAAATATTTTAACTATTTATTTAATTATTCATAGCCGCTCGTCAATGTTAATATTATGTAAGAGTTTAATAATAACAACAAAATATAAGATAAACTATAGCCAAAGACATCGCTTTTAAAAGATAAAATATTCAGCTTAAAAAAATATTATTTGAGAAATAATTATGAAACCAATATTAAACAACCCCTTAATATTAAGCTTAAAAGTGGATATTTCAATTACGTTATTACGAGGACTTTAAAAGGTTTATTTTAAAGCAGGCTGGTCCATTGCAATTTAGAACAAAATGATAATACAATATGTCCGAATCGCTTTTCTTAATACTTTAAGTTTCTATTTTAAGTTAATTGATAGTAAAATAATGTGACCTTGGAAAGTGTTTTACGATTAGTTTATCTAAGTTTGTCATCTTCATAAGTTAAAAATCATTGTTGCGTGTGCGTGTTCGAGTGCGTGTGTGTGTGTGTGTGTGTGTGTGTCTGTGTGTGTTTAATTACGTCATCATCCACGCCTCTACTATCAGAAATTGCTTTATTAAAGTGATTAATCTTCTTGCTTATAACATGAAATGACAATAATAAACAATTAATTAAACCTATCAGTATTGACATTGAAGAAGTGAGTACAAATTTCAATCGATATGGACTTAGTATGTTATTATGTTACCCATGTCATCTCATCTCATGTTTCAGGGGTATAGTATCTTGAGTTACATGTCACTCGGCTCCGGATAGTACATACGGTACTCTGAAAAATACGTAGCTTTCAATAAATCTAAACTTTACACGTTCCTGGATGTTTACTTGCCTCGTATGAATATACACCGTTTCTTCGCTGTTGTTCAATTACACATATTTTAATAAGCTCTTGTAAGCAGCATCGAGTAAAAGCTTGCAATCTATACATAGTGTATGTAAAACTACATCTGTGTTTCTGTAAATATAAAAGGATATATTAATTTTATGTGCAAGAGAATATAATGTTATGTTAAATGAAGTACAATCTATAGGTAACAATATTTATATAGTAGGTATGTATGAAAACATATTTTTTTTTGTGGCTTAATTTGCATGGTGTCTGATTGGGATATTCTCCCGTATTTAATTGGCTAAATTTCAAAGTTAGGAAGCCCTTTTCGAGGAGAGAATATTAATTAATGTAAGCCGTAAAATGATCTGGAAGATGGAACTCATTTTAATATAATAACTTTATTGTGTTGTTATGTCCCACAATGGACACTTATTAGTATAATTATTGCTATTACTTACATGTTTCTGAAACCTCACAGCTCAAGCGTATCCACATAAATCATACACCGACATAAAACAATAAAGAAGTGCCTCAGGCACATAAGGTACATATATAAAAAGATAGGAACATATTTGCCAAGGAAAACAAATGATCATTTATTGCAGAAGGATATTGATCAGATCTATGATAACATCAAAACAAAAGATAATTAAATATCGCTTTGCTATTTCGATAACAATAGTTATATAATAAATAAATTTAGTTTATTATATATGTCGCAGACAGCAATATTATTTTAATTCAAGTTCGTCGTAATTGAATACTTAGTAGTAAGGTAACTGCTGTAATCTTTAATGTCGTCCAGAGGCAGAGTCGTCTTTGTAACTATGAGCGACTTCTTCTTCTGGAGGCGCTGAGCTGGTTCCTTGATTTGTTTAGCGAAGTTGGTGAGTGTTTGTTATAGAGGTGATATTGTGGTTCTGTGAGGCGAAGTGTTACAGTATTGATGTTAATGTTTTGACTAAAAATGAGGGCAACCGTACCACAAGTCTTCATAAGAACGGCCTTATAAGCTCCGCTATCGTTTTGTTCGACATTTATATTATATATATTTAAGTAAATAATACATAGTAGATATATAATGCTCTCTCAGAAACACTTCTGCTATTACAACTACCATTAACATCGTTGTGTAAATTAATTAAATTAATTTAAACTTACCGCAGTTATTCTCATGATTAATTATACCCAAATGTATCGGTAAGGGTGTCAATTATTTATATACTATTCTAATATACTAATATAATACCCCACATGAGGGTTAAATAACTAATCCAGCTCATAAATTAATTAGATCAGCTCCGGTTGGTTGGATTTCTAAAGTTAGATTTAACAAAGATGAAGATTATATATTCATCGTCTGTAAATTATTCACTTTAACGTTATAATATAATTATAAAGGTTCAAAATAGTATTTGAACTTGTGTTTGTTTGTCTTAGTTTGAGTAGTATTAGATGAAAGTAAGACTAGTAGTTGTTAATGTAGAAATGTTTTAGCTTTGTAGAAGTTATTCGGTTCGGTGTGGGGGAAGTATAAGATATTTAAATTAAATTTTTTAAAACAATATAAACTAACAATAACAATAATAATAAAAATATAACTAGTTTAAAAAATATTATATTTTGACATTAAATATTATATGGAATAACATACAACTACAAATAAAGACACAAATTGAATACATTTTCACTTTATCTCGACATCGTTATTTTAAAATTGTGTTTGCGATGAATGATTTTTATTTGATATGATATTTAATAAGTCGTCAGTTTTATTTATTATATTTATTATTTTTTAATTAACAAAATATATTTACATTTAGAAAAAGTGAGTTTTATTAAAAATCTTCGAACTTTCGGAAACCTCTGTGTTACTCAAACAAGAAATATCTGGTTTTAAGGAATTGAGTATATAATAATGTGTTAGATGTATGTAGAGTACGTTACACTAAATATCCAATGTTAGATGGATTATATATTTTATATTGTTAGCATGCATTATTTGTCCAATTTATTGCATAATTTTATGTAACTCATAAATATGAAATTTAAATTATATAATTAAAATGTGACTTGAATATATTATTAAATTTCCCAAATTCTAGAAGATATGAATTTTTAAAACTCCTCTTAAATATTGCTGCTCAAAGTCAAACAGATATAAAAAATTGGTCTTAAGACAACTATTATTCATATTTTAAATATAAATTATATAAATATTAATGTCACCCCAAAAGGAAAAATCTTAATTTTTTTGTCGATTTAAGTTTTTATATTATATAAATATATTTAATATTTTTAATTTACAACGGTACATAAAGAACTTCTTATAAAAATTGTTGAATAAAAGATAAGTAACAAAGACGGGACGTAAAAAGCTAAGTTTATACAAATGGTAGAAAACACTTACAGTATAAAAGATAAAAGAAAAACAGAACTATTTCTTGAAGACTTTAACATTTTCGTCTTCCAAGTTACAACGTGTGGAAGTTCTCTATTGCATTAGATAAAAATAAAATTACTGATAATATAGCTATTTTAGTTAATCAAATCAAAATAATTTTAAAATGCTGCATTAGGTGGTTAAAATAATTTTTATTGATCTTAAGCTATATATATATATATATATATATATATATATATATATATATATATATATATATATATATATATAGATAGATTAGATAGATAGATAGATAGATAGATAGATAGATAGATAGATAAGATACTTTATTGTACGCTAAATTAATACACATAGAAAAGGAAAAAAAGTATAAAAACTTTTAATTAATAAGCATATTATGTGAATTTAGGAGCAACAAGCGGCCTTATCCCTAAAAGCTATTTTTTTCAAGGCTACCTTCTGGACAGAGGACATTGGTCACGTGCATGGCAAAACAGTAAAAGATTTAATTAAGATGTGAATTTACACAATATTCGTTTTTATATAATAAGTGCACATGTACAACCGATATACATATAAATAATTTTGGTATATTGAAAAGTTTATTAACAGACTTCGTCATCACTGCGATAAATACAAGATTTTTAATTGTATTTCAAAACATTAAGGGATTTTACTGAATTAAAGATGGTTGTGAGTTTCATAAGTGCACAGCTACAACAGTAAAGGATTTACTATAAAAGGTAGAGGAATGAGAAGAAGTTTGATGTGTTACGTTATCAGATGAGCGAAGAGATTTAAAATGACTATCGCCAAGAAACGTAATTTTTTTCATTGAGATATTTAGGAGTTTTTGGGTTGAACAGGATGGAGTAAAGAAGAGCAAGGATGAGAGAATTCTTGCAAAGGCGGATGGGACTCCACTTGAGCCTTGCGCGAAATTCAGAGATGTCATGTTTACGCAGGCCAAATATAAAGCGTATGCACACATTTTGAAGGCGCTCAAGTCTATTTAATTTCTCCTCGTTGATATTAACATATGATACTTCAGCATAGTCGAGGATCAGTAACAGAAGAGTTTGTGCTAACGCAATCTTAGTTGCTATAGATTAAAAATTGGGAATCTTCGTAGCGAACTAATAAAAATCTTTCTACTCGTTCATCTAATTTAGAGAGAAATTCCTATAAATTTAATAATGTAATTAAACTATTCTGTTATAAGGTCACATATAATTTAACTATTCTTCTCCAAATCGGTAGACACCTGAAGTTGAATAAATAGTCATGTTATTATGTACGCATTTTACTGCAGGCTTAAGAAAAGGCTTTAAATATAATTTATTTACGGTTATAATCTATAGAATTGTCGCCTCAGTTATCAAAGTGAAGCAGAGATAGATAAAGTATGTATGTAGGTCATAATAATAACTTAACCCTTTTTTATGTCCTATCTCTCAGTCGGAAAGGAAGCAAAGGTTTGATATATTTTTATGCATTCAAATACCCGGGTTGGTGTGACTTTTGTTTATTAAAAGAAAAAAATTAAATCATCGTAATGTGAAAATCTCTGTAAATAAAACAAAGACAGGTGAAAAAGGTTTCCTTAAACGTTAAACGTGGCATGTATATATTCTGCAATGTCTTAGTCGAGAGTTCTGTAATGAACAAGTAGTTAGGGCGGGTAGTGCATGTTTCAAGAACAGGTAGTTTCTAACGCATAATGTGTTAAAAGATTTTCAAATCTAATCAAGATAAATGGGGTGAATATAAAAAGGCGGGTGTTCTTATCAATATCAACGAGAAACTTATGTCTACGTAATGTACCGTAAGAACCCAGTAGCGTTAAATTTATATTTTGTCATGATAAAAAGCATCTGCCTAACATTAACTGAAGTAATGTTTGAGAATCAAAATAATATTATAGAAAATATAAAATTTACAATAAAATATTGTTTATCTGCTCAAACCTTAATTGCAAATGTTGGACACCGTCGAGTGGAATTAAAACACATGAACACTATGATCACTTCACTTTATTTTACTTGTAGTTAGCACTTCTTCTTTGCTTGAATACAATAAATTCACTGTTCTATAACTCCCAAGACTGCTGTTTATATACCCTTTTGCTTACTAACTCCCCTCCTCAAACAATCAACAATACACAGTCAAATCAGCAACTTTAAACACAAAATAGTTCATTAATAATTTATAGATACAAAACAATAAGCACATTATTAAAATAATTATTTAAGTTATTGATTCTAATTATTTAGGTCAAATCTACAATTTGTTATTCTATTTTGAAAAAGACATACTACACGTGATTTTAATCTTAGTCAAATCAACTACTTACACAAAGTACAAAATATGAATTACGCATTAAAACTAATATTAATATTAAAATGATGAATGAAAAACCTTACAAAAATGATAATAAATAATATTAAATACAAAGTAAACCCTACATCTCGGCCTTCCTGCTCTAAGCAAGACCCTTTGCTTATATTAAATGTATATAACATTTTTTTTTTTTTTTTTTTACAGATTAGTCATTATCACTAGTGCATTCTTGTTCTGATGAATCCGATTCTAAATCTCTGGAAAAATTCATCCATGGTTGTATTTTGTCAATAGCGACAATAGATTCGTATTTTCTTGCATTTTTTTGAGTTAGACTTGTGTCTTCAATTAAGAATCTGTCATTTGGAAGAATTTTCGTAATGCGATATGGTCCTTGATATTTTGAAACAAGTTTTTGCGATTTACCATCATGTGGAATCTGTTTTTCCACAAGGACTAATTCTCCTTCTTTGTATTGCGTTGGGGCCTTTCTTTTCTTATTGTATCTGATTGTATCTTTTACTTGTTGTTTTTGAATTATTTCTTCTGTGCTTTTTCTTACATTATCCAAGTCTTCCATTGGGATTCTATTACAAGTTTCATTTAATAGTTCATTTAATTTATTTTCTGTCCTACTGGTGATATTAAATCCAAATAATAACTCTGATGGAGTCTTTTGAGTAGTCTTGTGCTTAGTAGTGTTAATTCCGGTCTGAACATCATAAACGTGTTTATCCCAATCTCTGTCGTCTTTTCCATGGTTTGAAGTAGATAAGGCATCCAAAATTGTTCTGTTAAATCTCTCTACTTGGCCATTAGCCCTTGGAGTAGAAACAGCCGTTTTCACATGTTTAATACCATATGATTGTACGAAATCTTTGAACATTTTGCTGGTGAAACTGGTACCCTGGTCTGTAATTAAACGTGAAGGTACTCCAAAATAGCTGACATGGCGTTTTATTGCATGTATTGTCGTTAAAGACTTCGTATTTCTCACTGGGTTTATATTTACATATTTAGTAAATCCATCCACAATTACCAATAGGTAACAATTACCGGTCTTACTCCTTACGAAAGGTCCTAGATGATCTACATGTATGGTGTGAAAAGGTACACATATTTTTTTTATGGGATGTAATTCACCCTCTCGTTTTCCTCCAGAAGCTTTATGGTAACCACACTCTAAACATGACGAAACGTACTTTTTCACAAATCTACGCATTCTTTTAAACCAGTAATGTTCTTTTATACGACCTAGCGTTTTTTCGAATCCACAATGGCCAACGTCATCATGGTTCATTTTTAAGATTTGCCATCTTACACCTCGTGGTACAAGCCATTTTATTTCTTCTCCAATGATTCGATAAACTCTATTGTTTTTAAGTTTATAATTCTTGTGTATATCTATATTATCTGTAGTCGAGGGATCTTCAAGAATTTCTTTAATTTTCTTCACCTCATCATCACAGGATTGTATAGTGGAAATCCAACTATCATCTGTCTTTTTTATGGGTAGGACATCTAGAATATGTGGTTCACTTACTGCAATATCTACTGCATTTCGGCTTAATGCGTCTGCGTGTGTCATGCGATTTCCAGGGCGGTATTCTATTGTACAATCGTACTCTTGCAGTTGAACCCACCACCTTGCGACACGAGGTATAAGGTCTCGTTTCACTAATGTTGATCTAAGTGCATTGCAGTCAGTTAGTATTTTAAATGGTATACCGATAAGGTACACCCTGAAACGATTCAATGAAGCAATAACGGCTAAAGTCTCAAGCTCGTAAGAATGCAATCTCCGTTCATCAGTATTAGTTTTACGGCTGAAGTAAGATACTGGTTGCAGAAGCCCATCCGAATTTTGTTGAAGTAAAATGCCTGCCAGACCTTCTTTACAACCGTCGGTATGTAATTCTGTTTTAGATTTAGGATCATATAAAGCCAATATTGGTCGACTTACAAGCAATTTTTTTACCTGTGTAAATGACTGTTCTTGTTCCTTGTCCCATACCCATCCTGCGTTTTTCTTGAGCAGATTGGTTAAGGGTGCAGTAATTACCGCATATCCTTTTATAAAACGCCTAAAGAATCCAGAGAGGCCAAGAAATTGTCGTATTTCGTGTTGATTTCTTGGAGTTGGAAATTTAGAAACTGCTTCTATTTTCTTTGTTCCTGGCCGAATTCCTTCGGCGCTTACATTGAAGCCAAGAAAATCCAAATTGTCTAGGAAAAAATGGCATTTACTAAGTTTTAACGTTAATCCCCCTTGACTTAGTAGTTTTAATACTTCATCCAATCTTTTCATGCCCTCTTCGAAGTCTTTGGATGGGATAAGCACATCGTCCATGTATACGATAGCGTATTTAATCTTGGCATCCATAAGGATTTTATTTATTGTTCGTTGGAAAACTGAAGGTGCATTAACTAAACCAAATGGCATTCGGTTAAATTCATACTGCCCTTCAGGAGTTACAAATGCTGTTTTAGGCCGTGATTCCTCTGATATTGAAATTTGGTAGTATCCAGATGCCAAGTCCAAGGATGTAAATAGCGTATTACCTGCAAGTAAATCCAACTGATCGTCTACACGTGGTATTGGATAGTGGTCCTTTTTTGTCTTCCTATTAAGAGCTCTGTAATCAATACACAGACGTTTATCTCCAGTTTTCTTCTGAACCATGATGATTGGACTAGCATATGCTGATGATGATTCTCTAATTATATCATTTTCCAACATTTCCTTAATCATACTTCTTACCAATGACTTCTCAGTATGTGACATACGATATGGGCGGTATACGACTGGTTCGCTGTCATTAAGTTCAATATTCATTTCAGTAACCGACGTATAACCCAAATCATGAAATCCGTTGGAAAAACAATTGCTATATCTGGATAGCAAGGTCTGTAGTTCCTTGCGCTGATGGTTATTAAAGTTAGGGTTACAATCAACGGAAGTTCTCATTTCAATTTCATTAAAATTAACAGCAAAAGTATTTAGTGTATTTACGCTGTTTTTTCTTATAGATCGAGTAAGAAGAGTATCTTTAGTGATGAGTATTGGTAAACATGAAACATTGTAAACCAAAAGTGCACCACGGCCGTTTCTTATTTCATATTGTCCAGGAACTAGATAATACTCTTTTCCCACTGGTCCTCGTAAAGTGCCATTAACATATACTTCGCAATTTGTCCTCGTATCTGTAGATATTTGTATGCTTCGTAAAGTGTTGCTTGGAATTTCTGAATTCTCAAATGCTACCAAGTTCATTTTCAATGGTGACATTCTTCGAAATTTAATTTCATCCGGCGTTTTTATAATTAGAATATCAGGTAATTCAGTAAAAGTATGTCCCAATAAAACAGGATGTAACAGAACATAATCTTCTACAACATATAAGTCGATAACCTCTTTGAGACCCTGTACTTCTATCGTAACTTTACAAATCCCAAGGGGAAGGGTCAAGTTAGCCCCTATACCTCTTAGTGCTGGTAAATTTTCTTGAAGACTGACTTGTAGGTTAAGAAACTTGGCGTTACTTTCCCTGATTAGTGAACATTGACTCCCCAAATCAACATGACATTTAATCTTTGATCCATTCAGTAATATGTCAAGAACATATTTATTTATTCCTGACTCTTCGGTCGTCACTTCTGAAACTTGTTTTTGGTGCTGATTACTATTTGCGCTTGTGTTTTCAGTTTCTTTAGATGTTTTAACGTTTTTAAAACAATTGGGAGATAAATGACCAAGTCTATCGCAGACTGTACATTTGACAATTGGTTTGTCACATCTAAAACTTGGGTGACCAATCTCATTGCAATTAAAACATTTTATATTAGAGTTAATTATATTGACACCCGATTTAGATGTTCCCGGGCGACTTGTCACGGTATTATATTTTCGTTCTTGTTTTCTTGAGAACTCATGAATGTCCCTGTTTTGTCCAATTTTAACAGATTTAAAATATTTTAGTACCATTTCAGGTTCCTTAAATTGGGCTGCCTGGGCGCCTAATCTTACAGCACGATCTTCTACACCATGCAAAAGGCAGTCAACGGCATGCTTGCCCGATATTTTACATCTGTTTAATAAGTTTATCTTTGCATAATAATACTGTTCTAATTGTTCACCATATCTAACCTTCTTGGATAACATCTCACTTAAGAGTTCAGCATAATCTTCTCTACAAGGAAAGGATTCTATAAGTTTTCTTTTCCATTCCGGCCATGTATATAATACTGAAGGTAAACCTTGGTACCAAGCTTTAGCAACACCAGTTAGCTTTGGTAGACTGTAGTGTATAATTTCTTTTTCGTCCCAATTATAGATCTCCGCACATTCTTCAATTTTATTAATTCATGTCAGGATTGTTTGTTCTCTTGATAGTGGATCAAAATCCGGCACTACATTTGTGTTAAAATTAATTCTATGTTTCTCAGTACCCTTAATCTTCTCTAAAATCATTAAAAATTTGTCCATTAAACCATCGTTAGCTTGTGTTTTCGGTTTCTTTTCTCTCTTTCTAGGCGGAGGAGAATTATCACTAGAATCCGAATTTTCAGAGTCGGGCAGTGTTACTACTCTCCTGCTAGGGTTGATTGTCCTCTTGTAATGCCCTTCGCGTTTTCCGTCTTGACATCTTAATATAGGACTCCTGTCCCGAGTTTCATCCGTATTTTTATTAAGACTTAGTGTGTTAAGCTCCCTCTGGTCTGTTAATCGTAGCAGCCCTTCCCCTCGACTGATACGACTATAACCTATGTTTTCGGGTTCAAGTTGAGTCAGTCCTTCCCCTCGACTGATACGACTAGAACCCATTACCTCTGATTCACGTTGTGTAGTTAAGTGTGCCAGTCCTTCCCCTCGACTGGCTCCTCAATAACCGATTCCCTCACGTTCCAGTCGTTGAGATGTGTGTGCCAGTCCTTCCCCTCGACTGGTCACACTAGTTCCATAACTCCTTAACCCTTTACCTTGGGTTTTAATTTCACTGAACCCTTTACCATGGGCTTTCTCATTCATTGTAGTATAATCTGCAACTTCGATTACATATTAGTTCACGTTCACTTATTTCGTAATTATCAGTATTTGTAAAAATTTAATTATTCGTAATACAAAAGAAATTTTAAAAACAATTCCGATCAATTTAATAACAAAAAAAACATACCCTCTAAAAAAAAAATAACATATTTTTAATATTTATTTTTAGAAAATGAAAAAAAACATCAGTGATTTAGACTTACGTTCTTTCCACTTGTAGGCGTGACAAGAAAATGAGCGATTTTTCTTGATTATCCCGCTTCTGAACTGTTGGACACCGTCGAGTGGAATTAAAACACATGAACACTATGATCACTTCACTTTATTTTACTTGTAGTTAGCACTTCTTCTTTGCTTGAATACAATAAATTCACTGTTCTATAACTCCCAAGACTGCTGTTTATATACCCTTTTGCTTACTAACTCCCCTCCTCAAACAATCAACAATACACAGTCAAATCAGCAACTTTAAACACAAAATAGTTCATTAATAATTTATAGATACAAAACAATAAGCACATTATTAAAATAATTATTTAAGTTATTGATTCTAATTATTTAGGTTAAATCTACAATTTGTTATTCTATTTTGAAAAAGACATACTACACGTGATTTTAATCTTAGTCAAATCAACTACTTACACAAAGTACAAAATATGAATTACGCATTAAAACTAATATTAATATTAAAATGATGAATGAAAAACCTTACAAAAATGATAATAAATAATATTAAATACAAAGTAAACCCTACACAAAATTAGTTCAGAATTTTAAAAATAGTTTATTAAGCAAACAAAAAAAAAACAAAAACAGAACACAAACTGCATTATCCACGATTTTAAGAACTTGGACAAACCTGTAAACTGAATATATCTGAACATATATAATAATATAAGTAGAGAGTAAATTAGAAAAAAATAACAGCCATATAATAGATATGATGATGATTATAAAACGAATAAACAATGTTTGAGATTTAATTTGAACTTACATTTTTATAGCAACACGAGCAAAACTATAGAAAAATTATGTTTTAGATATATACTTTGTTAGAACGGAGTTTTATAGTTGTATAAGATAAAACTTAGCGATAAGTATATGTTTGTCTTTAAAAATGTTAAAAAAAGATCTCCTTTTTCATGCTTTTCCAAAAATCAGGATTCTAGTCACACTTACATATACGAGACTAAAAAATACTAAAATATACTACTCTGGGGAAGAAAAAGCGGAAGTTCCGAAAAACAAAAAAAAAACGATAAAAATACAGCAAAATCAGTTTAGTTGAAACATTTTAAATTATCTCTAAGTGGAATCGAGGGTTGCAGATGAATAAAAGATTAACCGTATCAATGGCGTCCGGTCACACGGCAACTTTCAACCCTTTTCCCTCTGGTTTCTTAAAAGTATAAAAAAAGATTCTTTAGACATATGTTCTTTTTTTCTTTAAATATTATACTTAGTTTACTTTAAACATAGTTCAAAAACTTTATTAAATTTTAACTTATTAAGATATAAATTAAATATAATCCACCACATCATTTTAGAATTACAAGGAAAGTTAATATGTTTTTATTCTTCGCAAACAGGTAATTGAAATGAAATGAAAATCTTTTACTGAAAATACGTTGATAAAAATATTTTTTGCATAGTCAAGGCTACCATTGGCTTAGACAGATACGTCTCAGTTCTGCGAAGAACCGGCAACTGAAACTGTAAGTTGTTCTCTTTTTAGGGTTCCGTACCACGAAAAGAAAAAACGGTAGCCTTATAGAGTAATTTTGTTGTCCATCCGTCCGTCCGTCCGTCTGTCTCTCAAGACACCTTTTTTCAGGAACAAGTGGAGGTATTAAGCTGAAATTTATATTAAAAACTTAAGTTTACTGTTCCTTGAGGCTATGAAAAATAAGACTTCTAAGTCAACGCAATCAAGTGATACACTCGTCTATGCAAACTTCCGCAAATTTTCGAAACTCATAAAAATTTTCAAATCCTATAGGGTACTTCCCGTGAACTCAGAATCTTGAAATTTGTACGATACAACGTATTACCGTACAGATAAAGAAAAAATTGCAAAAATCCCAGGGTGCATAATAATCAAATATTCGGACATATTAAAATATCCGTTAAGAGATAACGTTTTAAGTAATTTTAAAAATATGTTATATGATATTGACTTTTGACGTGTTCTGGGAACTTGTTGTTAAAATATATACCTTAACTCATAAAAGAGTTACTCTTTTTTTTAAGTCAATTGAAACGCAATTTTTTTTTGTTTGTACCTTGTATTAAATATAGGTCTATCATTGTTCTCATAAAACTTATCAATATTATGAGGAATGGCATGGATGGCAATGGATGTCTTTTGCTTCCTGATGTCTTTTCGCTTTAAATATCAAAGATCAGTGTCATTAGGAAACAATAATGTTACTCATTACTATCCTTTAAAAATGAAGGAAGGTCATTTATATAAACCCATTGAATTAGTCAGATTACAATTATTATTCTGCCATATTAGCAATCTCGTATATTTGATTAAGGTAACGTCTATTTAATGATTAAACATAATATGTTTAAACCTTATAATAATTAATTCATAATATGTTACCCGCCGAACTCACACACACGTAATGTTTATTTTGAGTCTAGTAAATAATTGGATATTGATTCAAAAAATTAACTCCGTACTGTGATAAAACATCTTCGTAATTTACGATATGATGTAAAATAGCCACCTATTCTTTTTAAGAATTCAATTTTTAATTATATGATATGAATTTTAAAGACGAGTTGTTGATTTTTTCTCTCAGCGCGAACGTTTTGTTGAAAAGCGATCATTTTAAAATAAATCAATGTAACGTTCGTGTAATTGGATTTACTTTTAATATTTTTTTTAGTATTCATCAGAAGTTTCAGATGATTTAATTGCTTAATAATAATTTTATTTTTATATGAACTTGTAAAAATCTAACAAAAACTATGAATTGTAGCATTTTGTTACTTTTGTGAACATTTAAATAATACTCTAAAAATCAGTCAGTTTATGAAACAGTGAAGGTAAAAGATACCTATTAGTGTTAAGAAATTTAATAATGAGATCTCTATAAAAAGGTCATATAAAGTCAAGTCCAAAACAACCCGACTAATAAATATTCTATATCTATTTATTTCCAAAGGGGATTACTCATGACTTTACTATTTCAAGTAAAAAGACCGTTCTTATCATTACATAATAGTAAGCTCAATTGTAATATACCTCTAATAAAATAAAGTACATGTCTCTAAGTAATATAATATAGAAAGGTATAATAACAAAAGTTTTAAAAATAAATATAACAGAACATAAACGACGAACATACAAAATAATATTTTATTGAATTTTGCTCACTCTTAAAATTAACTAGGTTCACGCAAGCGGAGTTGGCCTCGCGATGCAGCGCGCGTGGAACAAAAGCGTTCTATTTGTTTACTATATGGGACACATTTTATCAATTATATCGAAAACTACAATTACGATTCGGCTGATTTTCAATCCTGACCGGGTTTTGCTCATTATGAGCATGTGTGCAGAATTTTGTGTTCGTAGCTCGTAACTTGAGAGAGGAGTAGGGTAACAAAGAGTTGAAAATTTGAGTAGTAAAGAGCTTCGCTTCGCTCAGCTCAATAAACACAAATTCATTATTGATAGTATTAGAGTACATGAAAAAAACCACATAATATATTTAGACTTTTAATAATATATTAACTTAACAACACATTGTCAAAAATTGTTGATCACTATAATTTCTTCAAATAACTTAGCATTAGGCTTTGGAAAACTCACTGAACAAAATTATAATCATAATAAGCGTAACATTGTTCATACCTTATTTCTCTGAACAGATTTTAGTGTAAAAAGTGTAATTAAACAGTTTGTCTCTAAAGACCTTAAGTAATTTTTTTTTTGTTTGGATAATCGTTCTGCTATCACTGGCGCCGACATATGTATATGTTTTAATATTCTTCGCACAGGCATTGAAACCTTTTAGAGAATAGACGAAAGTCCCGCAGAGACTCCATTAACATCTAAAAACACGTACACACAGGTTCACTGATTCATCATCAAAGAGATCTCCTGGGAAGTTTTCATACGTGTTTTATAATCCTTTATTTATAAGATATTAAAACTTAAGTATGAAATTTATATTTTGAATTAGTTCCTTATTAAAAAAAATATAAAAAAAATCTAGTGTCTCTTCACGTATTTCATCTCGGGTTAGAAATTGGAATTCATGTAATATCTTTACGTTTTGAGGTGTCCTTTGTAATTCAAAACACATTATGCAATTGACTTCCTACGAATCGATGGGCGTTTACATAACTTAAACTGTTGAGTTTTCTTGAGATATCGTAACCTTGTTTAAGTTCGATATAACTAGCCGTGAAGTGACGTCAATAATATATATATATATATATATATATATACACGTATATATATATATTATATATATATATATATATATATATATATACACGTATATATATATAATATATATATATCAAAATATATATAAAAACAAAAATTAAAAAGTATTTAAAATGGACCACCGCATATTGCTATCAGGAAAATAACACCCATTTTATACATTAATAATCCACAAAAAATATCAATACTAAATATTACATATTCTGTATTGAGAAGTAAATAAAGTTTCTAATAAAGATTCTTATTTTTAATACGATTGAGCTACTTTAATCATAAAATGACGACATCCTGTACAAAAGAAAACTTTTCAAAGCTATTTAACACATCTCTTATTCTCGCGTATGAGTTAGTTAGCCAGCCGGGTGAGTTTAAAGAGTTTGCAAGCATCGAAAAAGAATGTTATAATTCTGAAGAAATAACATTTTGGAACATTATTTTTGTTCATTAATATTTCTGGGTTGAACAAAGGCAGTGCGTTGCAATTCTATCGCCGTCATCAAAAATAATTCAAGCGAATGAATATGGATAGAGGAAAAGAAATAATTTCGTTGCTTTAAAATCTTAAGTGCCAGTCGGCACCGTATTCATTACATTCATATACAACTAGATACCATTCAAATAACATATAGCTTAGTTGATTTAAATGGCAATTAATTAAAATAATATACAGGCTTCACTCAAATATCATCAGAATATATATACTGAATTGAGCTATGTAGTTAAGATATTTATTACACAAGTTAATGAATTCATGAATTTTACTGTTTAAACAAGTAAATTCTTGTTTAAAAGGTTATATTATACTACTTTTTAAAAGCTAAAATTAGGACAGATATCATCAAAAGCAGTTTTGTTTTATATATAACATTTATAATCAGTTTATGTTTTCAAAAGATATTCTATATGATTACTGGAGTAATGCGCTATTTAAGACAATTTATTTTAATGATAAATTTGCTTGAAATCCGTGTATCTAATACCACGTTTAAACGGATGAATTAAATTCAACAATTGTAATATGAGACGTTTATTGTTTCATATTACACAAACAGACACACGATAGCTGCGTGTTTGAGTCATTGTTTTGTGAATTGTCTTATTTCGCTGGGAGCGTAAGATATGTTTCATGTCCGCCTAATCTTTCTGAGCTCTCCAGATTGATGATAAGGACTGCTACAGTTGGACGACAATTTGTCAGACGACTTAAGAACTAAATTAAACAGTAAATGTTTTATGTTATATAGAAACCTTAAAACCAATATACAAACTTTAGCAGTTGTAAGATAACCAAATTTTAAAAGATTTGATTTTACTATTGTCTTTGTGATGTCAATATATTATCAAATTATTTTCTATTCAAAATTACTAATTATCTTGTAGGACTCTTTTTATTTGCCATTAGATTTTTTTGGTATGTGGCTACGTCGACTAACTTATGCTTTATGTAACGTTTGCTTGTATAGACTCAAGACCGTGCAAAACTTTAAAACTTTAGGAAGGGCGCTTAAATCTGAAATCTTCGAATAAAGCAGCATTACGATTACTTAGTTAATTCTAATTTATAATTATTATTATTCATTTATAGGTATATAGTTGGATTTCACTGAGGTGCTACAAATCTCAATCCGACACGGCTTTCAAATTAGTTACTCCCCGAGGTTGCATACTAAAACTTCAATAGAAACAAGAATTAGTATTCATCACTGAATTCATGGAAATTTATAGGTATATGTAATTCATTCTTATCTCGTGAGGACGATATTGTTCGTAGCTGACTGTAAATTGTTGTCGTGTGTCTAGATTGGGGCTGAATATTTATAGATGATATTTATCACAATTGTCAAATATTGTCCTTAAAATTGCAAATGTTAAATCGAAAACAATACGATTCAAAAAAAGTATTTTGATTATTTTTAATGCAAAATCAAATAATTACTAAATTTAAAAAATATATATATAGAATTTTAATTTGCTAATAAGTTAACACTATACAACTTCAATAAGAACGATATTAACGGTTATATAACTTCCATTAGCATATATTATATGATTATTGCATTACACTACCATTTGAGTGCTAAGTTCATAATCAATATGTTATTCCAAAAAAAATATAAGTTGGCAAAACAATAGCGGAGCTAGTAATAGCTACTATACTAATATATACAGCTGGCTTCAATATTGTTAAAAAAGCTCTCAAATATTTGACGTTATAACAAATATACAAAATAAAACCAATCAAATGTTTTAGGAAACATATTAAATAATTTAAAAATGTAATAACATTTTTATAAAAGAGTTATAGTATGATCTATCTCTCAAAATCTCCTTAGTATTTTCAACCTTTGTTTTCATTCTAGTATTCAAGCTTCATTCATTGTTCCCCAGTGAACCATTTATATCCAACGAACAAGACAGATTCTTCGGTGAAAGGAGTGTGGTGTATTCAACCCAGTTTTTCTACTTCATCTTTTATTTTAATTCCTAAACATTTCAATATTAATATGTATTCAATTATATGTATTCAAAGGTAATGTTATTCTTTCTTGTAGTCAATTTGTATTTTCTGCTTTTTATTTAGTTTAACAAAAAACTTTAAAATCGAGTAATTCAGTTGCATTCAATATTAATCTAATTTCAAACATTTTATCATAATAATGAAAATTAGTTACTATGTTTAGAATATAAATTACAAGATTTTTGCAAAAAATAAAAATAAATGAACAATCTGCTCTTATACGTTGGTTGAATAGCGAAATGGTTTCTTTGCTGACCTTTTATATTCTGATCCTGCATGATGTCGACAAACAGTCTAGTAAAAATCCGCCAACATTGCAACGTTCCACTTGCCCCGATAGCGTTTTTCATTTACTTTTTTTGTCATTGTGTTTAACGTTGTAAGGAATATAATGTTCATAATGCTTATTATATTTAAAAGTGTCAACAGCAGCAAATTGTTTTATAAAAAACAAAGAATAAAACATACTTAATGCACGCCTCCATATTCAGAAATAATTTAACTAATACATGTAATACATATTATTGTAGGTTCAAGCGATTTATCATGGCGTTTATTAGATATTTAGATGTTAGCATCTTCCGATATCACTTTTGAATGTCAGTATAAATTACAATATATCTGAAGTATGGAAAGGTCAACGCATCATATAACATTAAGGGACATCCCAAGTTAAGTAGTAGTGTAGTTACATACAAGTGTAGACAGCACCATGAATTACACATAACTTGCAAAACATATATTTTGTTCATTTCTGAATGTTCAATCAGTAAACGGAGCAATATTCTAAAGTCATACGTTAGAATACTGCTCTGTTTACTGATTGATGTACGTTTTTTAGTGTTGTGAATTTCATTATAAAAGATTTACATGGGTTATAATAAACTAGCTTATAATATCAGCTTCAATCCAACATATAGTGTATGTTTATAATTAACATTAAATTAATACTAAATTATTGAAAAATTATAAGTATTATAAGCTCATAAATATTATATATTATTATATATATAATTATAATAAAAATATTATTAATAATTTTGAAGTTACTACCCTTTGCTTCATGAACGCGAAAAGGTATTGAATTGATTCATATCAAATACTTAGGTCTATAATACTTTTAAGCTGTAATAAAAACAAAATTCTATCAAAATCAAAAATACAGCATAAATAAAAACCTAAAAGGTACTTCCAGTCGACTTCACCTTGACGTTTGCCATAAAGAAGTCTTACAGCACATAAAACAGAAAAAATTTGAAAACCTTAAATTTTTATTTACATCACATGTTTTTTATTAATAATTATAAACTTAACGCCCTTTTCTTATACTGTCAAAGTGAATTTTTACTTATATACCTACAGCTTTGTACGGAAACCTGGTTGTCCGAGTACGACTCGCAATTGCCCGGTTTTTTTTCTGTAGAACTGAACCACTTAGCTACTTGAAAGTTTTTACCGAGGCAGTAAATAATCCTTTTAAAGCCTTCTCAATTACATACATACTTAAACTATACTTTCTAGGAGTTTCTTAAGAAATATATTATATTTGCGATGCTCAAAATCAGTTCAGAATTCCTGGAAAATTTTGCAATAATATGCAAAGCAAAGTGGTATTAAGGCATTTAAAACCATTTGGTGAGCTACATTATATTTTAATGTTTTGCTATGCTAAGTGCGCCTAAATGAGAACTGTTTAATTACTTTAAATATTTTAACGCTTTAATTAATGTCAAAATTTAAATGTAACTGTCACGAAAAATATTTGTTAATAAATTTTCTTTGTCTGTCACAGCAATATCTATATTTAGATTGTTTTATTACTAAAATTGCCTTATTAAAGAGCAATTAATATAAAAAATATATATTTTTTTTTTATGAAGACTTTATTTTGTTTTGCTCTCATTCTTACCTACAGGAAAATTTAGAATATTTATCGAATAAAAAACCCAGCTATATTTACCCACTAATTTGCAGCTTAATTTTATTTCTGAGGCATTAGGTATATGAGAGTTTGCGATGGTTTTTTGCTATTAAGATCAATATTAGTAAATATTAATATATTAGTAAATATTAATTATTTTAATTGACAATAAGATAAAAAAATACAACACTTCTAGTAAAGTAAGTAAACATCTTTAGTTATAATATATATTCATAATTTTAAAAAATCATCAAAATGTTATATATACATATATACACCATAACATAGAACCCAGTGTTATGCCTCAAAAAGGTACGCCACTCAGTGGTGACTGGGCTTTATTAAAAACCCAACCCTAATTTTCAGTGACATTCTACGCCATCGTGACGAGTAGTAACCACAACCAGTATGTTTTAAAATATCATAATTTAAATAAAATAAAATAAAAATTAGAATAGCTTTATTTAGAACAAAGTAATTTTATAATTAAAAAAATAAATTAAATAATTAAATCACAACCCCTGCGAAATAATGTTATCAATATTAATAATAATAACAGTAAAACATAATGATAATAATTATTATAATCTTGAAAAAGATATCTAAAATTTTTGGGTTAAAAATATAAGAAAAAAAAAATGTTTGTGATCTTACATATTTAGAGATTTCAATTACAATTCAAGTAAATGCTTTCTATAGTGCGGCTCGAAACGAGTTCACACTATTAATATTCCGCAGTGGTGGTTGCAAATCATTCCATATTTTTGTTGCAGTTTAACGAAAACTACCCTCAAATGCAGTGGATCGATGCAGCTGTATGATAAGTAATTAAGAAGATATCCTCGTACTATATTATTTTATATCAGATGACCAACCCAGCTTGGTGTATAAAAATCTTTTAAAAAAGTATTTTATATTTTACTACACCAAAATAACAACGTAGCAAAATGTAACTGCCTTTTGCATTTATCTTCATTATTCTTCCCTTATTAAGATAACATGTTTACGAGGGGGGATTTTATAGCACTACCAAGCACAAGCGTTGTGCACACGTTGTATTAATTGGTTTGAATAAAATTCTTCTCACTATAATTCTTATGCTCCATAATTTTTATGGCTAAATAAACAATATAATATTAATTTTAAGTATTATTATCATCCCTAAGAAGTATACCCGTTTCGTTTTTGATATCTACACTATCATGAAAAATGATACATCTTTTAGCCAGTAATATGTTAAAATATAATAGAAACTTGCTCTTTTCGCAAATACCAGTTTATTGTTGAGCTCTCGACTAAGACATTACAGTTTATATTACGTTTAAGGCGCATACACATCTTTGTTTTTATTTTTAGAAACTTTATTAATATTAAAATGATACTAAATTATTTAAATTAGCATTATACAAAGTAAAGTTCAATTCTAACGATACTTTGGTAAATAAATTTATTTTGATAGTAAAACATTTACACTTAAACACCTATAATATAATTAAGTCTAATTCTAGGTGACAAGATATAATTACTTTTATGCGGCTCTCGGTTTGGACACACTTTAATATTTGATAAATTAATGAGGAAAATATATTCCTCCAATGGTTCTATACGAGATAAGCTTGAATATTTTAATCATATTAGAATATACATTTAAGGTATGAATATGTCCGGAACGAGGCAGAAAGGCAAGAGATCTTCTCTAAATATCCAAAGCTCTGGGAAATTGGCGGTTGTAATATTGTCCTGACTCATCCTCTATCGGACGAAATCGGGGGACTATTACAGCTACTTTAAAAATGTTTTATAAAATAATGTTCAAGATAGCTATTATTTTATTTTTTTTTAATTTTTTAAAATATATTTTGTGGTTTTATACTGTTAGTGTTTTCTACCATTCTAAAAACAAACTGTTTGTATGTTATGGTTGCTTCGGGTTATTATTTAAACTAACACACCTCAAATTCACTCCACGCTCGAGAAGTTTTTTCACGTCACTTGAATATATAGCATTGTGTCGTGTACTTAGCACTCAGCCGAGTTGGCAGATATGCCTTCTTATAATTTTATTATTTGTATATATTTTGTCATTACTATGATATTATTTATGTATTTAGTTGTTGTAGAAGAGATTGAATAAGCTTATATTTAACTCTGGTTTTTATTATTTATTTATTTATTTATTTATGTACCAAACATTTTTACAACACTTTATAAAATAATAATTTTTGTACATTGGATAAGTTATCTCTATCGAGAGATGTCTTCCAGTTATCCATTATAGTGAATATAAATAAAAATACAACAAAAGTAGGTGGGTACAATATTATAAAATAACATTTAACTAATAACAACACTAAGAGTTAAAAGTATACTATAATATTGTCTATAAATATACACATAGTAAACTAAAATATAATATATAGATAGATAATATATAATATATACAATAAATGTATCTAAATATAAATTTTTGTTTTTTTTCTTTCTATGAAACGACTATTATTTTTATATACATCAGCTACTAAATAGCTATAAATATTTTGAAAATAAGCTACTAAATAGCTTTTGAAAATAAGATAAGCTATATGCTTGCGGCTTTATTAAATATGTGTTCATCAAACTAAATAAAATCTAATTCTTATGCAATTAAATAATTGCTACGAAATTTGCAATTCTGTTTTCATCTAATATTACTCAAAGTGTGACACACAGACACAGGTTCAAATCCTGTTCTGAACCTTTATAATTATATTATAATGTTAAAGTTAATAGTCTACAGGCAATGTGTTACCTTCAACTTTGTTAAATCTAATTTGTTAAGTCCAACCAACAAGGACCTTATCTAATTAATTTATGAGGTGGATTAGTTGGTTAATTATTTAAGTACATTAAAATAGTATAGTAATAATTATCACACTAACCAATACATTCGGATATAATTAAGCTTGAGATTTAGTGCAGTGCGTTCAAATTAATTGTATTAACTTACACGACTTTATTAGTTGTAGTAATTATATAAGTGGTTTTAAGAGAAAATTTAACATATCAGTATTATGTATCTATATTTAATGTATAAATAATTAAAGTGATTATGTTTTAGGACTAATCTCCTGTACTGATCTGATTTTGCAAAAACTTTTTTACCTGTTGATAATATATTTTTAAACAGACTCCACATGATGGAAAATGAAAATATAGTCATTGGTAGTAAGATGTATGCACTTAGTAAGTGCATATAATTCTCTCTTTTGATGACAACCACATCATACTCGAAAACACCAAAATAGCGTTCCAGTCATACCACAACATGCAAGCTGTGCGATTTAAGACGACGACGACGTCGTAATGGTGGATACTTGCTTAGGACGGAACTTTAGGAAATAAAAATAAATCAATTTGGATTGGATTGGATCATTATGTATAAAAAATTATATTCCGCCACTTTCTATAAAACGTACTGTTATTTGTCTTAGTAAAGCATATATACGTCGGGAAATAAATAAAATTTTACTAGTCTTTTGAAATTGGTAAGGGGTTGTATTTATAGTGCTTTTAATTTTAATATGATATTTACTTAAATCATACAAAGATTACATAAAATTGCAAAATAATTTTTTGGTTGGTAACAAAATTACCAAGTCCAACTTATCACCCAATAGGAACACGTTTTTTTGTGCTTTTTCTTCTTATTCTTTTTAACATCTCATTTTTTTTCCCGCGATCACTCGTGTACGTCAAACGGAAGTGTCGGAAGAGTCTAAGTGCCACCATACTTATGGAATTACGCTTTTCTAATGAGACACTATCCAGTTTAAAGTTAAGGCTACGACGGATGTCAAAGCGCCCTGGTCAGAGAAGAATCACAACAAACTCAACTGGGAATTTTTATTGTGATCACTGTTTTCCTAATTATATTTTTAATGATGACACGGATTTCTGTAGGCTATAGATGCCCCGCCGGGGCGTCACGGTGTGTGCTAACGCGATCCCGTGGCGTCCCACTAAGGCGAAGAGGGCAACCGTTGGTTTTTTAGTGGGTAGCCTTAAAAATGGCAGCATCCTCTATGCTGCCGGATAGTCTCACATAACCCCTAGGCCGTCACCCCGCTGGGCCGACGGGGTACCCGTAACGGGTTTTTCCAACGGAAAAAAAAAAAAAAGAAAAGGCTATAGATGCCAGGTATTACATGTACATTTTATTAATTAATAGTAGACCATAGTAGCGGTTAATTGACAAAGTTATGAAGTCAAGTTTTTTTTTATTGTTTGTTATTTTTGACGTCTAAACAGGGAAAGTCGAGGTTGGGGAAACTCTAAAGAAACGATTTTCCACTGGCGGATGGAAAGTGGCAGTGGATTATAAAATTTTGACATGCTAACTGAAATATGTTGGCACAGAATAGATTGATAAAAAATATTATAAATGGTATGTTAATTTTATAGCTTTTCTAAATATTCTAATGACATTTAAAGACATGTACACTCAATAAAAGTTTATCTTTTGAAGCTATCTACGAAACATAAAAGTGTCTTCTATATCTCTAATTAACGGTGCTTAATATGTAAGAAAATATCTGTTTGTGGAACTGGAACATCGAATCTAATAACTGCTACTTAAAAGTACTGACTATAGCAGCATCTTAAGCAGTTATATCAATATAACTGGTTAGCCATCGGCCTCCTCGCCGCTTTGAAGCCTCCATGATGAGTTCCTCGGTTGCCAGTTTCTTCCTTTTAAGATTAGCTTGAATGATTAAATACTAGAATTATAGACAAGACAAGACGAGACGAGACGAGACGAGACGAGACGAGACGAGACGAGACGAGACGAGACGAGACGAGACGAGACGAGACGAGACGAGACGAGACGAGACACGACACCGACACGACACCGACACGACACCGACACGACACCGACACGACACCGACACCGACATATCAAATCAAATCAAATCAAATCAAATCAAATCAAATCAAATCAAATCAAATCAAATCAAATCAAATCAAATCAAATCAAATCAAATCAAATCAAATCAAATCAAATCAAATCAAATCAAATCAAATCAAATCAAATCAAATCAAATCAAATCAAATCAAATCAAATCAAATCAAATCAAATCAAATCAAATCAAATCAAATCAAATCAAATCAAATCAAATCAAATCAAATCAAATCAAATCAAATCAAATCAAATCAAATCAAATCAAATCAAATCAAATCAAATCAAATCAAATCAAATCAAATCAAATCAAATCAAATCAAATCAAATCAAATCAAATCAAATCAAATCAAATCAAATCAAATCAAATCAAATCAAATCAAATCAAATCAAATCAAATCAAATCAAATCAAATCAAATCAAATCAAATCAAATCAAATCAAATCAAATCAAATCAAATCAAATCAAATCAAATCAAATCAAATCAAATCAAATCAAATCAAATCAAATCAAATCAAATCAAATCAAATCAAATCAAATCAAATCAAATCAAATCAAATCAAATCAAATCAAATCAAATCAAATCAAAGATATTTGGAATTAATTGGCTTATATTCTATTTTGTTTTTAGCAGTATTTCTTATATCTACTTGTAAAGATAATGCGTTTTACATAATATGTATACAATATTTTGTCAACGCATTTTTTGCTTATGTCGTCTTATTTCTACTTATGGCTTTATTTACAACTATTTTACAGTATTCTAAAAACTTATACCTAATTAATGTTCTCCTCCTTGAATTTATTTACATTTTCTTTGCAGAAAATGTAAGTTTTGGTGTTTACTTTTCCAACTAGGGTTCTTATCCTTCGATGTTCGTCATTGTCATTTCCTTTTCCATCTTCTGGGTAAAATGTTTCTGCTAAGAGTTTTACCGATCCCTCAGAGTCCAGGCTTCTTCCATTCGGCATTAGCGGAATATCCACTTCCCTTTTCTTTTTTCTTCCCGATACCCTGTAGATTCCCTCCCAAACGGTTTCCCGATCCTGTTTTTGACAAAGCTCCTTCCAGCTTTCTGTTTGTGCCCCCACTGCTTCTTTTTCACATGCCTCTTTCTTTTCCAGGTCTTTTCAACTACTTATCATTGCTTATTTTTAAGTTAGTAAACCTGAACCCACGAATCACAATTAATATTAGGAGTTTTGAAATATTTTTATATTTATCGCTATATGATATATATACCGATATGATATATATCGCTATATACGTAATATAGCGATATATATCAGGAATTATTTTTTAAACGTATACACAGGTCTAATAGTCATATAGATCGAACCCATCCAAAATATATTTAAATAATAATTCCTGATGTATGTCGCTATATTACGTACTATATTTTGAGAACTACTGTATCTATTGTTTATAATATAAACTGCAGATGTAGTTCCTACGCAGGCCATCATATCATACCTAAGAGGTTGATACAGAAATTTCGCTATGAATGACTATTTAAAGATATGTAATACCTATTTCTTATTGGGTGATTAAAAAAAATAGTATATTATGAAACGCGACAGTATAAAAGTTAGTACAAAGAAGAGAGTATAATTAGCGTTACACAACATTAATAATACTAGATACATATATACAGATTTATAGATACACATCTACAGGAAAATGGTTGTTATTTATCAAATAATCTTATTTTACGTACAACCCTAATATTTCAGATTAATTTACCCTTACAGGACAGGCTTGATAATTCATGAGGGGTTGCCATGTTTACTTTTTGTCTTTGTACCTCTGCTCTTAAGTCCAATATCAACGTTTTATACATATAATTATATTGATTTTAAGAAA
Organism: Mechanitis messenoides; assembly: GCA_959347415.1. NCBI lineage: Eukaryota > Metazoa > Arthropoda > Insecta > Lepidoptera > Nymphalidae > Mechanitis > Mechanitis messenoides. Next base: position 6,911,414 of record OY365770.1, on the reverse strand, counting down.
TGTTACAATAAGTATAATATAGTTTAAGAAATGTTACAATAAGTACAATAAGTATAATAAGTAAGTAATTAAGGTTAGTTTTAAGCAGATCCTTTAAAAATTAAAATTAAAATGGGCAGAACTAAGTAAACTGTCAGAGGTTAATAATTGCGACATAATAATTCTTATTAATGTCGCAATTTTGCAAAATGTATATGTTTTGCATATTCTAGTTTATTGAAATAACATCCAAAGCAGAAGTTCACTGCAATAGTCGGAAAATCCACCTCAATAAACTCTATTGATCTAGATAGACATTGTACTAATCAAATACTGCGGGCTTAATTATCGGTTCCGAAAACTATTAACAGTTGTATTATAGAACTTTTATAGTACCAAAATAATTATTTTATTACATAGTTTATTATAATTTACATTCCTTTTTCATTAAAATTTCAAAAACATTTCAATGTTTTATTTTCAGTAAAACAATCCAGCACAACCAAAACGTTACAAAAATAAATCTTTACAATTATGTTATCATATTCTGATAATGTATAAAGTTTCAACTTGTATTGTGTATTTATAGGTAATAGTTAACTCCATGAAACTCGAACTAAGAGTTGAATTTCCTGTTCAAAATTAGTCCGTAAAGATTCATCTCACGTACTTAATATTACAATATAACTTGATATTCTTTTATCAATAATATCAATAATATTTATTATATTATATTATAGGTGTTTTTAGAGAAATTATAATTTTTTATACTTCTTTTTTCTAGGAAACAAACTTAAACATAGATTAAAATAAAATCACTTTGAAGGAATGGTCTTCTCAGAGATCTTTTTATAAAATTTACCTATAATGTTACCTATTAGTACAATAATATGCTCTACCGCATAAGAAAGAACAGCATATATAGCTTTGTTTAATTTCATTTTATACGCTCGAAGCAATCCAAGGACACGGTTAAGTTTTTCAATTACATTACAGAAGTTCTTTTAACAACGAATTCTAACTGGTAATGCAGCAAATATTAATTCTATATTCGTACTGCAGAGATGGCTGTTCGTGAAACATGAAGCCAAAATAATCTTTATAAAATAATTGAATATATTAAAATTATACCGATAATTATGAAATTATAATGAATGTATTTATGAAAAAAAAAATTATGACCTTAAAAATATTAAAACATTCCAAAAAAGTTATGATTTTCATAAAATTAATATGAGAAATAAAACTAAACTTGCTATGTCCACTTCTAGTCTACATAAAGTAGGTAATTCGTTCATAAAGTAGGTAATTTGTATATGTTTTTATAATAAACACACTAGTGAAGCCTTAAATTTGTCAATAAATAAATTTAAATTATATATTAAAAGTAATTTGATTAAAAAATCTCATTATAAGATTACATTAACGACGATATGAGTTGGGAAGTAATTGTATCTTAGTAAATGACTAATAAACTACGCAATTTGTTTATCGTTTTTGTTACACTCATTTAAACATCTGGCTGCATCACACCGTATCCTTAGAAGTTATTACTTGCTATAACATTGTCTTCCTTCCTCAAGTATAGCCAAGAGAGATTCATTGGCTAAAATCATTGGACATTCATATCGAATTGATTGCAATGTTCTATTAATACGTATTCTGACGTTTGTGAAACGTTTCTTCTCAGACCAGGACACGTTTGCAACCCTCATATACTTAAACTTTAAGTTGGATAGTGTCCTCGCAGAAAGGCTTATTTCAATAAGTTTGGTCTGGAAATGAGCATTAAACTGTGATTTTTGTATATGTTATGTGTTGCTGGTGTTCAAACATAATACTATAATCTTTATTTTTGTGATTTTCATGTTTTGTGAATTGCTTGCGATATTTCACAATCGCTTGCAGCCTGGCGAAGATTTATGAGACGATTAATATAACTAATAGTCTATTAGGTCAGTGTTACAACTTATTAGTTGATTAGTTCAACCTCCATATGTACTCCGTCATAGAACAGATTGCCCTCAGTTTATGTACTAATAATATTGTACTTAAGTTATTATAACAAATTGTATCATTGTTTAGTTTTTTTAAACTAATTATATATAATTACTAATTGTGAGGAAACTAAATTTATCGTAGTTAAGCAAAAGTTTAAAAGCAACATTATACTGTTGGCTAACTGTATCGTGCGAGTATTTTTATAGTACTGTGTCATATTTCCAATCCTGCATAGTATTTAAATAATATGCATTTATTTCTTATAATGTTTGTTGTTTACTAGAAATTTTATTAATAATACTTAAGTTTGGAGATCTTATTTTAATTTATTTTAACTACAGAACCATATTGTTTGTTCAATGCAAGCATTAGTTACTATGTACTGAGCTTGTGTACATTCTAGTGTAAATACCCTTATAGATATCACATATTAAAATTGAATCGATTTTTGTGCGTGGGTCTCATACAAATTACAGTTGACTTTATATTACTATCATGTTTCGATTGAATAGCAATATTTATAAATGATTGTTTTATCTAAATATAGAAATGGTTCTCATGTTTTCTTCATCTTTTTAATACGAATATGCAATAGAATACCAAAGTGTGTCTCTAATTTTCCTCCAAATACATCCTTTAAGTAATTTCAATATTATTTTCACAGTCGTTAATGACTATTGTTATCAAAATATCAGTATGAAATACCTCGAAATCAACTGATTATTGTTGAATGTCATTTAAATTACATGAAGCTATTACAAAAGCACGTAATTATTAAACAGAAATAAACAGTAGCTAGTTCCTTGTAATTAATTACTATGTTAATACATTCAAGTACACTATAGTGAGGTTTTAGTGTTTAGAATCAATATCACCGACTACAAAGCAGTTGTAATAGCAGCAGCAAATGTGTTTATTTTAATTTACCTTTGTATTAACGACGACAACATACTGATATTATTTAATGAGATACTTATTTAACATATAATTTTTTACTACAACGTATAGTTATACAATGGTATTCCCTTTAATTATAACTTAAATGTCTTTAATTTCTTGGAGCTGAAGGGTGGTTAATTTTTTTATTGGAAGAAGGACAGACATTTCTTTTTTCTTAATATAAATATATAGGGTAACGCTCAAGGGGCTGATACTTCTTTTGTATGAATTTAATATGCGTTAACCCTTTTTTACTCTCAGGGGTCAGGGGTATTATATTTTTGGGCTAAAAAAAATCGAGAAGTCACTATTCTTTTAAATTTTTAATTCTAAGAAGTCACTATTCTTTTAAATTTTTTATTGCAGAATATTTTAAAATATCCTCAAACAAATCATCCGTCGCACGTTCGATAACTTGTTCTAATGACATCTGATTTTAGTAATTTCAGCATTTCAATAAGCTGAATATGTGTATAATATATACAATAAAATTAGTGATATAAAACTTGACAAATTTCAGGTCGAAATAAAAATTAAAAAAAAAAAAAAGTTATCCAAGAGCCAATTTATAAATATCAAAAACGAGCTTTTATAATAACACCTTATTTGTGGTTGATGTTGATATTTACTTCGTATTCATATAACATATAAAAATGAATGAATTAGTAATGACTACACGGAATCTCCTTCACGAATTTGTTGAATTCGGTTTGTCAAAGGCAATGGAGTCTCTGAGGTTGCACGTGACATCTGAAGAATACTAAAAAACGTTATGTAAAAAAGTATGTCATATTCTGTGACTTACACTGCAATGTAAATAATAAACACGAATATTTTACACCTGAGTATTGTTTTAAATAGTTGTATTGACAAATACCTTAATATTTCTTTTCATAATAAAATAAACAGAAGGAAAAATATTTTTACTCCTTTGGAAAATACTTTCAGCCTCAAGATATACTGAGTGAAAATAACATTAAACAGAACAAAGAACATCTTTTATCTAATTCAGATGCGAAAAGGAAGAGAATAAGACAACTGCAGTGTGACCGAGGGCCATTTATACAGGATATGTTTTATGCATTGGTACAACTCGATTCCACTTTGAGAGCGTTCAGAATGTTTTCATCTAAACTGCTTTATTTACTTTGAGTTTTACTTTGTATGACTTGTTGATTCTTTCTGTTATGTTATCCTTATAGGTGAAAGAATATTTAGTGTATTTCTACTATATATAGTTTTTATTTTTAAGGCGTTTGATATACATTTTTTTTTAGAAACTCGAATTAATGAAAACCTTTCAAACCATGATGAAGTATTTATTAAACTATTCATATTTTAGTAATAAAATAACTTTAAAAGAACCATACGATTATTTTATATGTAGTTCTGTTAAGTTATTCATAATTTTAAAAAATTTGGTCAGATTTTTCCATGTTACTTTATTTATGGAAAGCTATTTCAACCGTTCGACTATAGAAGTCACCGAATTCAACTATTCAAGAAAGGTGAGCGGAAGACAAAAGTTGGAAATCAGTAAGCAGATGAGTTTCTTAGACAGAATAAAAAACCGATAGTTTTTTTTTGTAAAAAAAATGTAGTTAACAGTTTAGTTTTTATTTTACAATATTTTCTCATTTGTCTATTTATTAAAACTGGTGGCTACTATTACGATATTGATATATTTATATTAACATTATAATTATTAATATATTATATTTTTACGGTATTTAAACCAACTTAATTAGATATACTAGACAAAACCGCTGAAGAAAGAATTTTTTTATAAACATCTATTGTGTTGTGCCATTACTATGATTACTAATATTTCTAGTTATACCATTACGGCGCGAACAAAGACAGGTTATAGTCGAATACTGGCACCTGTGATGGCTATGATATTACGTGCACGCTGCCAACAGTGTATAACCTTTTTTATGCATTTTCTGCAGGACCCCTTGCTGTAGCACCGACATGGCGTACTGTACGTTACAAAAATGAGTCTGATGGCACCATGTTAAACAATTCATTAGAACAGTCCCCGTTATACTACGGCAGAACACACGAAGGGAAGGGAAAATCCTCCTTAAACTGAGTGTCTTGATTCAGTTTGTAAGACCTGGGTCGTTGACTATTCTTGAAACTTCTAACTCTACGGTCAGATAGTGCTCAAATTTGTTATAGTCATATATACATACATACATAAATACATACATACATATATACATTCATATATACATGCCCCGGTGGGACGCACGGAACTTAGCTGAAGCTTATAAGTCAAGTAAGATATGTCAGCAGATGTTATATTTGCTTCTCCGTGAGATAGAGCTCTAGTCACGTCTAGTCAGTCTGACGTGTTCTAGTCACGTTACCGAATATATTAAATGTATACAGAATATGATTTGAAATTGGAGTAGTTACTTTGAAGACACTTAAAGGAGCTCGTTTTGAGTTAGTTTCATTATACAGCATCTTCATCTTGAAGTAAATTGATCTACAAGTTTTCCAGTTTATATTAAGTTGTGCTAAACTTTATTACAAACTCAATTACCTTTAGGACTAGATTTTATTTATGGAAGTCTTGAAGGTCATCGAGGATATTTATTATAAAACTTTACTATCGACTTAATGAAACTTCTGTTACAAAATTATAAACACCTATTTTAAAGGCAGAGTACGAACTATAATCATTTAACTAAATGACATACATTATATAAATATAACTCTTAAATACGGCAATGATATGACCCTCCCCGTTCTAAAAACTCAAAAGCATTTTATTCAATATATTTTTGTACTCTATCCAAATTTTACAATTTAAATACAAGAAAAAAGGTGGAATTTGAAAAGTTTAATTATTAATTAAACAGCTCGAGAGACTTCAAACAAAAACGAATTAAATAACATAATATATAATTTTATAGTGTAATATAGGTATAATATATTTTATTGAGCAAAAGTAATCTGATTATTCATAATAATATATTAATACTGTTGTTTTAAGTAACTAAGATAAAAACCGTCATAAAAAGTAAAGACAAGAAATAAAGACGACTTAAATGTAAAACAACTCTTGTAATAGAAGAAGCTAATTAACGAGGAGACTTTAGCAGCTTAGTAAATTATAATTACTATCTTCCTACCGCAGCTTCGCCGACGTAGATTTCAGCGACCGTGAACTAAACTTTTTAAAGTGGATATTTGTACTTAGGATACTCTCAATTTCTTTTTTGTAAGCTCTTTAATAATAGTAGTAATTACTTATTTTTTAAAATTAATTATATATTTTTTTCTCATTGAAATCCTTATTAAAACACAATTGTGTTTTGTTTTGGTTGTAAAATTACTATTAACATAAATACAAAAATTGAAACTGAAGTCTCAGTAAGTAACTTGAACACAGTCTTGTCTTAAGATTAGTAACACCTAAGTAAAAATACAACTTAATACATCTCCTATATACTTATCATACAATATTATTAAAAATTTGTAATAATTAATGAATCTCTCCGCCATCCCTCTAGTCACTTTTATACTATATATATCAAAATAAGTAATTAATTTTGGTTTATTTTGTTCGTCCCTAATAATTAAACTTTAATAATTAATCTATTTACTGAATAGTTACTGAAAGGTGGACTCAGTTAGTAATTATAAGTAATTTATAAATTATTTAATCTCCTTCGTAAATATAATTTTTAAGATGATTAACGTAACACGATTAGAAAAAAAAACGATGTATTATAATTAATAATGTGAAGAAAAACCATCCTCTAGTATATTTAATGTAGTACTTAAAAAGTAACTCCTCAGCAATCAGCCTATACATTTATAAATTTAAATTATAATTTTACAATATTAAGATTTGTTCATTTTTATTTCAAAACATTTCAGATTATTTTAATAAATTGAGCTACCTAATAAACATTTTAAAATTGTCTTTTGGAAGCCAATTAAATTGTATAGGACTCTCGTGGCCCTAATTGTAAAAAGTATAAAAATTGATAAAACAGTAAACTATAAATAACAATATTAACTAAATAATACATATTTAAATATAAAACGGCAAAGTAAACGTTAATAAAATATTTCTATGTATTTTTCTCGTGATTGATTTTTATATGTAACAGTGTATATTTATATTTAAAGCTTTGAATAATAGGCACTAAATGTTGAGTTTCATAAACTACTATAAATGTAAAAAGGATTGTGAAGCTTACGTAAGTGTAACCAAATATTGTATTTATAACAAAGCAAACAGTAATTGAAAACATTTTGTAAGAAACACAAGAAAAGAGAACTTTTCCATTCAACTTGGATGAAAATTTTGTATTTTAAATTTTTGTAACAAATCTTGTTCAAAGAGCTAAGTGTCAGTATTTACATGTTTCTCGCGAAGCACAATGAGAGTCAGAAAGAATAACACCTGATATAACGTGAAGTACCATCTATTATTAGATTATTAATGTGAATATTATTTTAGTTTGAAATATTAGTTTTAATAATTAACTAACTATAAGTAATTATTTTTATGTTTATTATCTATAGTGGGTTTAATAATAATAAAAAAAAATATATTAAATATATTTTTATATTTATATATATATATATATAATAATTTTTAGAGTTCTTTAAGTTCTTTAAGTTCTCTCACGTCGATGTGAGGAACATCGAAATGTTTTTTGACATGTTATTTGACCTTTTGACAAAGGAAGAGTTCAGGCTTTTTTCAAGGAATGGCTTAAACTTTTAAATCATTTCCTATCTTCCCAAAGTATATTCGGTATGTTCTATTATCTAATATGTTAATATTATTATTTAGCCTTTATCAACTAATTGCATTATTGAATATCAATATCATTTGTAATGAAATACCCCTCGGCAATTATTTCAATGTATTCACTAAATGAATTAGGAGGCAGGCGTATTGAGTATAATTAATTTCTGTATTCTTGGTAGTTGAAAAGTTGAAATAAAAACGTACTGACGATTAACTTGATTTCATTTCTTGATTAATATTACATTTTTTAAATGTAAATATAATTTCTTATCCGATCAGATCGCTCTCGCTAAAAGGAATGACCAGCGACTCTACTCTCCTCTTCTCACCACAACTTGCCCCTCCTCCACACCTCGTCACATAACGTTGCCTGATACAATATTGCCCGTTAATTGTAATTTTAATATATTGATATTACTTCTCATTATTTACAAAAAATTATTGTCAGTGAGAACAAATTTACGCCTAAATATGTATATAATTATTAATATCGACTGCTTACTATTGAATACCAAATCAAAAATGCGAAGTGAGTTGAACGTTGAATATTACAAATTATTTATATGACAAAAACTGAGACATCGGTTAACGTCGCGACTCCCAAAATCAATGCAAAAAACATATTTTGAATTTGTAGTGGAGAGTGTGACTCTGAGAACTGAGATAAAATTGTTACTATAAATGCGAATATGGATACAGTTTTGTGTATCAATTAGAAGAATAACGTTTTATAATTTTATTCAACAAAATAAAATGATACATTAAATAATCCAAGCATCCAACTAAAGAGAAATACATTCATAATATTATATTATCTTATATTAAGGAACGAATAATTCATTTTTACTCTGAGACTTTCAGTGATCTAAAGCTCTCATTCATCTTCATATTAGATACTTATCGATATCGGCGGATAGTTTCATAATGCGTCTTTCATTAAACCGATGTAGCCTTTTATTGAAAAGTTCTGAAGTCACTGTTAATATAAGTTGAATTTAAAATTTAAAATATCTCTTTTTTTCGCATAAAGATGAGAGCAACATATGGTACCGTCATGTACTGAAATGAGACAACGATAGGATTTGTTGTTTTCTTCTGATGATGGTACTTTAGATTGTTATATAATTGAGTGGTTTGTGAAAAGTGGTATAAAAAAGCCTGAAAGGAAAATTTAAATAAAAGATAGCTTTTGCATCTTTCCGATGTTATTTTTGCCAAATATTTATATTATTATTATCTATTTTTTTAATTTTAATTATTTATTTATTTATTTTTATGAGATACACAGTTCTGTTATTCCATGTATTTTAATAATAGGTCATTGATGGCATTTTTGTAATAGAATTATGAAGTAGAACACGGATAATTATTTTGAGGATGAATACATTTTGAGGATGTGAAAGTTATAACAATGAACCACATGAGGTGAACGAGGCTCTAACAAAGAATAGTGCTTCACTGTAATAGAGCACATACTTCGAGTATTAATTAGATGTTATAACTTTTATTATTCATAGTATGTAAAACTTGGAAACTGATGTGGTGTAGATGTAATTAACCAAAATATCTTATCTTGTCGTTTGTGTCGTACCGTGTCGTGTCATGTCGTGTCGTATCGTGTCGTGTCGTGTCGTGTCGTGTCGTGTCGTGTCGTGTCGTGTCGTGTCGTATCGTGTCGTGTCGTGTCGTGGCTTGTCGTGACGTGTAACATGTCATTTAAATTGCAGTAATTATGGTGTTAAAATAGTACATTTGTTTTAAACAAATAATAAAGAAGTTCTTTGTAAATTTAATGAAATGTTTCATCAGAGAGGATTAAGTAAATAATTGTTCCTCCCTCATGAGTTATTACAACACCGTCCGTTATAATTAAATTATAAAGTACACGGAATATTTTATATATGTCTTTGTTAATAAAAGTACACAATCTGAAATATAATCGTGATGAGCTGATTATAGAATCATTTGTATTAACAAACTTTTGGGTTATTCATTGTTTGATTTATCTGCCATTTAATATGATATTCATTTTTTTTTTTTATCAAATATGTTCTGAATTGCACAAATTGAACTCTTGTGTCTTGTGAATTTGCTTATTAGAATAATCATTTGTCAGGAATTTAATACCTACGTAAAGTATATATAAAATTACACTTAAGAACTAAAGAAAAGAAATATTATGGAGCAAACTACAAATATATTGAGGATATATAAAAGTATTGGAAGTTTCTTTGACAAAGTTTCGTAAATACTTATATTGCTGTTTCTAATTTTAATATCTGAGATTGATTAGTTTAAAAAATAAGCATTTATTGATTCACATTAATCTTAACACCATGTTAGTGGTAATATTTCTTTTTATATATTTTTCTACTCTTTGAGCCCTTTCGTTTATTACAAATGTTGGATAATTTTTAGCAAAAGATGTATTCTTACCAAATAAAAATAGTTATTATATATAATTCATTGCAGAAATGGGAATCATTGTATCCTGATTCTTGATCTTTTATCAGGAAGATAATTAATAAAAATACTACTCAGGTTGTTTTCACTTGACCTTCGTATTAGAAAGTATTGAATTTCTAAATATTTATATTAACACTTTACCTTCACTGTTTCATAAACTCACTATTACATATACTCGTAGTATTGTACTTAAATAGTCAATGTTTTGTAATATTGTAAACAACAAGTTTAAATTTCATTCTAATTATACGAGTGAACAAACAGTAAAAAATGGTTTTATTTAAACTCTACATTCATTTTACGATATAATGTTAATAATAAATACAACAAAATATATAATTTAATAAAATATATAATATAATAAATACTATAATTGAAGGCATATCTAAATGTGATAGTGACTGTGATCTACGCTAAAGATAAAATAAACACATCAACACTGCATTGAACAAAGCATGACCGAGTATCGGAGAACAATCCACTCAATCATAGCAGACTCGGGTGAAGACAGATGACTGTAATGATATTGATCTCGTCCTTACTTGTACAGTTTATCCTGAACCTTATATATATGAATGTGATAACGTTTCATTTTGAAAACTAAGCTTCTTAGTAATATGTATCTACCTACACTGACCTCGAAAACAGATATTTTATAGAGTTTTTATGTGTCTTTAGTGATTTTAATATTTTATTAGTCTTGGATAGTTGATAGTAGACAGATAGTAGACAATGACAGAAATACAATTAAGTATATAAATTTAATCATATAAATTTAAATCACTTACGATAATAAAAGTTTATCTGTAAGATATAACATAAAATGTTTATTGTTTAATTTAGTTCTTAAGCTTTCTGACAAATTGTCGTCCAACTGTAGCAGTCCTTATCATCCATCTGAAGAGCTCAGAAGAATTAGGCGGACACGAATTTTATCTTATGCCCCAATAATACGCCGAAATAAGACAATTCACAAAACAATGACACAGACCTGTAGTTTGTCTGTTTGTGTAATTTCAAACATCAAGGGTTTCATATTACAATTGTTAAATTTAATTAATCATTCAAACAGTGTATAAGGTTGAATGAATATTCCTAAACATGGAAACAAAACTAAAGATATTAATATCAAATTTAATATCAAATAACAGACCGAAAATTACAATATTTGTTTCTTAATTTATTTACTGAACTTTTAATATTTATGTCGAAGATTGCGGAAAAATTGTGACCTATAGCCGCAATAGGTAGGGAAAAATTATACGTGATCGCGTCAGCAACACGCTATATGCACGCAGCTGTCTACGTACACGCACTACGCGTATACTTTGTGTGTGTGTGTGTGACACTTATTAGATAGATAAAGTGTTGTGAGTTCATGTCAGCAACATGTTGTAGAAGTTGTAAATTGTTGTGCAAAATGAAGTTCCTGGAAAATTATATGAATAAAGAATTTAATTTAATTATATAAAGTAAAAATAATTAAAAATAAATTAGAAAAAGGTATTTTTCAGAGAGTTTTTTCATAGTTGAGGCTCTCATTTTATGCTTAAAGTAGCTCAATAGTACTTGAGATTAGAATTGTTGGTTTTACTTTGTGAAAGTGTTGGAAGACGTTTTCTTCTTTTATAGTTTTTCATGACTTTATTAAATTACTATTATAGTTTATTTTCCTATTATCTTAGTATATTCTTATAACTCTTAATAAACGAAGCATTTTTTTTCATTAAATGTTTTATAATTTACAAACCGAGAAGTATAAATTAGTCTTTAGGGACGGTATACTTGTTAAAGCACACCATTTTAAAAGACACCTTTTCACACTCTAGCGGAAGATTAAACTCTGATAACTCATTCCCAGCTCATCCAAAACACAACTCGTGAGATGAATAGCTACTTTACATTTCTGATTGTAACATACCAAAGAATTCACTTATATGAGTTGTTATATGATAATGAAAGTTAAATTCACGGTAGAAACTAATTTCGAACAATACATTTAATTCAATCATTGTAATAATAAACGTGTTACTATTGTTTAAATATGAATAATAATTTTATTAGTAATGTTATTTCTTTTAGGTCGTCTGTATGTACATTATTTTAACGGTTGTCTTATTGTGTGGCTAACTTAAAATTATTATTATTTTTAATATCTGAAAGGTAACTGGAGTTGTTATAAAATTTCTACTTCAATTAATACCTTCAAGTATAACAAATAAAACTGCTTTGAATCAGAACCTTTTCTTTTTTTAGTATTCAATCGTTGTCGCCTGGCTCAGTTACTCAATTCATCTTTCACCCAACAAATTATTTATAAAAATTATTATCATTAGTAATTTTAATACATATATCAATCTTTAATATTGTGTTAGTCATTTCGGTTGTTCATCACTGCACAGCCTTGGTAATCATTTATTTCAATTCAAAATTAAAGTCATTATAAGTGTGGCTATACAAAGTAGTCAAAACTGTTTAATATTTTTAAAACTGTGACAATATCTATAAATGATTCAAAGTGTTTTTATTCGTATCTATCAAACTCAACTCCTCATTGTTAGCTTTAAAAATAGTTTCATTCTAAGCTGTAAAGATAAAAACCCTTTCTCATTCTAGCATTCAAGTTTCGTTCATTGTTCCTCAGTGATTCCATTTATATCCGACGGACCTCACAGATTCTTCGGTGAAAGGAGTCTGGTGTAGACATTATGTTTTTTTTTCTTACCTCATTTTTGTATAAATTCATAGATATTTTCTTACTGATATTTAAGTAATTAGTAGGGTCAGATAAAGGTTGCGATGAATTTTGATAGATGCAAAAATGTAACGCAACACGGGTAATTACGGAAGAAGTTAGTAGGTCATAATGATACAGTGAGTGACGTCGCATATTTATTTTCTATAATATCATAATCTTACATGTTTTTAGGCAATGAAAGATGATTTGATTGTCTAGTGTCATTGTCTGATGGTTAGTATAAATTTAAAATAGATATTGCCTAGAAAGCTACAATGATATAATGCTATTTTCTGGGACACTAAGGCCTAAATAGATTTTACGATATAGGCACTGTTCAACTTATTGGTTTTCACGTGTTATACGAGTATGTGTCTGTTGAGACTCTATGTAATAATATAAATGATTAAGGATGATAATATAATGCACTTTTAATCTCAACGTTAATACCTACTAATTAATTCCTGACGAAAAAGTAATAAAATCACGAAATAATTCTTTCTTTAATTTTTATTTCCATTCATTTTGCCGCAAAGAATATTTAAAGAATAATAATCCTGTAAAGATTATTAAGTGACTAGTAGTGGTCAACCCTCTCCTGTAAAAATATAAACAGTAAAAGTAATACTTAGAGATTGAAAAAATAATAAGTTGCAAATGTTTAAACATACTTTTTATTAGATTTTATGGTGTTTAATTACGTGTTTCTTCATTTCATAGATATCACCGATAAACTTCAAAAATGCCTTCCAAACTCTTATCATATTAAAAGACAAATAGACACCTCATAATCAACTATAAACACTAATAGCCATGCTATAAACACTAATAGCCATGCTATAAACACTAATAGCCATGCTATAAACACATGTGTAACTACTTGTTATTGTCTTATGTATTTATTAGTTTTGCGATTATTCATAATTCTTTACGCATAAAAGTGTACTTAAACAATCAAAAATAAAAATATAAGATTTAAAGTAAATATTTATATTTTATTTTATTTTTAGAATAATCATTTAAAGACTTAGTTGTACGTCTAGTTCTTTAAAGTAAAGAACTATATACCTACACTTGTGTATATCTTACACTTCTGTATGTGACATTTATAGTCACTTTTGAAGTAAAGGATAAAATCTGATAGAACAGTATCATCATTCTTTCTACAGTGAATAATCTTCTTAAATTATAAACAGTCCTTGAAATGAGATGCTCGAGAGAGGGATCAAATTCCTACGGCTTATATTAAAATAGCTTAACATATTCTTGTCCCTGTTCTGCGCCACGTCTGTAATATATGTTAAGATAACGGTCAATTCAACATTAAAAAATGTATACTCACACAAATATAAGAAAGAGGTTACGGTTTTAATAGTTTTATCGTAACATATAATAGAAAAGGCTCTTTTATAAGTAAAGTTTAAAAGACCTTTACCATATACAACGTTTAAATTGTACAACTCCACAACTCTACTTATCATTGGTCAACTTTTTAAATTAAGTTGTGTAATGAGAGTTCTCCGCAGATTTTGTACACCAATAAATTCCCTAAACGTTTTAACCTCTCTGTCTTTCAAAGAAGAAGTGTAAGACAAATTTCAAAAGAAAAAAGAAAGAAAAAACTCAATACCTACTCTTTGATCTGGTTTGAATTGAGTTTAATTAACAGACGTTTAAGAGGTGTAAACTACGACCGATAGAATTATTATTATTTAAAGTATAAAATAATAGCTTCATTTGTAATTACCTATTTATATTAATTTATATTATGAACGCATGAAGATAAGCGTAGCGTTTACAAATTACGTACTTGTTTAATTTGGTCCAAATTATTGATTATTTTGGGTTATTCTGGTTGGTTATGATAATCGCAAATCCGTATAACTTATGACCGCATTATATACTCGTATCTGAGTTGATAAATTTTTATTTTACATAAAATCATTCTTATAGTTTTTCAAGAATTTATATCATGGAAATTAGACCAAAGCTAGTCAAAGTATTTGTGACTTAATTAAGTATTAAAATATTAGATACTAGTCGTTACTAGCGGTTCCAGCCGCGGAAGAACGATTTCATTTAATATTAAGATAATTAGAAGCAGAAGCGTAATGTTAGTTGGCCCTTCCTCGTGATCAGAAAAAACAATTCAAATCCATCCAGTAGTTTCGACGACTAGTGCGTTCAACAAACAAATGAACTGTTCAGTTTTGTAATATTAGTAGAGATAATTATTTGTTATTTAAAGTACTTTCTTACATGTTGTAATTGAAGAAGTCTCAGACATTATACAAGGTCACTTGTTTTATGAAATATTTTATAATTAATATTTAAGATAATTAATTAAACTCTTACGAGCCTTCGCAAATGAGATTCAAACAAATACTTGCTGCAAAATATTTTGTAAAACAGATTACTTTGAAGATATTTCAATGATTTATTATTTACCCTTTAAAGTATTTTACAACAAGAGCGAAATGACTAGACGCATTTCGTTAACGAGAGATGGAATGAGCAAAAACGAAATTTATGAAATAAGTCAATAACTCAATAGTCAACAAGCTTTCCAATCACGAGGTGTGAATATTTTTTAAGTAAATCATATGATTTCATTAGAAGTATTTTTGTGCCCGATATTTTTATAAAGTCGTCTACTATGAATTACCGGCGAGAGGTATGTGTGTGATTGGACCTTTTCTTTTGCCTATCAGTTTGAAAACAAGCGTTAGACATATGAATATACAAACATCATAATAACAAATCGTAAAAGATACTATATAAATAGATGTGTGTCCTAGCAGTGCCAGGCATTTTATATTATATAGCTGTTCCCAGTACACTGATAGAACTAGATGAACGTATAGACAGCAATGGAACGAATAGTTCTGTGGTTACGTTATCAACATCTACTATTGCTACACGAACAATGATAGTTGATTCTCATTTAGATTTTTGAAATTCGTTTTAATATGTGTGAAATAAGAATATTTAGACTTATTTTTTTGATATAAATATGAACTTCTAATTATTTTTATCTAACATGTTTCATGAGCAAAAACATTATAATTTTTGTATTAATACTAGAATTTCATTGCTTATGTTGAACTTAACTAATAAATAGCCACCTTGGTACAATAACAGTAACAAAGTGAATGCAGTACTTACTGAAAACATATATCTAATTAACATCCGAAGAGTTTATCTTAACAATAATAAATCATGAGACATTATGTCTCACCACCCTTTTAAAACAGATATATTCTGCAAATCAGTTCTAAAATTGTAGGAAAAGCAGCTTTTAACAATTTTGTCTTAATTTTAGTCAATAAAATTACGAAAGTAAAATACAACTTTCGTCAAAGGAAGTGTGAGCGGTAGAACTTATTTAATCCCATCATTTAAACTTTTAAAGCCCTTCCTAATTACAAAAGGGAATGTTCTGTTCATGGGATTATCTTAGACTTACTACGAGGATGGTACCCCATAGGTTGCAAAGACCTGTCAGTGTTTATTTCTTTTTCCTATATTGTTTATAACTTAACAAGGTTAACATGTTACAGTTAATATCACACATTTGTTTCGGCTGAGGTATCTTTGTAATGTAAGTTCTGTCTAACTATCTTCAGTAATTAATGTGTTAATTCTAGTAGTATGAGTTCACAAAGATAAGTTCATCCAGGCGTGTGATGATACTGTAACTCAGTTTATACAGTTAAAGGATGTATTAAAATTTTTCTGAAAATATATCTCAATGTCTGAAAGAACATTGAAGATATTATTGCATCGATTGCAAAGATTAAATTATCAGAAATCCTATTCGTTAATTTCTATATATATATAACAGCTTGGCTTTGGTGCAATGCCGGTCTCCAGATAGCTTTGTTCAAGCATGATTTATTATTATTATTTTGACCAAGTACATGTAGGTCATAAACATATCTTTAAAATTAATCGTATATATAATAGTAGTATTATTAATCGTCTAATTGTTTAGATATTATGAGAAATAAATTAAACTCATAACAGTCACTTCCTACATAAATATAACAAATCACTAAGACATTCAAATGTAACAATAACATTTAGATACGAAGATTTTCCAAAACATATTATTTAGTATAGTAATTTAAGAAGCTTTATGGATGTGAGACACATATTAAAATTAAAATTTGGGGAACTAAGTAAACTGTCAGAAGTAAATAATATATAGTGACATAATTGGAATAAGCAAACTTGTTATTTTTATAATTGCTTTTTTACAATTGCTCATTGCACTAGTCGTAAAATCATCTTCAATAATATCTATTGAACTTACGCGTTGTATTATCGAAAAGATGTAATAGATATAAATTGTACTGTTCAAACTGCAGGTTTAATTCTCAGCTCCGGAAACTATTAACTGTAGTATTATAGAACTTTTATAATACCAAAATAACTATTAACATATAACATTGTTTGTATTACTGATTTGTTAACTATTGTTTACATTCCGTTTTTATTAAAACTTCAAATACGATTTCAATGTTTTATATTCACATAAAAAGATCCAACACATCCAAAACATAAGAATTATAAATCTATACAATTATGTTATCATATTCTGATAATGTATAAAGTTTCAACTTGTATTGAGTATTTATAGGTAATAGTTAACATCATGAAACTCGAACTAAGAGTTGAATTTCATGTTCAAAATTAGTCCGTAAAGATTCATCTCACGTACTGAATATTACAATGTAACTTGATCTTCCCTCAAATTATCATATCTCAAACATCAATAATGTTTATTTTAATGATAAAGGTATTGTTATAGAAACCATACCTATCCCTTTTTTATAGGAAACAGACTCAAACAATTATATCAAGAAAAATTAAATTCACGTTGAAGAGATGGTCTGCTCAGAGAAATAATATAATTATATTATAATAATTACCTATTATTTGGGTAGTATAATAATATGCTCTACTGCATGAGAGAGAACAGCATATATAGCTTTGTTTAATTTCATTTTATACGCTCGAACCAATCCAAAGACACGGTTTAGATTTTCAATTAAATATGGTTGCTTTGATGTATATTCAGGTTTACCCACTTTTAAATAATAAGTGATAGTGATTAATCATTCGATTTATTAAGAAAGATGTAATATACAAAATACAAGAAAAATATAAAAAACAATTCTAAGAAACTATCTTCTAAGTCAGGAAGTACAATAATAAAAACCTATCGGAATCCCTGACGTGTAAGAAGTGACTATAAGTTTCCTTAAAGGTGAGCAGAAAAAAATAATATATTTCTGTAGTGTAAAAAGGTCAACTCATGTAATATCAGGGATATGGAACATGGAGTTACAGCTGCAGATAGTGCCTTGGAGAATACGTCACTTAAAAAAGATTTACATTTTTTTCGTCACGGTATTTACGTGACCTGTTACAATAAAAAGCGTATCGTCACTGTTGTGCATTGTAATTATAAAAAAGTTCAACATGTTTTAATAAACTTTTGTCGACAAAGATATGTAAAACAAATACATCTTTTTTGCATGATGTCTAGTTAGGATATTTTTTTATATTAAATTGTCGAAATTATAAAGTT
Source organism: Mechanitis messenoides (assembly GCA_959347415.1). Taxonomy (NCBI): domain Eukaryota; kingdom Metazoa; phylum Arthropoda; class Insecta; order Lepidoptera; family Nymphalidae; genus Mechanitis; species Mechanitis messenoides. Next base: position 6,892,913 of record OY365770.1, on the reverse strand, counting down.
AGGACAAAAGTTTGCGATGAAACAGTAATAATGTATAGATTTGGCTTGAAAAGATAAATATTTGCTGAAAGTTGTAACAATATTTGAATCTGTTAAATGTCTGTATATTTTTTTCATCAGAGGATACTCCAATTTCGTCTGCATGCATATTGATCTTAGTTGGTGAGGTATCCTTTCATGGGTGGCTGATTCATTGTTACCTGCCGTCAGCCAGCGGAAAATCGTCTCTTACCCTCGTCCTCGATTAGGCGCCTGATACATCAAACACCAACTTCCTTTTTATACCGATTCGATAAATATTTCTGACGCATTTCCTATAAACTACTTCATATTGTACAACGTGCCGGAATACGGCTATAACACGAATACCAATATAATATACAGAAAAAAATCGCTTGGCAACTTTGTCAATGAATGGTAATATTGACGGTGAACCATGTTATGGTCTACGATTTAACATCTATAGTTTACATAGATTCAAAACATAAATATTATAACCTTTTAAGAAAACGTTACCGTAATATAATAATTAAAAAATATAAAGATTTTAAAAAGACTATAAAGAAAAAATATAAAATAACGTTTTCCTGTTAAGTGAAAAATTAGACCTAGTAATTTTTTTGTTAACAAAAACATATCTTTGAACTTATTTAACATCTAGACCGTAATATTTACATAAGTATCCCAAAATTACAACTTTTACTTTTTTAATTATAATTTACATACAAATTCTTCCAATTTCAGAAGATTATATTAATAATATATTTATTTTCCATCGTATATATGCTTCACTGAAACAAATAACAGTATATTTTATAAGAAGTGGCGGGTTATTTATTTTTAATAAATAAATGATCCAACGACTTCTCAGGATACTGCGGATATAAAAATAAAATAAAAGTTATTTGAACATTTTCTACGAGGAAAGAAACGACCAGTAATTACAAAAAGATCTTGCTTAGATATATACGAGAATTAAAACATTACTTACTACACTTACTTTGAATAAATTATGACATCACACATATGGTAAGTATTTATTTATTTTATTACCCAAATTTCTGTCCAAGTACACACTTTTACGTAGTGGAAATCCCTCCAGTCAGAAAGAATGGATGGTGTTTCCATCCTAGTATAATGTGGGTGTCTTCAAAAACGAGAACCAATAGGCACTTACTAAGTTCATTCGCCACCATCAAGACTACCACCAATGACGCCATTTTTACTTTCCTGAGTAAAAAAATATTATCAATTAGAATAAGAATTTTTGAAAAATCGGATCAGTGCCGGACATTAGCACTAAAATATAAACACTTAAACTTTATCTATTTATATAATAAGTATAGATACATATTACTGATATGATAAATGTTGTCTCAGTACCACTTATTTAATTACTACTACTAATAAAGTCGTTGTGTCAGTTAATATAATTAATTTGAACGCACTGCACTTAATCTCATGCTTAATTATATCCGAATGTATTGGTTAGTATGATAATTATTACTATACTATTTTAATGTACTTAAATAATTAAACAACTAATCCACCTCATAAATTAATTAGATAAGGTCCTTGTTGGTTGGACTTAACAAATTAGATTTAACAAAGTTGAAGGTAACACATTGCCCGTAGACTATTAACTTTAACATTATAATATAATTATAAAGGTTCAGAATAGGATTTGAACTTGTGTCTGTGTGTCACACTTTGAGTAATATTAAATGAAAACAGAATCGCAAATCTCGTAGCAAAATATTTAATTGAATAAGAATTAGTTTTTATTTATGTTGATGAACACATATTAAATAAACCGGCAAGTAATGTAGCTTATTTTCAAAATAAAGAGTTGGTGTATGGTGTATATAATCATAATAATCGATTCATAGGAGGAAAATTTACAAAACCAGAGAAAAATATCAGTTTATTCAATCTCTTGTAAAACAATCAAACATAAATAATATCATAGTAATGACAAAATATACACAAATAATAAAATTATAAGAAGGCATATCTGCCGACTCGGCTGTGTGCTCAGTACATGAAACAAAGTTATATATTCATTGCTCTGTCATGGAAAAACTTCTGGACTGTGGAGTTTTGAGAGACTTTGAGGTTTAAATAATATTGGTTTTAATAATAACCCGAAACAACCATAGTTCGCAAACAGTTGGTACTAAGACCAATTTTTATTGATCTTTTAATTTTGCCTAGTATACCAACTGCGACATATAAATATTCAACTTATTAGTCACTCTTCTTTATTGAAGTCACTGTTATTATGTTTAAAGTAGCGAATAGTTAACAAATTAACATTTATAAATAAAATTAAATCTTTGTAAAAAGCCCTTCGTCATGCACAGAAATTTATTTTTATAACTTGTTTATAAGGAATAAAATAAAACCGTATTTGAAGATCGTTTTGTAAAAACAGCTGAATGACAGAATACGCGATGTAAGGATCTAAGCTTATACAAATGGTAAAAAATACGAACTGTATAAAAATTAGAAGGTAAACAAAACCTCTTTTGTAATTCGTTGAAAATTTTTATTAAAATAAATAAAAATATATATTGGCCTTTACAATTTTAACTAAAATAGACAACTTAACACAATAAGATATATATTTTTTATAGATAAAGGTTCTATTGGACTAAGTCGCTCCGTGCAACCGTCTTTTAATTTAAATTACATTAAACTACATAAAACAAATTTATAACAAAATAAAATAATAGCTATATAAAAAACATTTTTTTGAGTAGCTGTAATAGTCCCCTGATTTTCTCTGATAAAGGATGAGCCAGGGCAATATTATAACCGCCAATTTCGAAGAATTTTGTAATTATTAGAGAAAATCTCTTGCCTTTCTGCCTCGTTCCGGGAGATGAAAATGTTAATTAACTTTGATAAATTATTGAGAAAAATACATTTCTTATATTATTCTATATGTGAAAAGCTTGAAGATGTTAATCAAAGTAGGCATTTAATCTATTTTTCTCAGTAATTTATCACATTCAATTAAAGTGTATCCAAACCGACAGCCGCATTAAAGTGACTACATCTTCAAATAAATTAGGCTTAATAATTAATATTATATTATACGTATCGAAGTAAATGTTATATAAAAAAGAGTTTATTTACCAAAATAACGGTTAGAATTGTATCCAGGGTTATTTAATTTACTTATCAGAATCATTTCAATATTAATATAGATTACAAAGACATGTGTATGTACTTCTTTAAACGTGGCATGTATGTAAACTGTAATGTCTTAGTCGAGAACTCAATAATATACTGGTATTTGCGGAAAGAGCAAGTTTCCTCTACATTTTAAAATTTTATATATTATATATTGGCTAAAAGATATGGAATTTTTCAAAGATAAATAGCGTAGATATTAAAAACTCGGGTAAACTTCTTATCATATTCTAAGCAATATGGATAATACTCATACTTTAAATTTAAATGGTATTATTTAAGTCAACCGTAAAATTATGAGAGTTTTTCATAAAAGAATTATAGTGAGAAGTATTGTCTTTATTACGTTGTCCTCAATTAAAATTATTGTCTAATATTTACTCACAATAAATAATAATAATATATATATATATTTTATTTATTGATATTAATACCAAAGAAACATCGCAAACCCTCACACTATCACTTACCTTAAGCCTCAGAAATAAAGAAAGCTGCAAGTTAGAGGGTAAATATAGCTAAGTTTTTATTCAATTACTAATACTACTACTATATTATTTATACTTAATAAGGTTAACATGTTACAGTTAATATCACACATTTGTTTCGGCTGAGGTATCTTTGTAATGTAAGTTCTGTCTAACTATCTTCAGTAATTAATGTGTTAATTCTAGTAGTATGAGTTCATAATGATAAGTTCATCCAGGCGTGTGATGATACTGTAACTCAGTTTATACAGTTAAAGGATGTATTAAAAATTTTCTGAAAATATATCTCAATGTCTGAAAGAACATTGAAGATGTTATTGCAAAGATTAAATTATCAGAAATCCTATTCGTTCATTTCTATCTGTTACATTGTATTCTCTGGATACACATTGTACCAGGTTTAATACTCGTGTTTCGTGTATGGTCAACCTAAATCTCTGAGGTACGGACTGTTTACTTTACCTCCTCCAGTTTCCAAAATCTTTAGTTAACATCTCAATTTCAGTGTGATTAACTCAACGTGTTCATCTTTTTAGTTACACTCTGTGTCAAAACAATGTGGCGACCCTCTGTCTTTTTGTCTTTATTTCAATTATTAAACCACCTTAAATAAAATATTATGTACATTTTAATAATCAACATAACAGCTCGGCTTTGGTGCAATGCCGGTCTCCAGATAGCTTTGGTCAAGCATGATTTATTATTTTATTATTTATATTGTATTGAGCAAGTACATGTAGGTCATAAAAATATCTCTAAAATTAATCGTATATATAATAGTAGTATTATTAATCGTCTAATTATTTAGATATTATGACAAATAAATGAAACTCATAACAGTCACTTCCTACATAAATATAACAAATCACTAAGACATTCAAATGTAACAATAACATTGAGATACGAAGATTTTCCAAAACATTATTTAGTATAGTAATTTAAGAAGCTTTATGGATGTCTCACATATTAAAATTAAAATTTGGTGAACTAAGTAAACTGTCAGAAGTAAATAATGTATAGTGACATAATTGAAATAAGCAAACTTGTTTTTTTACAATTGCTCATTGTACTAGTCGTAAAATCATCTTCAATAAAATCTATTGAACTTACGCGTTGAATACAATCGAAAAGATGTAATAGATATAAATTGTACTGTTCAAACTGCAGGTTTAATTCTCAGCTCCGGAAACTATTAACTGTAGTATTATAGCACTTTTATAATACCAAAATAACTATTAACATATAACATTGTTTGTATTACTGATTTGTTAACTATTGTTTACATTCCGTTTTTATTAAAACTTCAAATACGTTTTCAATGTTTTATATTTACATAAAAAGATCCAACACATCCGAAACATTAGAATTATAAATCTTTACAATTATGTTATCATATTCTGATAATGTATAAAGTTTCAACTTGTATTGTGTATTTATAGATAATAGTTAACATCATGAAGTTCAAAATTAGTCTATAAAGATTCATCACACGTATTGAATATTACAATGTAATTTGATCTTCCCTCAAATTATAAAATCTCAAACATCAATAATGTTTATTTTAATGATAAAGGTATTATTATACAAACCATCCCTATCCCTTTTTTATAGGAAACAAACTCAAACAATTAAATCAAGAAAAATTAAATTCACGTTGAAGAAATGGTCTGCTCAGAGAAATAATATAATTATATTATAATAATTACCTATTATTTGGGTAGTATAATAATATGCTCTACTGCATGAGAGAGAACAGCATATATAGCTTTGTTTAATTTCATTTTATACGCTCGAACCAATCCAAAGACACGGTCTAGATTTTCAATTAAATATGGTTGCTTTGATGTATATTCAGGTTTACCCACTTTTAAATAATAAGTGATAGTGATTAATCATTCGATTTATTAAGAAAGATGTAATATACAAAATACAAGAAAAATATAAAAAACAATTCTAAGAAACTATCTTCTAAGTCAGGAAGTACAATAATAAAAACCTATCGGAATCCCTGACGTGTAAGAAGTGACTATAAGTTTCCTTAAAGCTGAGCAGAAAAAAATAATATATTTCTGTAGTGTAAAAAGGTCAACTCATGTAATATCAGGGATATGGAACATGGAGTTACAGCTGCAGATAGTGCCTTGGAGAATACGTCACTTAAAAAAGATTTACATTTTTTTCGTCACGGTATTTACGTGACCTGTTACAATAAAAAGCGTATCGTCACTGTTGTGCATTGTAATTATAAAAAAATTCAACATGTTTTAATAAACTTTTGTCGACAAAGATATGTAAAACAAATACATCTTTTTTGCATGATGTCTAGTTAGGATATTTTTTTATGTTAAATTGTCGAAATTATAAAGTTAGGACAAAAGTTTGCGATGAAACAGTAATAATGTATAGATTTGGCTTGAAAAGATAAATATTTGCTGAAAGTTGTAACAATATTTGAATCTGTTAAATGTCTGTATATTTTTTTCATCAGAGGATACTCCAATTTCGTCTGCATGCATATTGATCTTAGTTGGTGAGGTATCCTTTCATGGGTGGCTGATTCATTGTTACCTGCCGTCAGCCAGCGGAAAATCGTCTCTTACCCTCGTCCTCGATTAGGCGCCTGATACATCAAACACCAACTTCCTTTTTATACCGATTCGATAAATATTTCTGACGCATTTCCTATAAACTACTTCATATTGTACAACGTGCCGGAATACGGCTATAACACGAATACCAATATAATATACAGAAAAAAATCGCTTGGCAACTTTGTCAATGAATGGTAATATTGACGGTGAACCATGTTATGGTCTACGATTTAACATCTATAGTTTACATAGATTCAAAACATAAATATTATAACCTTTTAAGAAAACGTTACCGTAATATAATAATTAAAAAATATAAAGATTTTAAAAAGACTATAAAGAAAAAATATAAAATAACGTTTTCCTGTTAAGTGAAAAATTAGACCTAGTAATTTTTTTGTTAACAAAAACATATCTTTGAACTTATTTAACATCTAGACCGTAATATTTACATAAGTATCCCAAAATTACAACTTTTACTTTTTTAATTATAATTTACATACAAATTCTTCCAATTTCAGAAGATTATATTAATAATATATTTATTTTCCATCGTATATATGCTTCACTGAAACAAATAACAGTATATTTTATAAGAAGTGGCGGGTTATTTATTTTTAATAAATAAATGATCCAACGACTTCTCAGGATACTGCGGATATAAAAATAAAATAAAAGTTATTTGAACATTTTCTACGAGGAAAGAAACGACCAGTAATTACAAAAAGATCTTGCTTAGATATATACGAGAATTAAAACATTACTTACTACACTTACTTTGAATAAATTATGACATCACACATATGGTAAGTATTTATTTATTTTATTACCCAAATTTCTGTCCAAGTACACACTTTTACGTAGTGGAAATCCCTCCAGTCAGAAAGAATGGATGGTGTTTCCATCCTAGTATAATGTGGGTGTCTTCAAAAACGAGAACCAATAGGCACTTACTAAGTTCATTCGCCACCATCAAGACTACCACCAATGACGCCATTTTTACTTTCCTGAGTAAAAAAATATTATCAATTAGAATAAGAATTTTTGAAAAATCGGATCAGTGCCGGACATTAGCACTAAAATATAAACACTTAAACTTTATCTATTTATATAATAAGTATAGATACATATTACTGATATGATAAATGTTGTCTCAGTACCACTTATTTAATTACTACTACTAATAAAGTCGTTGTGTCAGTTAATATAATTAATTTGAACGCACTGCACTTAATCTCATGCTTAATTATATCCGAATGTATTGGTTAGTATGATAATTATTACTATACTATTTTAATGTACTTAAATAATTAAACAACTAATCCACCTCATAAATTAATTAGATAAGGTCCTTGTTGGTTGGACTTAACAAATTAGATTTAACAAAGTTGAAGGTAACACATTGCCCGTAGACTATTAACTTTAACATTATAATATAATTATAAAGGTTCAGAATAGGATTTGAACTTGTGTCTGTGTGTCACACTTTGAGTAATATTAAATGAAAACAGAATCGCAAATCTCGTAGCAAATATTTAATTCAATAAGAATTAGATTTTATTTATTTTTATGAACACATATTAAATAAACCGGCAAGTAATGTAGCTTATTTTCAAAATAAAGAGTTGGTGTATGGTGTATATAATCATAATAATCGATTCGTAGGAGGAAAGTTAAAAAAACTAGAGAAAAATATCAGTTTATTAAATCTCTTTCTAAAACAATCAAACATAAATAATATCATAGTAATGACCAAATATACACATATAATAAAATTATAAGAAGGCATATCTGCCGACTCGGCTGTGTGCTCAGTACACGACACAATGTTATATATTCATTGCTCTGTCATGGAAAAACTTCTGGAGTGTGGAGTGTTGAGAGACTTTGAGGTTTAAATAATATTGGTTTAAATAATAACCCGAAACAACCATAGTTTGCAAACAGTTGGTACTAAGACCAATTTTTATTGATCTTTTAATTTTACCTAGAATACCAACTGCGACATATAAATATTCAACTTATTAGTCACTCTTCTTTATTGAAGTCACTGTTATTATGTTTAAAGTAGCGAATAGTTAACAAATTAACATTTATAAATAAAATTAAATCTTTGTAAAAAGCCCTTCGTCATGCACAGAAATTTATTTTTATAACTTGTTTATAAGGAATAAAATAAAACCGTATTTGAAGATCGTTTTGTAAAAACAGTTGAATGACAGAATACGCGATGTAAGGATCTAAGCTTATACAAATGGTGGAAAATACTAACAGTATAAAAATTAGAAGGTAAACAAAACCTCTTTTGTAATTCGTTGAAAATTTTTATTAAAAGAAATAAAAAAATATATTGGCCTTTACAATTTTAACTAAAATAGACAACTTAACACAATAAGATATATATTTTTTATAGATAAAGGTCCTATTGGACTAAGTCGCTCCGTGCAACCGTCTTTTAATTTAAATTACATGTAACTACATAAAACAAATTTATAACAAAATAAAATAATAGCTATATAGAAAACATTTTTTGAGTAGCTGTAATAGTCCCCCGATTTTCTCTGATAAAGGATGAGCCAGGGCAATATTATAACCGCCAATTTCGAAGAGCTTAAATATTAGAGAAAATCTCTTGCCTTTCTGCCTCGTTCCGGGAGATGAAAATGTTAATTAACTTTGATAAATTATTGAGAAAAATACATTTCTTATATTAATATATATGTGAAAAGCTTGAAGATGTTAATCAAAGTATGCATTTAATCTATTTTTCTCAATAATTTATCACATTCAATAAAAGTGTTTCCAAACCGACAGCCGCATTAAAGTGACTACATCTTCAAATAAATTAGGCTTAATAAGTAATATTATATTATACGTATCGTAGTAAATGTTATATAAAAAATAGTTTATTTACCAAAACAACGGTTAGAATTGTATCCAGGGTTATTTAATTTACTTATCAGTATCATTTTAATATTAATATAGACTACAAAGACATGTGTATGTACTTCTTTAAACGTGGCATTTATGTAAACTGCAATGTCTTAGTCGAGAACTCAATAATATACTGGTATTTGCGGAAAGAGCAAGTTTCCTCTACATTTTAAAATTTTATATATTATATATTGGCTAAAAGACATGGAATTTTTCAAAGATAAATAGCGTAGATATTAAAAACTCGGGTAAACTTCTTATCATATTCTAAGCAATATGGATAATACTCATACTTTAAATTTAAATGGTATTATTTAAGTCAACCGTAAAATTATGGGAGTTTTTCATAAAAGAATTATAGTGAGAAGTATTGTCTTTATTACGTTGTCCTCAATTAAAATTATTGTCTAATATTTACTCACAATAAATAATAATAATATATATATATTTTATTTATTGATATTAATACCAAAGAAACATCGCAAACCCTCACACTATCACTTACCTTAAGCCTCAGAAATAAAGAAAGCTGCAAGTTAGAGGGTAAATATAGCTAAGTTTTTATTTAATTACTAACGTAAATTTTTCAGGGGGCTACAATATTTTTATTAAAAAACTATATATAATATGTTATTTATCTAAAAAATCTCAGCTTTTTTATTCGATAAATAACGTAAACTGTCCTGAAGGTCTACAATATTTTTATTATAATAGTAAGTATATTATATATTATAAACATAGCCATAGTAAGTATATTATATATTATAAACATAGCCCAAGAGGACAACGAAATAATGTCTTCATAAAAAATAAATATTTCGACTTAACTACTATAAGGCGATTTAAAAATAAAAAAATGTAAATATAAAAAAAATTAGTTAAAAATATTTAACGTAACGTAATTTAATAATTTTGACATTAATTAAATTGTTAAAGTTCTTAAAGTATTTAAATATATAAGGTTTCAGACAACTGAATAACTTTAATTTTCATAACAATATTAAAGACAACTAGATTTGTGCTGCGAGTATCGTAAGCGAAAAAAATGAAATGTATAACGTTGATCTCTAGTCATATAGTACAGACAGATGTCACTCGCACCATGTTACAGTGCACAAGCTAAAAATAGTTGTCATTTAGGCGTGCTTTACTGTAGAATTAAACTGTAGTAAACATTAAAACATAATAGAACTTAAATGGTTTTAAAACGCCTTAATACCACATTGCTTTGCATACTATTGTACAATTTTGTATCTAAAGCGGGTTCGACCAGTAATTCTGAACTGATTCTGAGCATCGAAAATATTATATATTTTTTAAAAAACTCCAAGAAAGTATTATATTTATGTAATTGGCTTTAAAAGCATTATTTACTACTTTCGTAAACCCTCATATACCTAATGCCTCAGAAATAAAATAAAGCTGCAGACTAGAGGGTTAATATAGCTGGGTTTTTTATTCGATAAATATTCTAAATTTTCCTGTAGGTAAGAATGAGAGCAAAACAAAATAAAGTCTTCATAAAAAAAAAATATATATTATTTATATTAATTGCTCTTTAATAAGGCAATTTTAGTAATAAAACAATCTAAATATAGATATTGCTGTGACAGACAAAGAAAATTTATTAACAAATATTTTTCGTAACAGTTACATTTAAATTTGGACATTAATTAAAGTGTTAAAATATTTAAAGTAATTAAACAGTTCTCATTTAGGCGCACTTTACAGTATAATTAAAGCTCGTAGCAAAACATTAAAATATAATGTAGCTCACCAAATGGTTTTAAAGTGCTTTAATACCACATTGCTTTGCATACTATTGTACAATGTTGTATCTAAAGTGGGCTCGACCAGTAATTCTGAACTGATTCTGAGAATAGAAAATATTATACATCTCTTAAGAAACTCCTAGAAAGCATTATATTTACGTAATTGGGAAGGCTTTAAAAGGATTATTTACTGCTTTGGTAAGAACTTTTAAGTAGCTGAGTGGTTCAGTTTTATAGAAAAAAAACCGGCCAAGTGAGATTCAGAATTGCACAAAGAGGTTTACCTACATAGCTGTAGGTATATAATTAAAAATTAAATATAAAAGTATAATAAAAGGGTTACAAATTTATAATTATTAAATAAAAAACATGTGATGTAACTAAAAATTGCTTTATGCCAAATTTCTAGATTCTAGGTCGACTGGAAGTACCTTTTAGGTTTTATTTCTTTTGTTTCTTTTGATTATAGAGCTTAGTATTTGATATGAATTTCAATTTAATATCTCTACGCGTTCACGAGGAAAGGGGTAATAACTTTAAAATTATTAAAAATATTTTTATTGTATGATGTAACTAAAAATATTTCCGCAATTTTCACTTTATCTGTGCTGTAAGATGTTGCAACCAAATTTCAAGATTTAGAGTTCACGGAAAGTACCCAGAAGGTTTTGATTCTCTTGCGAGTTTCGAAAATTTGAGGTAAATTGTGGCATAGACGGTGTATATTTTGGTTGCGTTGGCTTACAAGTTAAATTTTTTCATAGCTACTAGGAACAGTCGACTTGAGTATCTGATAAAAATTGTAGGTGAATACCTCCACGTGTTACTGCGAAAAAAGGGTCATGACAGACGGACAGACAACATGGACAACAAAGTGATCCTATAAGGGTTCCGTTTTTTCATTCGAGATACGGAACGTTAAAAACTTAAAAGAAAAAGAAATAAAGTATTTTTAAATAGCTTTAAAACTCCAATTTCAATTGCATTTGTGAAAGATATCGCGACTTTGAAAAATAATCTCCTCTAAAATCACACACGACACGACACGACACGACACGACACGACACGACACGACACGACACGACACGACACTACACGACACTACACGACACTACACGACACTACACGACACTACACGACACGACACGACACGACACGACACGACACGACACGACACGACACGACACGACACGACACGACACGACACGACACGACACGACACGACACGACACGACACGACACGACACGACACGACACGACACGACACGACACGACACGACACGACACGACACGACACGACACGACACGACACGACACGACACGACACGACACGACACGACCCGACCCGACCCGACACGATACAACACGACATGACATGACATAAAATAACATAACATTTCTTACGATTGCGTCTTGGTCTTATGATGTCAGGACCTTATTTCGACATAGATATAAACTACTTAATATAACGTCTGTAAATCTTCTATAACAAAATCCACAATAGTGAACAAACACTTTGTACAATGACGTGTTGAGGTAACATTCAGAAATTATTATATTATTTTGTAGTACGTGTATTTACACAATATTAAGTAATAATTATATCCGATATTAATTCTTACCTTGTGATGTTATATTATATTAAGAGAATAGTTTTCTACCTCCGTTTTTATAAACATTATATTGCAGGTAAATAAAGGAAAAACCATTTGTATTTCTGCTTTAATAAGAGAATTTGTAATTTTTATTATAAAGAGAATATAGTTTTGCTTTCTAAAGCACATGGTCTTATTTTTTATGACATTAATTTTATTTTATTAATCAACATTTAATAATAATATTAATAACTTTTAGATTAATATCTAGATACGTTTTTATAAACATGGTCATCATTCTATTGACAATGTATCTTCGAATAAAATAAAATTTCTACCGCTCTTATAAGGGCGGCGACTTGCATTTGAAGGATGAAGAAAGAATTTGTCGTCCTTTGACTGTTCTAACGGGTCTTACATAATAACAGTCAAGGAACGATGAGTCGAGCTAGTGATAAGGGAAAAAAAATAGTTAATGCCACTTGAGACTTATATACGAGCATATTCAGCATATGATTTTTTGATCAGGAAATGTACCTGACATTTTACTCAACTTTAGCGTAATGCAGATGGTTTCGGAAACGTAAGCTTAAAGGATACCTGTCATCTGTCGGCTTCCAGGTTCTGATTTAGCACCGTGTGACTCTTTCTTGTTCTCTAATCTTAAAAAATCAACTCAAGAATATCTTCTGGAGCTGATTTTTTACTCCTTCGTTCAAAAACGCTACTGAAGAAGTAACTGCTGAAGACTAGAAATGTGTTTTCTTTTATGGTTATGACATTTTGAGATGGTGACATGGTGAGAACATTTTGAAATGTTAGTAAAATATTTAGAAGTCTTTTTCTTAATTGTTAATAAGTATATTATTAAAATATATTAAATAATCAATTTAAAAAATCTTTTTATAGAATATAATGGTAACTTGCCAGCATTTCATAATTTTATATTCCAAATATTTCTTTGGCCATCGTAAAAATGTTAATATTCTTCTTTATCGATATTTTCATACATTATAATGGATGCATTATATTCTTATTTTATATATCTGTTACTAAAATATTTAATATAAAAACTCCCACATTAGCGAAAATCACTATTTCGCGTGGGTTAAGTAATTATCCAAAGACGGATATTAAACAATGACCTCTTATTTTATCTTCTAACAACAATACAAAGAATAGACGTATTTAGATACTCCAAACACGCATAATTTTTAAATAATTCAATACTTATTTTATAGTTATTATAAACGAACACAATATATTTGGACAAAGCTGATGTTACAAGCTAGTTTATTAAAAGCCATGTAAATGTTTCATAACGAAATCCACAACACTAAACTGTACTGTTTTGTAAGTTATGGGTGCTATCTACAGTAGAGCACGGTGTAACTTGTGATGCCTCTTAATGTTATATGATGCGTTGACCTTTCCATACTTCAGATATTGTAGTTTATACTGAGGTTCAAAAGTATTATCGAAAGATTATTAATTTTGATTTATTCCATGTTATTTTTTTTATTATTTCAGTGCTTAATTTTTTAGATTTTTTTTATATTACGTCTATATCTAAATATCTAATTAATACCAAGATAAATTACTAGAACCTACAATAATATGTATTACATGTATTAGTTAAATTATGACTGAATATGGAGGCGTGGGTGATGGCATTTTTATTCCCTAATACACATAAAAAGCTACAATATTCAAATGGAATTGAGATTCTTAACAAACCAATCACAAGAAAACACTTTTCAAATTCACGCTATCTGCTATAAACACAATTGAAATTGCAGATTTAGAGCTATTGAGATACATTAAATATGTTTTATTCTTTGTTTTTTATAAAACAATTTGCTGATGTTGACACGTTAAATATAATAATCATTATGAACATCATATTCCTTACAATAAAAATATGCTACATTAATAAAGAAACGTTAAACACAATGACAAAAAAAGTAAATGAAAAACGCTATCGGGGCAAGTGGAACGTTGCAATGTTGGCGGATTTTTGCTAGACTGTTTGTCGAGATCATGCAGGATCAGAATATAAAAGGTCAGCAAAGAAACCATTTCGCTATTCTACTAACGTATAAAAGCAGATCGTTCATTTATTTTTATTTTTTGCGAAAATCTTGTAATTTATATTCTAAATATGGTAACTTATTATTTTGATAAAATGTTTGAAATTAGATTAATATTGAATGCAACTTAATTACTCGATGGTAAAAGTTTTTTTTGTTAAACTAAATAAAAAACAGAAAATACATATTGACTACAAGAAAGAATAACATTACCTTTTACCGACTTTACAAATTGAATACATATTAATATTGAAATGTTTAGGAATTAAAATAAAAGATGAAGTAGAAAAACTGGGTTGAATACACCACACTCCTTTCACCGAAGAATCTGTCTTGTTCGTCGGAAATAAATGGTTCACTGGGGAACAATGAATGAAGCTTGAATACTAGAATGAAAACAAAGGTTGAAAATACTAAGGAGAATTTGAGAGATAGATCATACTCTAAAGCTTTTATAAAAATGTTATTATATATTTAAATTATTTAATATAGTCCCTAAAACTTTTTGGTTGATTGGTTCTAATTTTGTATATTTGTTATAACGTCATATATTTGAGAGCATTGTTAGCAATATTGAAGCCAGTTGTGTATATTAGTAGAGAAACTACAACTAGCTCCGCGATTGTTTTGCAAACTTATATATATATTTTGATTAACATATTGGTTATGAACTTAGTACATACTCGAATGGTAGTGCAATGCAATAATCATATATTATATGCAAATGGAACAGTTATATAACCGTTGATATGGTTCTTATTCAAATTTTATAGCGTTAACTTATTAGAAAATTAAAATATTATTGCATTAATGTTTCTATTGAAGTTTCAATTTACAAGTTTGGGCAGTAACTAACTTATAAACAGTGTCGGATTGAGATTAGTAGCACCTTAGAAAAATCCATCCAAATCTACATATATAACAAATAACCATCACTTATAAGAAAAATATCATTGTAAATAGAATTAATCAATAAATATTCCAAGATCTTCATTCTCTAAAATTAATGAAGAGATCATGTGTAAATAATGTATGTACACCATTATTTAGTCGACGTACCCACATTAAAAGATATCTAAAGGTATATTTAGTTGCTAACGCAGAAAAAAGGGTGCTACATTTTAATGTTAATTTCGAATTAAGTAATTTATATAATAATGATCTAATTTCAAATAGAAATATATTAATTATATTGACAATGCACGACAAAAGTACAAACATGTCGTTTAAAAATTTTACTTACGAAAACTAAATATTTTATGTTGGTTTCTGTTTCTCTATTTCAATATAACATAAATATTTAATCTTTAATTTATTCCTCAAGTTTTATGACAAATTGTTCTTCAACTGTAGCAGTCCTTATCATCAATCTGGAGAGCTCAGAAGGATTAGGAGGACATGAGTCTTATCTTACGCCCCCAGCGAAATAAGACAATTCACAAAACAATGATTCAAAAACAGAGCTATCGTGTGTCTGTGTCTGTGTAATTTCAAACAATAAGCGCTTCATATTACAATTGTTAAATTTAATTAATCAGTTTAAACTTGGTATTAGGTAAACGGATTTTAAGCAAATATCAAGCTCCTGTAGTTTATTACTCCAGTAATCATGTAGAATACATTTTGAAAAAACAAAAAATTGTTTATAAATGCTAGGTATAAAAAAAAAAAACTTTTGATAACATTTTAGCTTGTTATCGAAGTCAACAAATACTATACACTGTTAGACAAGATTTTACTTGTTTAAACGATGAAATTCATGGACTCATTCACTTGTCTAATGTATATATATTTCATATATTATACTATATGTATATATATTTCAACGGATGCATTATGTAATTACTTCAATATACACTAGAATATATGCACGGGCTGGAGAGTCGACATATGTTATCTAATTTTAAAATGATGTCTGAATGTGGCCTGTGTACTATTTTAATTGTCTGTGCCATTTAATTCGACTAATCTGATATTTGAAACTTGTCTAGTTGTTTATGGTAATAGTATTTATAAAGAGTTTTTTTTTATTTATTTTTATAGCACGGAAATTACTAATCTTCCTCGATCGGTATTCATTCGCTTGAACTATGTTTGATGACGGCGTTGAAAGTCCAAGAGATTGCCTTGGAGCATCCCCAGAAATATTAACAAACAAAAATAATGTTATAACATACTTTTTAGATGTTTGCTTACTTTTAAACTTACCTGAGCTGGTTTTAATATCTTATTTAACAATCTCAAACAGTTACGCGAAAATTAGAGATATGTGAATCATTATCATTGAAAGATTCTCTTCTAGATCTTATCATATTTTTTAGATTAAAGTTGCTCAAATGTATTCAAGATAGAAATGTTTATCAGAATATTTATTAGAAATTATATTAACTTCTACGATATACAATATTTCATGTTTAAGATTTCTAATACTTTGTAATTTATTGTGAAATGAGTATTACTTCACTTAGACCCATTAGTCCATTTTAATTACGTTTTACAAAGACGTCAGTCGACGGCTGGTTATATTAAACTTAAACGAGGTTTCGCTTCCTGAAGAAAAGTAAACAGCTTAAGTTACGTGAATACACATCGTTTAGTTGGAAGTCAATTGCATAATTGGTCTTGTTTACATTACGCAATTGAGTTCTTACAAAGGACACATGAAAATATAAAAATATTCCAATTTCTAAAACCGGGATTAAATCGGGATTCTAATCAGAAGGTTAATAAAACAGATAAATTTATTTTTTTATTCTTTTAGAGCTTTTTACATGAGCAGACCCTTTTATATAATATGATAATAATGATCTTTTTTAGAATATAAATATGAATAATATTTATTTATATTTTAATATCTCATAAATGTAGGATTATCAATAAAACACGTATGGAAATACACAGGAGATCTCTTTCATGACTCATCATGAAATGTTAAAGTTAATCTGTTTGTTAGATGTTAATGTAATGTCTGCGCGACTTTCGTATATACCCTAGGAGGCTTCATTTGCAAAAAATATTAAAACATATTAATATATCGGCGCCAGAGATAGCGGAATGATATTGCCGTCATCATTTAGAATCGGTGGTACGTGGCCCACATTGTCAGTGTGGAAAAACACACATCGATACAGTAAAACTTAGCTTCCAAACTGTATATAACGACATCACTTTTATAACACACTAACCACGCCAAAAAAGCCAAGTGAATAGGTCTATGCCTCCAGAATGAGCGACCAGCCGATTCGTACTTAAAAACACGACTCCATCCATTGCAAATCAGCTGACATCACAGCGTTTATCATACTACTAAGTAATCAATTAACGGGGTAAAAATAAAATCTGGATATTTAAACTTGATAAGTTGAAAGAAGTTTAAGATTTTTTTTCTGTCTTAGCTTTATAATAAACCAAGTGGAATGTTTAAAAAACAAGAAGTCTTGTCTAAAGAATCTTTCTTATCCAATTTAGAAACCAAAGGGAAAAGTATTGAAAGTTGCATTGTGACCGGATACCATTTATACGGTTTATGTTTTATGCATCTGCAACCCTCGATTCAATCTAGAGATAATTTAAAATGTTTTCAACTAAATTGACTTTGCTTTATATTAAGCTTTTTTGCTTCTCGTGATTTTCTTTTATTCTTTTGGCGAGAGAAATCGGTTGGATTTGAAATTGTTTAGGCTTGGAAATTGATATTCTGAAAAGTATGATAATTCGAGATCGCTTTTTGAACTGTAATAAGTTTTGATATCTATTGTATTCATCGTGTAATAAAACTTTGGTTCCATTAGCAAATACGACTTTATTGTCGTTGCACTTTATTTACAATTCGGCATCTGGGTTTCAATTCACAATATATGTATATATTCTTAATCACCACTTATATACGCATAGCAATGATAGTTATTTCTTATTCCTTCCTCTAATTTTCCAGCAAACTGAGCCGCGTTTCTTTGTAAAAATCGATCTCATACCTGTTCTCCTCAACCCCCCTCATTTACAATTCTTGTCTACCCACCTACATATTTTCTAAACACATTCTACCCACATCCAAGATATAAATTAAATTCTGTCTATCTAGATTTTATAAACATTCTACCTACATCCAATGTAAAATTAAATGAAACTAAATCAAACCTAACAATCGTAAATTCGAATAAAATTTAAGTAACAGACACTATATATATATATATATACATATATATGAAATAAAACTATTTTTACGGATTAAAACTCGCGTATAATTTGGTTACATTTTGATTTTAACCCGACGTTTTGAATGGTTTGCAGTAATCGTGTTCACGGGGAGACGAGATGAAAGTTGACTTAGTTTTATTTCAAATGTGTACTCGTGAAAATCTAAGAAAATACTAATACTAATATATTTATTAAAATTGTTTGTCTTCCTGAGGTATAGTTTTTAAATTAGTTTACTGGGCATAAAAGTTAGGATACACGCTGCTAAGTTCTTTTCCATCACAGCTGGTACACAGCGTATATCTTAACATATCAACACGTGTCGCTAAACTATTTCTGATGCAAAAATAAAATATCCGTTTTCTTTAGTTTTGTTCTCGTTACTCTTAGGGTCGTTTGTAACCAGTTTGTATTAAAGCTAAAACTTAGTTCTAAGTTTTATAAACATTAGATATAAGCTACTCATCCAATTTAAAATAAGCTACTTCATTTTAAGATATTTTAAGTTTAAAAGTTTTGAACTTCTTAAAATCGTAGAATTTCTTTTCCTGTTTTAGTTATTTTTGTTTTGATTTAGATACTGTTTTAATTTTATACAATTTTTTTCAGTTTAATTTATATAAACTTGTACAAATATGTACAATACTTTAATGCTTGTCTTATATTTCTCTAAAAATTTTATTTTCGAGACATCAATGGCTAGTCAAGCTTTATTGCTCAAAATTAAACTTAAGTATTTTGGTTTTTGTCTATTCTAATAATTTTTTTTGGTGTCTTTATTTTATTACATTGCATTCTTTCCTTCTAATCATTTTTTTTTGATATCTGATGAGGTGTTTGAGTAATTCTGGACAATATTTAAAAACAATTATGTGGGAGTGTGCGTGTGCATTTGTGTTTCTGTGTGCTTTTGAACTGGTCATGCAATTGACTCAGTTCTATTAACATATGACTTCGTTCGACTAACATCGATCTAATTAGTATTTCAGAAAAATCCACCAAGAAGTTTTTTTAAAATCTAAAACCGCCTTTCACGATTTCTGAGAACCTAATTTCGTGATACCTTATATGCTTATTCTCGTATCTTAAAACTAATCAGCTTTTAAGAAATCGACACAGCAATTTTTTTTGTTTGTTTTGAAAACTAAGTATCGCGCTTTCATGATTTATAGACCACCTAATTGTGCGATTGGATTATTTGTAGTACCAATTTTAACATTTCTTACAATTTTCATGTATGTATTCTATGTATTTATTACTATGTGTACATTGAAAATTAATTATAAGGTTTAAGTGATAAGTAAACTTAAAACGCCTTATTGTTAAAATTTATTTTTTTATATTGTATCCGGGTTACCGTGAAATGCATGCATTTAATACATTGTAGCATAAAACCAGCTATTGTGTCATTTTGTGAACAATAAATATGAAATAAATAAAATAATGTGGTCGGGAAATTATACAATGAAATGGTTGTAATATTAAACAGAACTATCACCAACTTTAGGGTATTTAAAAACTTACAATTTATGTTGTTTTAAGAATATATTTGATAATTGCATTGTTTTGATCAATTATTTTGAAACTACTTTTTTAGACAGACGCATACCCTACTGTGGTCAGATCCTTAACAATTTAAGATCAAGCACTGGTCAAGTGCTGGTCGGAGGACCTAGAGAGCGACCTCGGTTACCTGCGGTTCTTTGCCCTCCTCCTCCTCCTCCTCCTCTTTGAAGGATATTTTGAATCACCTCTATCATATTCTATGCAGAGGTTGGGGGATCGATCTCCGACCTGAACACTGAACAGTTACTTAGTCGAAGCACAGTGGCACTAGGCTACTGCCTCACTGTTTCTGTGTTATCGTGGTATGATGCTAGTCGAATCAGCCCATTCTAGTTGCTGTCCCGAGTGTCAATAGTGGTCGTATTCTTAGACAACAAATTCTATGTCAAACTGTCAACATTTGGTTTGCACTTAGGAAGTGACGAATAAATTTTCATAAAGAGTAAAATTCATATCGATGTCTCTATGTTATTGCAATAGATTATAACCAGTTCTCTATCATATTCTCTACGTACGTTATTTGAAATTAGGATTATTTTTTTGTAAGCTATGTTTTCTAAATTTATTCGCGACCTGTACCTTTGTTCATAATATATGTCTACGTACTCTCTACTATAATAGACGTCTGAAAAAAAAAATGAAACAGGAGTATTATTAATGTTGCGGGCGTTCGGGAAGATTACCGTTATTTATAGAATATAACCCAATTTTCTTATATGTAAAACCCTAATATTTCAAATTAATTTATTTTATAAAATGGACAGGCTTTGTTTTGTGTTTGTTATTTGTTTTTTTTCTTATTATCTACTCCTTTTTTTTAATAATAATTGTTACACTTTATATTATAATGGAACCCTTAACTTTTGTCATTTAATAAACTATAGTTCTGGGACAATTTTTTATTAAAAGATAAATTTAACCTTTGCTGACCCGGGATGCTGGTATTCCGAGTATTTGAATGCATAAAAATATATCAAACGTTCGCTTGCTTTGCTTTACTTTGCTTTCCAACAGGAATAGGAAATAAAAAAGGGATAAGTTATTACTATGATCTACAAACAACTTTATCTGTTTTTGCTTCACTTTGATAACTTGGGCAAAAATTCTATCCATTATATCCGTAAAAATAATACTTAAAGAATTTAGATAATCTTAATCCTGCCGAACGTTGCGAAAATTGTAATATAATTATATATTTCACTTTAATTACAGATTAGAAGAGAAATAGTTAAATTATATGTGATTATATAGGAAAATAGTTTAATTATGATATTAAATTCATAGGAATTTTTCACCAGCTGCTGTAATTTGAATAGCTATTATATACTTATTATATATTATTTTTTTACCTAGAAAACAACCATTTTTATCAAGTAAGCACAAAAATAGGTTTAGGCTATAAATATATTTTTATATCGTTTGCTATTAGAGTCAGTAGTAGATATTCACCGTCATTAAAAGCTTTTTGAATTATTTGTATTGGCTTAAATATTAATATGTTTTGTAACAAATTTTCAATTTAATGATTTTAATAAAATATTTTACGGATATAACTTGCGTTTATTATTACATTTTTAATTATAACCCGATGTCTCGAATGCTTGCAGCAAGCGTCTTCCTAGTAGGAGAAGACGTTGGTGACTATCAGTAAGTCAGTTTATTTGTCATCTAACACCAACGGTTGCTAAGTTTAGGAAACTAGAGTCCAGGATGCAAACAAAAGGCAGCGTAAGTCGTTTATGAGTCGTTCCATTAATTGTAACTTATAAGTGACATTATTTTAATATTTTGTTTAATATGGTATTTAATAGTTAAAACTATTAGTTAAGTTAATAGTGAACAGATCAAGTTAATAGTGAATAAATAAATAAATTATTATATTGAAAAACTATAAAAAGTAAAAATATACTTATAAAACATAAACCAAAAAAAAAATTGGCTTTAGCGACAAATTGTATTATGACACTTTTTATACTAAAATCTGTTAGAGACTGAAGGTATGAACGATGTTACGATTATTATGATTATTATTTTGTTCAGTGACTTTTCCAAAGCCATAGCAAAGATATTTTCGAAAATTATAAAGATCAACAATATTTGACAATGCTAAGTTAGTTTATCAAATTCAATTCTAATCTTTATTATGTTATCAAATATTGCTGCTATTAAGGAATTATGGTAAAATATGGTGAGGCTTTATTGAAATTCTGAATGTGGTCACTTTTGATGCTGACTGTACATCTCCTCGTAACAATGGTTACGACACACCTTGTCACAATATTAGTAAACCTTCTAAACAAATATCTGATTAAGGCACAGTAAGTATAACGAACAAAAGCACGTTGGCAACTTAGAAATACAACACGAGTTTCAACAGGTTTCCGTGGATCAAATACGGTCCAAAATAAAGTCGGATATAACGAAGGTTTATCTCAAAAATGTTGACAATTTAAAAACAGAAATGCCGTCGTTACTCAGTTCTAGTTAGTTTAACTATAGATCTGAATGGATTAAGAACTGTTTAATAGTGACTCGCGAAAATGAAACGAGTTTAGTTTAACATGTATGAAAGTGATTTGAAAAAAATATTGAAGTCTAAATATATTATGTAGTTATATTATTGATTATGAAAATCTTAAATTTGTGTTTATTAATTTTAAAAGTGTGCAAAATTCAATAAAATATTATTTTGTATTAATCTGTATATTCGTCGTTTATGTTCTAATATATATATATTTTTAAAACTTTTGTTATCGTGACTTAACTCCAAACATTGTAACCTTTCTATATTATATTACTTAGAGACATGTACTTTATTTTATTTGAGGTATATTATAATTGAGCTTACTATTATGTAATGATAAGAACGGTCTTCTTACTTGAAATAGTAAAGTCATGAGTAATCCCCTTTGGAAATAAATAGATATAGAATATTTATTAGTTGGGTTATTTTGGACTTTTCTTTATTTGACCTTTTTATAGAGTTCTCATTATTGAATTTCCTAACACCAATAGGTATCTTTTACCTTCACTGTTTCATAAAATGACTGATTTTTAGAGTATTATTTAAATGTTCACAAAAGTAATACAGGAACAAAATGCTACAATTTATAGTTTTTGTTAGATTTTTACAAGTTCATATAAAAATAAAATTATTATTAAGTAATTAAATCATCTGAAACTTCTGATGAATACTAAAAAAAATATTAAAAGTAAATCCAATTACACGAACGTTACATCGATTTATTTTAAAATGATCGCTTTCCAACAAAACGTTCGCGCTGAGAGAAAAAACCAACTACTCGTCTTTAAAATTCATATCATATAATTGAAAATTGTATTCTTAAAAAGAATAGGTGGCTATTTTATATCATATCGTAAATTACGAAGATGTTTTATCACAGTACGGAGTTAATTTTCTGAATCAATATCCAATTATTTACTAGCCTCAAAATAAACATTACGTGTGTGTGAGATCGGCGGGTAACATACTATGAATTAATTATTATAGGGTTTAAACGTATTATGTTTAATCATTAAATAGACGTTACCTTAATCAAATATACGAGATTGCTAATATGGCAGAATAATAATTGTTATCTGACTCATTTAATGAGTTTTATTTTATAAAGCAAAGGTGCGGTAAATGTAAAGATTACATCAATGTTAAAATTTATAATGCTTATAAAATTGATTACCAACAGGAGGTAACTGTTTTTGTATCTCTTTCTTGTATTATGCCGGCGGTACTTTGACAAGGGGAAAAAGCACTAACAAACACATCATAAGAATTAAGTTAATTTGAATCTATCACAGACATATGCAGTTTATTAAGAAAAAAAATGAAAAAATAAATCTTGCTACGAACAAATCAAATAGAAATATATCAGTTTATTTTAATATGTTTGAATAGCACAATATTATACTATTAGATGTATTTTAGATAAATTGGATTAAGTGTTACCGATTATCCTAGAACAATTCACTCGATCTGTCCGTAGTCTCGGGTGAAGACGCCTGTAATAATATTGATCTCGTCCTATCTTGTAGTGATTTTGATCCGAAATTGGATCTGTTGTAAAGGTCACGTATAATGGTCAATTAACAGATTAATGGATAGATAGTATTAGTTAATTAAGTCTTTGAGCCGCTTTTTCTGAGCAATTTTTTGTTTGTTTCTTCTATATAAGACATACACTGACCCAGCTTATCCGGGACTATATGTACTTACATGAATGTGACAATGTTTTCTTTTGGACAACACAGCTTTTCATTAATATATATTTCTATCTACACTATCTACTATAAAAGATGTTTTTGAATGTTTATGTGTGATTTTTATTTTTTATTAGTCAATAATATAACAATGACAATAGTAAAATCAAGTCTTTCATAAATTTGATTCAATTAATACAACGAAAGTTTCTATATAACATAAAACATAAAATATTTACGGTCTAATTTATTTCTCTGACAAATGTTAGTTATCTGACAAATTGTCGTCCATCTGCAGGAGTCTTTATCATCAAAAGGATTAAGCGAATATGAATTTTATCTTACGAAAACAATTTATAAAATAGCAACTCAAACTGTTTGTTTTTTTTTGTTTGTTTGGAAAATCAAACAACGTTTCACTTTACATATTATTCTTAAATAATGAAATAAAACTGAACCTTTTATAATGTGCCTCAGTCAGAGACTCAAATTCCCAAATAATAAATTTATATATTGAAATAAAATTGAATTTAACGAAAATTTCATAATAAGTTTAAAGATTTTTAGTTAGTTCAAAAACAAATCTTTTAAACTAGCTTTTAAGTAAACTAAGTGAAATGTCTAAAGAAAAAATCTTTTTTTACAGAGTTTAGAAACCAGAAGTAAAAGGATTGAAAGTTGCAGTGTGACCGAACGCCATTTATACGGTTAATCTTTTATTCATCTGCAACCTCTTCCTCAGAGTAGTTGGTTATATTTTAGTATATTTTAGGCTCGTATATGTAAGTGTATATGTAACTAGAATCCTGATTTTTGGAAAAGCATGAAAAAGAAGATAGTTTTTTTTGACATTTATAAAAGCCAAACTTATCGCTAAGTTTTATCTAATGCAACAATAAAACTCCGTTCTAACAAAGTATCTATATATCTCAAATACACCTTTTATATAGTTTTACTCGTGTTATTGTAGGAATATATAACTTTAAATTAAATCTCAAACATTGTTTATTCATTTTATAATCATTGGGTAAAGGTTGTTAATTTGTTTTTAAATGTACTGTTTACTTTAAAATATATTCAGTTTAAAGGTTTGTCCAAGCTATAAAAATCGTAGATAATGCAGTTTGTTTTCTGTTTGTGGGTTTTTTTTGTTTGCTTAATAAACTGTTTTAACTTTTGCACAAGTTTTGCTATTTAGGTTCGAGAAGATAAACAATATTTTATTGTAATTTTTTATTTCCTACAAACTAATCCATTCAAGACAGGACTATTCCAGTGCTTTATGTCTGGTATTTGGTACATTTAACTCTTGTGACAGTGTTTATTAGTCGTATTACTTACATTTTTGCCACCCCATTAATTATGGTTTTTGTCAGTAACCTAAACTTATTGAAACATACAGGAAAAGTAAGAAAAAGATGTATATTTATTTATTATCTTTTCCACTTCCAATCAATATCAGTAATCACTTGTATATGTTAAATGAAAGTGTCAAGAGAGCCCATATTGATACTATACTTTTCAAATTAAGCCTTTCTCATAAAACACCCTGCAAGTTAAACTTAAAGCTACGAGTGTTCTAACCGAAACCTGGTCTGAGAAGAACCATACACCAATTTTTTTAATTGTGAGCTTTGTTTCATAAACATCAAACGTATGTAGAAAATTTTCCGTATAACTAGCGCCAATAAAATTTTCTCTAAAGATACACAGACAAACTGAATATCTTCTCTTACTTGATAACAAACAAACAGATAGATGTTACATATAATAAATTAACAAAGTTTTTGTTTTCGATGTAAAAACATTAAAACTGTGTTATACAGCATATCAATGGCATAATGGCAACGCAAGAAAATTATGAATTAAGTTTAAAACATAAAGTTTTCAATTTTATTAACTTTTCTTAGTCTTTACTACTACATCATTTTTTGCATATTATTGATATCCTGTAATGGTTAAGGCGTCGAGTTCAGACGCTACGAGAAGCAAGTTCGATCCCCAACGGTTCGGATAATATTTATAATAATTAATTATTATTAACTACGTTTATTTTATAATAATTAATAGGTTAATATTAATTATTTAATATGAGAGTAGAACATTGATTCGGAAGTGAGCGGACGTGCTCTTGTGTCGATTTAGAAATATTCACTTACCGACATATAAAAAAATATATATAATGTTGTACTGATGAACATAAGGTGTGGATTGTATTAAGTTCTATTTTTGTGTCAGCTTCTTTATACGGCTAGGGGTGAGTTTTGCATAATGTAATGTATTATGTAATTATTAGTTATAAAGCAACGGTAAAATATTATTTGTTTACGTAGTTACCTAGTTCAATAGAAACGCCTTCTTTTGGGAGAAGTCTTGAGAAAGCATACGTAACTTAAGCCAATGCTCGATACAATAATCCGATGACTAGCAATTCTGGATGTGGAAGGGCATCAGCCATATAATAACTAGTGCATAACCCTCCTGGCGCTCAACTGTTTGTATATGTGTTCGTGAAAGATTAAACTACGTGTTCTTCAATATTGGTTTGATTTGAAGCATCTACGGCTAGAATAAAATGTGTATTTTGAGACATAACAATCTTTTGATTAATTAATTGCAAATAAAAGGTGACTCGTATTAATAAACGGGTTTTAAAAACTGCAGAAGAACTAACTAACGAACTAACTACTACGAACTAGAATATACATAAGTAGGATATAATTTACAAATAACATTGTCATTTCTACTACCTTAAATACTGAAAAACTTTAATCTTATTATAAAATAGGATTGATTTATAATTATGAACTCTTTTTTCTATATTTATTCAAGGCCTGTATCGTGTTTGAAATTTATGTCGCTGTTACTCTCTACTATAATAGACATTTAAAGAAAATAAAACACTAGTTATATAAATGTTGTGGGCGTACAGGAAAATTGTCCTTATTTACCGAATAAAAACCCATTTTCTTATTTGTAAAACCCTAATATTTCAAGTTTATTTGCTCTATGAAATGGGCAGGTTTTCGATTGTCTTGATTATGTGTTTTTTAACTTCCTACTTAAGGAAGTTATTGTAATCACTCAAGATAAATTTAACGCTACTGGGTTGTTACAGTCAATTAGACGTAAGTTTCTCGTTGATGTTGAGAAGAACACTCGCCTCTTTCTTTATATTTATCCCATTTATCTTGACGAAATTAAAATCTTTTGGCACATCATACGTTAGAAACGTTAGGCGGGTGGTGCATGGTTCTAATGGAGGTACCATTAGAACCATGCACCACCAGCATATACTACTTGTTCTTTAGTGAACTCTTGACTAACACATATGTGTCACATAATGATTTTTCAGATTCACACGAGTACTACACATTTCAATACGTGTCACGTTTAAGGAAAACTTTAACACCTGTTTTTTTTTTATTTACAGACTTTTTTTACTAATACGAAAATGATTTCATTTTTTTTTCTTTTAATAAACTAAAGTCACACCAACCCGGGTATTTGAATGCATAAAAATATATCAAACCTTTGCTTCCTTTCCGACTGAGAGATAGGACATAAAAAAGGGTTAAGTTATTATAATGACCTACATACATACTTTATCTATCTCTGCTTCGCTTTGATAACCGAGGCGACAATTCTATACATTATAACCGTAAATAAATTAGCTTTATAAATATATATAAAATATACAATTATTTTTCTGTGTGTACAGATAACTTTTAATATTAAATCTTTTCTCTTTACTAACCAACCACTTAAGATCAAAAACAATTATTTTATCAAACTTTTAAAATTAATATAGTATCATTAATTTTATTATTATATGTTATTTTATATAGACCTTCCACACATTGTAACAAGACGAAAATGTTAAATCTTCAAGAAATTGTTCTGTTTTTCTTATATCTTTATACTGTGTTTTCTACCATTTGTATAAACTTAGCTTTTTACATCCCGTCTGAGTTACTTATCTTTTATTAGACAATTTTTATAAGAAGTTTTTCATGTACCGTTTTAATATATTGTATAGTATTTTCTTAGATTTTCACGAGTACACATTTGAAATAAAACCATTTTTACGGATTCAAACTCGCGTATAATTTAGTTACATTTTGATTTTAACCAGACGTTTTGAATACTTTGCAGTAATCGTGTTCACGGGTAGACGAGATGTAACTGTCTATCAGAAAGTCAGTTAATTACCTCCAACGGTTTCTTAGATTGCGGGCTTAGAGTTCCGGACGTAGACAAAACACTTACAATACTATTAGTCTTACTTTCATCTAATACTACTCAAACTAAGACAAACAGATACAAGTTCAAATACTATTTTGGACCTTTATAATTATATTATAACGTTTAAGTGAATAATTTACAGACGATGAATATATACTCTTCATCTTTGTTAAATCTAACTTTAGAAATTCAACCAACCGAAGCTGATCTAATTAATTCATGAGTTGGATTAGTTATTTAACCCTTATGTGGGGTATTATGTGAGTATATTAAAATAGTATATAAATAATTGTCACCCTTACCAATACATTCGGGTATATTTAATTGTCTATTGTTTTGATGTTATCATAGATCTGATCAATATCCTTCTGCAATAAATGTTCATTTGTTTTCCTTGGCCAATGTGTTCCTATCTTTTTTATATATGTACCTTATTTGCCTGAGACACTTCTTCATTGTTTTATGTCGGTGTATAATTTATGTAGAAACGCTTGAGCTGTGAGGTTTCACAAACATGTAAGTAAAAGCAATAATTATACTAATAAGTGTCCATTGTGGGACATAACAACACAATAAAATTATAATATTAAAATGAGTTCCATCTTCCAGATCATTTTACGGCTTACATTAATATTCTCTCCTCGAAAAGGGCTTCCTAACTTTGAAATTTAGCCAATTAAATACGGGAGAATATCCTAATCAGGCACCATGCAAATTAAGCCACAAAAAAAAAATGTTTTCATACATACCTACTATATAAATATTGTTACCTATTAATTCATTAAACATAACATTATCTTCTCTTGCACATAAAATTAATATATCCTTTTATATTTACAGAAACACAGATGTAGTTTTACATACACTATGTATAGATTGCAAGCTTTTACTCGATGCTGCTTACAAGAGCTTATTAAAATATGTGTAATTGAACAACAACGAAGAAACGGTAGAATATATATATATATTCTAACGAGGCAAGTAACGTGTAAAGTTTAGATTTATTGAAAGCTATGTATTTTTCAGAGTACTATCCGGAGCCGAGCAACATGTAACTCAAGATACTATACCCCTCGAGACATGAGATGAGATGACATTAGAGGACATGACTTTTTTACATAGAAACATAGTAAGTACATAGTTGATTGAAATTTATACTCGCTTCTTTAATGTCAATACTGTGAGGTTTAATTAATTGTTTATTATTGTAATTTCATTTATGTAAAAGACTTAGTGCT
Source organism: Mechanitis messenoides (assembly GCA_959347415.1). Classification (NCBI taxonomy): domain Eukaryota; kingdom Metazoa; phylum Arthropoda; class Insecta; order Lepidoptera; family Nymphalidae; genus Mechanitis; species Mechanitis messenoides. The sequence goes on along the minus strand of OY365770.1, from coordinate 6,862,784 downwards.
TAATTTGTTACATAATATGTACTCATATTTCTTAAATATTAAATATTAATGTTAATCACTTTGATATATCTATTTCTGATAGTAGAGGCGTGGGTGATGACGTAATTATACACACACACACACGCGCACACGCACACGCACACACACCCACACACAGTACACAGTGAAGCAACAATTATTTTTAACTTATGAAGATGAGAAACTTAGATAAACTAATCGTAAAACACTTTCCAAGGTCACATTATTTTACTATAAATTAACTTAAAATAGAAACTTAAAGTATTAAGAAAAGCGATTCGGAAATATTGTATTGTTATTTTGTCCTAAATTGCAATGAACCAGCCTGCTTTAAAATAAACCTTTTAAAGTCCTCGTAATAACGTAATTGAAATTCTTGTTAGAAGCTTTGTAAGAAAAATGAAAGTTGTAAATATATATATTAAAATAAATACGTTGTTTCATAATTGTCCGAACCCAGTGAAGCTTTTAAAATATCCACTTTTAAACTTAATATTAAGGGGTTGTTTAATATTGGTTTCATAATTATTTCTCAAATAATATTTTTTTTAGCTCAATATTTTATCTTTTAAAAGCGATGTTGTTGGCTATAGTTTATCTTATATTTTGTTGTTATTATTAAACTCTTACATAATATTAACATTGACGAGCGACTATGAATAATGAAATAAATATTTAAAATATATATATTTTTTTACTAATTCATTACTAGATCTAAATCTGTTCTGCTGTTAAATAGATGCACTAAACCCTCATAAGTATCTTTGTCTTATAGTTGACTGCAGATTTAACTGGAAATTTATAATCATCTATATACTTAGCCTAATATTATATGACTCTGACAGAGTCTGTTACCAAAAATGACTTAAGTTCATTAATTTTATAACATTTAGGCAGAAATTTTAAGAATATTGCTTCCTACACATATCAAAACAAACATAAAATATTATAATATACCAATAATTATTCAAATATTTAAACATTGCAATGGTATGACTATTAATGCGAAATTTAGTTACCAAACTAAAGCCGAATATAATATTGCATTTATAGAAAAACAAAAAGTATTTTATTCCTAGAAATAATAAATTATATATATTTAATATGAAATGGAAGTTTTAAAGTCCTTGATATCTAATATTTTAAATTTATAAAAAGTTATTTTATAAGAACGGTTTAAAAACAATAATAAGTGTCCTAATAGGTTAAATTCTATTACTTACATAAAGGCGTGAGGGGTTACGATGTTTGTGTTTTTTTCTATTTCTATGATTGTTTTCAGATCAATTTCAAAGTTATAATTAAACATTAAATAATTATTTTGAGAGTTACACAAAAAATACAATATTGTGCTACGATAAAACTAATTAACAAAAAACTCTGTTTCACAATATTTAGAGTAGGCTTAAAATAAAACCACATTAATTTAAGAAAGAGTTTCATTCGATCACAAAAAAGCCTCAGGTTTTCTTTTGTACTTTTCAATTTTATTGTTCATTTTATATTCCGATATAATGGAAGGCTATACACTTTATAACAAAAAGTAACTTAAACTTGTTTTTACGATTTATATTAAACAAATGTTTGCTATAAAGAAAAAATAAAATTAATCGAACTGAGTAAGGGAGCGTCAACCGACAAAAGAAATAAAATATCTTTTATGTACGTGTCATGTTTTCCTTGATTGTAATTAATATTCGTGAGGTTTTACTAAACTATTTCCCACATTCATTGCTTTAATAATACTGTGTAACGTGTAATTCGAACAGTTTTATTTTTATCGTAATATTATTTATGATAACAGAAGTCACAGCGTATTGCAATAGCAGTAAAATAGATTTTATAATACTTCAATCGATAAGATGTGATACTTATCCTGTGTACTGTTCAAACATTGCTGTTTTAATTATCAGCATCAAATAATTATAAATTACAAGGGTAAAACAACTGACAATAAATTAATAATTCAAATAGGCATATAAAGTTTCAATTCAGATATATATAAGAAAAAAAGTAATAACATGAATCCCAAATTGAAGAGTTCAATTTAAAATGTATGAGTCCGTGGAAATTCGTCACATGTACGAATTATTACAATCTAACGTGATCTAACGTCTATCTTTAAATATTCTTGTAAATAATGATTTTTTTTATAGTTATTTGATTTTTAGAAAGTATACTAATTTTTGTTTTCTAGGGAATAGGTAAACTTAAATAATTTGAAAAAATATTTTGACCATTAAAACTATTACATACCTTTTATCTATGTAGTACAATAAAATGATTTGTCTTATAAGGAAAAATTAAATGATATTTTTTCAATTTCATTTCAAAAGCTTCAAACGAATCACACTCGCGTCCTAGTTCTTTTTCAATTAAATTTTGTTGACAAATCTTTATTTGACCCCGCAGAACTTGTTAAAAGTTTTTACAGCGATTACCTATTCCTGGGATGTTGTTCAACTTGAATTTTAATAGTATTTATTTAATAAATTATGACGAACCATCTACATTTTTTGCCGGTGTACATTTATATATGTTAGTTTTAAATACACAGAATGCGTAAGAGATAGCAATAATATAATATTTATTTTTAAATAGTTATTTACAACGAAGTAGTTACGCAAATCTCTATTAAATACGATTTGTTATACACAATGGCTGTAAACTATATAATGCTCTGACAGAACAACTATCAACATAGAAATGTTATTTTATAAAACACAGATTCGCCTCTTTGTCCGTAAATAAACATTTGACATAGATCTCACAGCCTGCCACCGAGAAAGATCGACATTGATAGCTGATTGAAGCATTTTTAGTTCTGTATCAATCCTCATCTGGGCCGGATCTGATAACCTAGGGACTTCTGCGTTGCGTAGGAATATGGCATCACAGAGAGTGTTCTATAGAGCTATTTAACCTGCCAGTGATTTCCATTATTGCCATGGCTTGCTATAGAAATTACAACTCCTGCTGCGTGGCGATAGTTCAATAGTGTTTTTCTGCAGTTTCCACAGAAATCAACATTGTATGCGTACAACGGGAGCGTCTAAAGCTTCCTCAAAGGCCATCGAAGCTCTTATACTGCAGGAGACAATGGGTGGCGGTGTTCACTTAGCATTAGATCACCAGCTGGCAACAGGTAAAATGTGAGATTGCCTTGTGTTAGCAATGAAAAAAATTTTGTTTCAAAATTTTTTGCTTCAGAATCAGAATCTGTTATCGAATAAAAATCTAAGTATAACTTCAGAAACAATGCCAACAATCTTTCACTTCCATTGTCTCAAAGTCAATGTTTATTTATACTAGAAAACTATACTTCAAAATTTTAAAGAATATTGTATCTTAACAGAAAATTCACTAAAGGTATGACAATAAAACTTTCAGGGATTTTCACATGCGAAAATATTTTTCCGATATCAGGACATCAACTTGCTATTCAGCATTACGAGAGATCATTTTATCACATTTTTATAAGAAATATTCTTTTTTTTTTCTATTTTCTATACATTCAGTTATTTATATACTTTATATCAATACATTATACTTTCACTCTTCATTTCATTTTACTACTTTTCTATCTGACTACCTATGCACTCGTTGTCTATATAATTTTGTCTCTACTATGTTGTCTATATAATACAGGATGTATTTAAGTTTGGCCAAAAATATTGTTTTATATGTCATTAGGTCATCACCATACACTTGAAAGCCTATAAAACTGACACTATGATAAGTTTTTTATGATACATCTGCCCTAGGTTGCCTAGGTAGGAAAAATTTCTGATTTTCTTGCTAAAAAAAATAATAAGATCAGATTTTAAGTATTCGTACAGTTTATCCACCATAATTATTCTTAATGTATAATAATCGTCTATTGACGATTTCATTACCTATTGGTAATGAAATGTTTTACTGAAAGAAAATGCAAGACTTAGTTGTTCACAAAATTAAATATGAGTCACTTCAGTTAACGTAGTTCTATGATTATTATAATCTTTAAAAAATAATACTTCATTTTATAAATAAAATAAAGTATATATATATATTTTAAAAAGTCACAGCGTGAGATTATCAGAATTTACAGATAGTAGCAAGTATAAGTTCTGCGCATTTGTTATTAAAATTAATCCGATAAAGCAACTTTCTATCATGACTTATTTATTTATCTACTAAAATGAAGTAACTGTTTTTGAGATTCAACATTCTAACCATTGTTCTCGTTAGTTATCATACCAAACTATTATTTTAAATAATATGATGCAAATCTGATTCTGATGCAATTCTGACACCAACTAGAAAAGTTATACCACCTCAGCGCAAATATCATCACATTTCTTAAAATAATCCAGCGTTCTCTAAATATATCCAACAAACTGTCATTTGTCTCTCGCCAGTTTTGATAATAATTTATTATGTTCCAGTTCATCCAAAAATACCGGGCCATAACCCTTGCTGGTAATTTGGCTTAAAATACCTATTATTTATCATGAGTTGCGTGACTTTAATTTATAAGAAAGATAAAAAGATCTTGAAAATTGTGTTTGTTATAGGATTAGTAATATTATCGATTTTTGGAATCAGGATACAAGTGGCTTTTCCGAATGCTAACGAGATTTTTTTTACCAGATTTTACTGAATATATTTAAGAGATGTTTATAAACCGACGGACATTTTTATATTATATGTAAGGGTTAATATCAAGATGATTTCTTTTAAATTATTTTACCAATTTTTTCTAAAATGTGCTGGTTGGGTGTTAAATCAATAAAAGGGCTCTTAGGCTTTGGTCTATATAGGTTTTTAAATATCACTTTTGGTAAATCATATGTGCTTTTATAATTAATGTAAAGGTACTCCTTGTAAAAAGAAATTGTTTAAATTATATTTACATAAAAATAGGAAACGTAAAGAGAAAAATTTATTTTACATAATAAAAATATTGTTTTAAAATAAAGAATTTAAAGAAACTGTTTTATGATGGCTTAGTATTTCATTTAAGTATTTCAAACTATTAACTAGAATAAAATATCGTTCCAATATTACTCTGTGCTCTCATTTTATGATCAAAGTATTTCGATAGTATTTAAAAACTAGAATGGTTTATTTTACCATCTGAAAGTGTATGAAGACAATGTCAAATTTTTTCTACAATATAGAATTTTTAATTTTCATTTATATTGTTTGTTATTTTGCAATGAGAAATCCCTTGATTTTAATCTCTATTTTATTATATAAATCAACATTTTACTAAAACATCAACTATTTTCAAAAAAATCCTGCTCTGTTTTATGATAAAGTTTTTGAGTTAGTTTACGATAAAGTTTTTAACTCACAGCTGGTTAACAGCGTATAAAGATACACATGTCGTTCGTTTAGCTCTTTCTGATGTAACAAATAAGTTTTGTTTTTGTTTCTCTGGTATGTTTGTAACAATGTTCTACTCAGCTCTTAGTTTTATAAACGTTATACACATTCATTTGAGTTGAAATGTACTATTTTAATTTAAAATTTATTAACTTTAAAAGGGTGTTCTGCTAGGAAGGAGATTAATTCTTTTTTTAAATTATTATGCATATTTGCAAATAATAATTATTATTTTAATTAAATAAATTCAATATTTTATTTCATTTTTATACTATTTATTAACTTAATCCACACGAGACACCGATGACAAAGCTAGTGCTTTATCGCTCATAAATGGAACATTAAACTGTCAAAGCCTAGGTTATGAGCCATAACTACTTCCTATTGTGCCGCCGGATTAAATATTGTTAGCGTCGATCAACTAAACTGATTAAAACAAACAGAATAGGCTCAATAAAATATATTATATGCGTAGTCAGTAATGAGAAATAAAATGTATTTTTATTTTTGTATATTTTTATGAAATCTAAATTATTAAACTTGTTATTTTATTATGTCTTAAACTATTTAAGAACGATAAATTTATTTTAATCAAGCTTGTAATATAATGTATTTTATGTAACAAAAATTTTCATTAAGCCGAAAGTTTTATGTAAATATTTATATTATAAAAAGACGCCTTCACTGCGTTCCTGTTAAAAAGAGGCAGATATAAGATAAAACGCATATTCACCTAAACTTATTTAGAGAACAACATACTTATCTAAGTACTGGAAGGCATTATAATAGTTTCACTAAACTTAATAACGTGTAGGAATAAGTTTGTAGCTTTGTTTATTGTCAATGTATTTTGATATAAAAGGATTTAATTTTAAAGTTTTGTGTATGCAGAAAAAGAGATTAGATATATTATATTCAGAAGATTCCTTTCAAGCGTTATAAAAGAATCTTTCGGGTGAGGTGGTCAGAGGCAAATGGAATAAGTAACCGAGGGACGGCTTACAAAGCTTGAATACTAAAAAGATAAAAGGGTTGTGCTTTTTTTATTATATTTATTCTGAGTAATGGTAGTTTGTAACCATTGTGAGGGCATTACAATGAAAAATTGCTATTTTTAGATTTCTGCAGTTGACATTGTTTTGATAGTGCAAGTTAAAAAATAAGACATAGAAGAAGATTGTGTTTAAAAGATTTAACGCGTGAGTAGGCCAGAGACCATATTAAACCTACCTTAGCTAGGTAGAAAAGGTAGGTTTAATATGTTTATATGCATATTGTAATAAAATAAAAGATACATGTCTCAGTGTATACGGAAGGTATACCCGTCATTTCTGAAATTGGTGAAATTCGTGGTTGTGTGCTGTTGTAAATGTTCAATGGTTTTATGCTAATAATATATATAGGTACAATAGAATAATAATAATATATGTACTGTTATTATAATGTATACATCATTAGTACACAATACACATCGTATTACAATACACAATAGATATTATCAGTTCGAACTATTAATGATTTGAAATGACAAATACGATTACAGTTAAATATTGTATTAGTTGTAAACAAACATTCTTACATATATATGACCAACAGAAATGTTAAGCTAACCCTAAAATGTATCATAGAATTGATAAAATAAATTAGACGTCGTTAAATCAGACGAGTTCTCGACCGGCCTTCGCTCAACCTCGTTAGATTAACTTGTCCCTCTTAACTACTTTCAGTTTTTATTTTCAGTTTTAGACTTAAATGAGTTTCGTGTAGCGTAGTCTCCGTAGCGATCTCTCAATACACTAATTATAAATATCCTGTTCGCTGTGAAAAGGGTGAATAAGATCTACATTAAAAAATGGTAAAACTTATGTACATTTCATTCTAAGTCATCAATCATTTTGCATATGTATCTTTCTGGAAATTGTTAAAAGGGGTGTTCATTTGCATTAAATAAATGATATCTGTATTTGTAATCACGCGTAAAGATGAATCTGGAAAATTGAACGTGTCATTACTGTCAGGAGTTCATTCTGCGTGATCAATCTTCTTATTCAACAGGGCGAGTAAAAACAATTCTGCCATCCAAATTTATGCTCCGAAAATATACTGGATGATGTAATACAGTAAACATATAAAAGGTGATATTTGCAATCTTAGTACATATATATAATATAAATGCAGTATATAGGTGAATATTGAATTTATATTATATATTGATACCAGGTTCTAATAGTTTAGTTATTTATATAATATGATCTGCCTTGCTATACGAATATTAAAGTCATAGTTACGTATATGCTTCATTATTTACTTTTTGATTCTTTTAACTTTTTTATTCAGCTTATTGTAAAGTTAAATAATGACGGTTTACCATTGGGCTTACTATCTATAAACGAAACAGTTTATCACAAGTTACAGCTTTTATATTTCAGTTGTTCAGAATTTGGTCATAATATTTGGTCATAAAATTTGTATAAATCGTAAAGGTGCTTAGCTTCTGAAAACTATCTTAGCGTCTGCTGTCTAAATTGTTGAAGTTACAAGTAGTTAATGTATTGGAAGATTGTTTGTTTTCAATAATTGTTCTTGATAAAAGTTCACTAAAACATTTTTTAAACGACGGCCTTTTCAGTGGACGCTAGAATATGATCTAAAAATACAATATATTTTTTTAAATACACATTTTACAGTATTATTCAATATTTTTATGTACCAATGTTCATATGATACAATATCATTTAGTTTTTACAGTATTTCATGCAAATTAAATTTTCTTACAATATGTAATATGGGCGAATAATTTCAAAGCTATCACAACAACATTGAAACTTATGGAGCACAATAAAACGGTTACTATCAGTCAGCGTAGCTGAAGCTGAGGTGAAGTGGCAGTGCAACTTGCTTTTTGGTACCTAAAATAAAATACCGATAAGTAAATAATGTTATAAAAACGTTCCCATCACATAATAATAATAATAACTCTAGTCATATAATACGGCTTAACGCGGCAATATCTGGTTATCTCTTTTATTTTTCGATTATGTATGTGTATGTATATACTGCGTACTGATTTGTATTCATAGTAAATCCTTGTATAATAAAATAATTATGACGATATTTGCAGCCCTATCCCATATAACTCAAAGTGTCACCTAGAAATAGAAATTTAAATCCTTCTCTGGCTCTTCGTAACTATAATACAATGCTAAGGTTAATAGTTTGTAGACAATTTAATCTGTATCTTTGTTCATTAAATCTAACCTCAGAAATCCCACCAAAAGGAGAGGATTTACTTAATTTATGAGGTAGATTTTAGTTGTTTTAAACTTATATGAGGTATTATTTGATTACATTAAAAATATATTATGAGTAAAAGTATTACATTAAAGATCATTAAAACACATCATTATTTATATCTGCGATGTTTTAATGATACATTTCAATCACAGTAATATTTATTACACCGAGCGCCACCTGTTGAACTAGATTATTTATTTAAAAAATAATGATATCATTAAAAATATATATTTTTTGGAATCATCAACAGTCTCATTAATTTCTTCACTACCTCTTACAAGTGGTGATACTGACATATTAATATTTTGTAACAGTAGGTACCTCTAGACGTAACTGAAGAGCGGTCACTAATAAATTAACAACGTTTCATTTACACGACAATTTTACAGACTACTTACAATAGAATTTTAATGATAGTAATGTTGACTGTGGAGTAATTTTATCATTTTCGTTCAATATATCACCAAGAAAGGTATATCAAAATAGTTTTTATGAATTGTCAACTATACGACAGTTTGAAAATCTTTTTAATATATAACAATAACTATTATATTACAATATTTAGGTTTGATATTGTCGTCACTAAATTCCAGTACAAATAAAAATCATCACAAAAAAAATTCTTTGGTCATTCAAAAAAGTTGTGTTTCAAAAATAGGATTGCCTTAGGTTCAAATTTTATTCACTTTAAATGATTAAATAAAATTATTAATACTAGCGATATTGAATCTGCGGAAATATCTTACATTCAAACACACCCTACATTACATCTATATATATATGTATATAGAGTGCACAAGATCCATGAAGAGAGGCAAATATGATGATGAAAAATTACTCATAAGGAATTAAAATGTTAGTTTTAAAAAGATCCATTATACGAAAGACGCGATAGTGGTATTGATTGAAAATATATGACCCATAAAATCCATGAGTTCTATAAGCACGAGATAATATCATTACGAATAGCGCTTCGTTTAAATAAAGCAAAAGAAATACACTCATCAATACTATTGCGGAATTTATATTTGTAAACATAAAGAGCGAACTAAACAATTTTAAGTTTTTATTGTTGAAGATTTACGGAAATAAAGAAGAATCCTTCAACAGAATTCCGTTAGAAATTTATAACATTTTGAATGTTAATAATTGTCATGTCAAATATTTAATTTATTAATTGTACCTATACATTTGTAGAGAAAATGCAATTAATATTGAAATATTAAAACATGAAATGCTGTTTTGCTAGTATAATGAGACTGCAAATACTGAACAGAGTAATTTCATTGATGGTGAAGTTTTGTAACACGATACTGGATCCAATGTATTTAATTTATTAAATACGTGGCAAAATATTCACCTAAATAGCAATAATTTCAAAAATTAAATTTGATAAATTTAAGAAAATAATGTTGCAAAATTATTACAAATAGTAGTAATGATTATATGATGATTATAAGTGAAGTTTCTATATAGAAATAGTAAATGATGAAATCATAGATGGCTTAATTCTGGAAAAATGAAAACGATAAAAATAAAATATTTGAAAATAATACTTCAGACTCAGACAACGGATATGCGGTTACTAGTATCTCCGAAGAGAAATTAGGTTTATTCTTTTTATTTTTGTTTGTAAAACCTTTGTTTGTTATGCAACGTGAGTTATATTTATAGGAATTACTGTCATTATACCAAAGTCAGACGATCGAACAAAAATGACAACCTGACAGCTTTGAGTATGTGTACTGATCCAGTGAAAAGGGCATACATATGTTATCCATCTCCGGTAGACGAATAAAAGTCTTAAAAAATTTTAATAGAACATTCACCGTTGCCACTTTAATAACAGATCTCATGGGAGAAACTAAACATAAAAGATACTATTATTTTTATATGTAAATTGTCTGTTTTAGTTATATTTTGTCATAATATATCCGTTCCATAATACATGTATATATTAGGAACGGTATGTTTACCGTAATAAAAGTATTAAGACAAATAAAATTAAATTATAAAGAATAAATGTGCCAGTAAAGGAAAATTACCGTTATTTATCGAATAAAACACAATTTTCTTTCTTGTAAAACCCTAATATATCAGTTTTATGGTGTAGCTTATAACTTCATTTATTTAATTTGAAGCAAGAGGTAGATAAAGACCTGACTTAGCGAAGTTTCTGTGATTTAATAGCTGTTTAATTATGAAATCATTATTTTAATTAAGTTTTCAAAAATGGAGTTTTATTCCATTATATAAAAGCCGATTTTTTAAACAAAAAGTTTATGTTTTATTATTACAAGCAAGTTCTTGGATGTAAGAAATATCATATAGTTGTCAAATATATCACTGTTACTGTTAATATTATTAACTTAGTACATGCTGTGAGGAATTTAAATTATTTCTGTGTAGGAACATTACATAATGTCCCTTATTTCAACAAACGTATGTACGTATATATGTACTGTACACCATACAACTTCAATAAAATCTATGGATGTAACGCGTCGTATTGAAGGTAAGATGTGATAGCTATCCATCGTTCTATTAAAAAAATTGCGGGTTTAATAACTATCATTATCCAATACCAATAGTTTATATACTTTTTAGTACCCAATAATTATTAATATATACTAATGTTAATATTACTATTAAATGCAATATTATCATGCTATATTTACTTCAATACTATTATTGTATGTTAATTTTTGATAATTTTTGTTTACGATCGTTTTTTATTAGTACTAAAAAAAACTTTTTAATGTTTTATATAATTACTTTAAAATTTAGCAAAACTATCAATACCTAAATAAGCATTTAACGTGTAATGAAATTAAGATAAAATTAATTTTACGTGGAAGGTGTGGTCTGCTCATAAAAACTATAAAACGCTAGAATGATAATATGCTCTTTTTTTAAGGGAGACTAAATGCAACTGATAACCTTGTTTAATTCTTTTTATAGTTTAAGGCGCATTCTATTTTTTTTCCCTTAAATTTAAATTATAATCGCTGGTGTACCATCAGGACCCTGGCTTTATTCAAATACAGATGTCACGAAGCTCTCCATACGTCTTTGTTTGTGATAGAGTGATTTAGGCATCCAATACGCCAGTGATAGATGATGAGAATTACTAGCAAAAAGAGAAGGAAAAAGATTTGCATTCTCCTTGGCTGCATGGGCTAGGAATCCATTAGGTCTTACCAAGGAGGGATAGACAGAGGCGCGACTCAATTGCTTTGGCAAAGACAAAGCTCATCAATCGTTTTGTATGACAAAGAACTTTGCATCATTGTTACTGATTCGGTCTGTATGACAAAGAACTTTGCACCATTGTTACTCATACAAAATGAACATGGACAAGCTTTCCATACACGAGTAAAATTTCGTCGCGTGATGCAAAAAATCGGTGATGGCATTTGCCCAAGCCGGTAGTTTCTCGGAAGAGATTGATAATGTCGAATATATATATTTATATAATTATTGTAATATTGTAAGTATTTATCGAATTGAAATTTATATAAACTAGGCCAGACCTCAATTCTGACTCGCTGCGCTCTCAAAATCTCAGTATGCATTAGCATATTGAGCGAAGCGAGGTGCAAATGGCACCGAAGTTGCATTTACAAAACGTCGACGCATTCTGTCCTCAACTTAATATATATTTATTTTTAATTATTTTCATTTAAAGCTAAAGTTTCGCGCGAAAAATTTTTCCAATTAAAGTCTATGCGATTTTAGCTTTTCCGTGATTATTCCTTAACGACATCGAATATTTGAAAAAAAAATTTAAAACCACCACCAGTCTGATACCTATTAGTGTGGAAAAATTGGAAATTTTTGGATATACCGTTTTTATTGATGCACAAAGGATGCAGAAAAGTCTCTCATAGAGAGCTTCGCTCAATAATCATTTTATTCCTGTTCCTTTTCTAACAAAAAAATGTCTTAAGACATAATAAAATTAAGTTAAATAAACAACATATTATATTACCGTATTTCAATTGATTAATATTTTATATACGGTCTAATGTCTTTTAGTGGAATCTTTGAAGCAGCTCCCATAATGACTAATAAAAGAAAAATAATCATAATACACAAACTCAAATACTAGAATAAATATAAATTTCTTATAGAATAATTTGATTTTGTAAAAAACTAAAAAATTTGACGAAAAAATGTTACTTCAAAGTAATTATAACATTTATTTATAAATCTTTAATGATATTGGACTGACATTCCGGTTTGTGGAAGAATATCCTACAACTACTCCCCACACGTAGTCCTAGTGTTACTTAGGCAAAACACAACCAGTGGTAAGCTTCGAACGTGGCTGGTGACTAGCACCAAACTAAGTCTAGCGACAAGCGACCTACCTATGGTCCGGAACGTAATACTATGAGCCTGTTCTGGTAATCCGGTATAGAAAATAGCGTTGCAAAGTAAATTCCGAACAAGAAGTTCATTGACCCACAAGTATCGGGAAATTAGTCATGAGGGTAGCGCTAACGGAGGAACGGTATATGGCTGGCATTCTGTAATCAGGGGAATTCGAAACGCACGAACGACTGTTGAGCTATCAAAAAAGAATACAACAGAAAACAACACAACAACAACAGAAAGGAACAACAGAAAACAACGCAAAAAAAGAAAAATATTGACTAAAGAGATAACCTTCATATAGAGGCAACGAATCTGGTCGTTCGTGTTTTTCAGAGGTAATTGGAGTCGAAAGAAAATTCGGGTTTTCTTAACAGATTCTAATTTCTTTAACACGAAGAATACTAAGATTTCCATGACTAAGATTTCCATGTCATTAATGGATTTATTATTGAAATGTAAACGTGCACTCTGTTCTGTATAATCCGTTACAGAAAACCAAACGAAATGGTTAAATAAAACGAATAAAATCTTCTTATATGGTTTCGCAGCCAAAGAAAAAAAGATTAATAGCTGCAGTGTGACCGGACTCCATTTATACGGTTTATATTTTATGCATCTCCAAGCTTTGATTCCACCTAATGATAATTTAGAATGTTTTCAACTAGCTGAGTTTGCTTTATCTTTGAAAGTTCGTGACTTCTGATTATACTTCCTGAGAATTTTTTTATGTTTCATTGTTTATTTTGGTATATGTATGTAAGTGTGGGTATGGATATGAGTTTTTTAGTTTATTAATTTACTTATTTATTTATGTAAAAGCTTTAGCTAAACTTAAAAATAAACATAATTATAAAATAGAAAATAGATAACGAATGACCTTTGTTTTTTAGTTCCTTTAACTGTAACGCAAGCACATCATTTTTAGGTAGTTAAAGGGAAAAATTAAATCAAAACCGAATCAAAGTCGAAAGTCATAAAATTTAAATAAAATAATCTATTCAAAACTTACATTAAAAAGATTTGCAGCAAAAGAATATTTTGTAAAAGATATCTAAATTACAAAGTGGTAAAGTTGGAGCTATATTTATTGTTTCTTTGTGGTACATAAACTGGCTTATGACTAGTTTTTATTTCAGCAGATTGATATTGACATTTGGTTTCGAAAAATGGAGATTCAAGAACATTATTAAATATTTTAAAAACAAAACGTCTTAAAATCTTAGTGCGCTGATGTAAGTAATTTAGTTCAACTTTTCTTTATGTTTTAAATATGTCATAGTGTCACTATGAAGAATATAAGTCTTTTAAATAATTTATTTTGAATTATTTATCCTTACATATTCTATCTTATCCGTGTTATTTTTATGAATGGGATACTAAATTTAATAACAAAAATAAATTGCTGCGACAACAATAAAATGTAACGCTTTGAGTGCTTTTGCACATTTAAATTCTTTTGTATTAACCATAATATAGCTAAATTAGTGAGGTTGAACTTTTTAATAGAAATCAATGTTGACGTAAACAGTTTGATTTATATGCCATGCTAAAAGGTGTCCACAATAAATCCTCGAATAGCCACAATAATCCTATCCAGTACACAAATTGTCCTTATGGGATGCTAATTTATTAATGTTTGTTGTATCACCAAATTTTGGTACGGGTATAACCTATGCTTTTATATTCGTTATAGATTATGTGATAAGGTTCTGAAACATATTTTACGCACATTTAAAAAAACAGAAGGAATTTCATCATTAGGAGTACCTTTTCTTTAATCTATTTTTTTTCCAAAAATAAACATATCAACACTTTTCGCTACGCTCTTTCTAAAGCAACTATAAAACACCCGATGTTTACAGATTTATTTTGTTTACCTTGTTTCTTAGTAATAAAGTTGTTAAAGCAGCTCTAAATTTTATATGCGTTGTAAAATATCATTTTTTAATTATATTTTTTTAATAATTTAAAAGATTTCGACTCTTTAGTCGAAATACACACATATCTTAATATATGTTCTAGTTTTTTTGTATTGTTAAATAGTGAATAACTGATTTCATTAAGCGTTTGATACGGATCACAATCTTATTAAATATATATTATTGAAGGACAGTGGCAAGTAATCGGTATTTTTAAAATAACACTTTTTGAATCTTTGTGAAGTCTAGATAGATTTTCCAGTTTTAAAGAAAATAAATATTACTTACAACTTTTTTTATTAATGTTAACTTAACTCTATTTAAAAATATTTACAATTAATAGACATTTAAAACTTTGAAGAACTTGAAAGCGATTAAATAGTTTAGTGAACCTATTTGACTTAAGTCATTGGTCAAGTTCATTGGTCTAACTAACAGTTGTCAACTTGGCAAATATAGAGTTTGCATTCAAGTTAATGACAAAATCAATTATCCTTAAGACTTGATTTTAAATGTTGAAGAGTCAAGAGACTTGTTATGGAAAAATATTACTGACTTAATTCAAATTTAACAAATATATTTTTTTATGTTAACGCGACTTGCTAATGAAAATTTTTATGAATAAGTTTGTACACTTATTGTCAAACAACTAAATTGTTGTACTAGTTCATTTCATCAAAGGATTATTTGGTAAAGATAAACTGTATAGTTCAACATATTATATAAGAAAACGTAATTCAGAAAGATCGAAATAGTAAGTCTCATGAGCGTGGCATCCAGCTTTAAACAAGTTAAATAAAAGCAACTTCTTAAATCTTTAGTCGTTGTTAGTGAGTGTCAAAATAGTCATTGACGCTTGAACTAATTACTAATACAGAGGTTAGGTGACAAGAATCCTTCCTAATAAATATGCTGCTTTTGAAATTTGTCGCTATAGTTTAAAACGTATAATATACATGCTTAGTAAATCATGATAATATGAACGTATTCAGACGTCGACAATACATATTCTGAAATTTTTTAAAGATGAGTTCGAATACATCTTATATATAATTCTTTTATTATTATATTATTATTGTGGTTAGTTATTGAAAGATTATTAAAATTTAATTCCGTATATTAATAATTTTTACAAAGGTAAATTATATTGAGAGTATTAATTGCAAAAAATATATAATTAAAACCCATTTGGGATTGTAGGATAATAACAATTTAAAATTATTAATCTTAAAATAAAACATAATTAAATTTAAATTTTGATACGTATATAAAAAGTAAGATAAGATATATATTATATTCAGAAGATTCCTTTGAAGCGTTATAAATGAATCTTTCGGGTGAGGTGGTCAGAGGCAAATGGAGTAAGTAACCGAGGGACGGCTTACAAAGCTTGAATACTAAAAGGATAAAAGGGTTGTGCTTTCTTTATTATATTTATTCTGAGTAATGGTAGTTTGTAACCTTTGTGAGGGAATTATAATGAAAAAAATAGTGCAAATTGTAATTTAAATAATGAAAGAAAATTGTGTTAAATGATTTAAGTCTACCTATCAATATGGTGTGTATGAGTGCTTATCAATATGTACTAACTATATTGCTATTAAATTGATTATTTGTATTCACAAAGCTATTATACTTTGCAATCTAATATTTTGATATTAGACACTGTGTTGAATGTTTGATTGGTTTGAAAAATGAATTATTGTTTAATAATTCAATTGTGTAAATGTTCAAAGAAATAATAATTAATATTGATGATACTGATTCTAATTTCATTGTTTTTATGAATAATTAAAATTTTAATTTAACAATTTAGTTAAAAAATACTTTTATTTATTTAAATAATCGTATTTTGTAAAAAATATATGATTTCGAGTTATGTTAAAATCCATATCATATTAACTTCGAATATTGAACTGTTTGTAAAAACGTGATAAAAAGATATATTATAATAGATAGTGGTGACAACTGATAAATCAATTGTGTTAGATTGTATAAAATGGGTGAGTTGTAAAATAATACAGTTCATTAGCTTTTGTACGAAATTAAACTAAGATATATTAGTGTGTATTTTCTTTGTGATTATGGATCCTGAACACTAAAACATGGCTTATCGCTGACAGGAATCTCCGGTACATATTTAAGCTTTAAATAACAAAAAGGTTGTTTTTTTTTATCATGTACCTATATCTTTTTATTATTTGTTCCACACAAGTTTCAATTACTTATCAATAATCGTAGTAGCTCATGTAAATGATCATTATTTCCGTGCAAATTATATTTAAAACGAAATAATAATAATAAATGTAATAAATATTGCCATTATGATGTGTACAGCACAATAATGTTTATAAGTTGCGGTTATAGTTTAGATTCAAACTTTATTTCTTAATTGTCTGCCTACGCCATAGGACTGCTAATGGAGCGATCCACTAATATATCGCTATGAATATTTATTTTAGTCATATTACTAAAATAATTAACAAGTTAATTTTATAATTGACAAATGATTCAGACGTTCCTAAAGCAGATGAAATCGTTTCCGAAAAAAAATTCTGTATGTACTTATAAATACATAGTCTACTTTAATTCTTTACGAATTAAGGGTCTATAAAGGCTTTTTTGAGGTGCCACAACTTCAAAAATAACTTCCGACGTCCAGCTTGTTAGTAAAACGTTCAGTGATTCTTATATTAACGTTTCGGTAAGTTTCGGTAAGTATTATTATTATACGAGTAGTTATTTATTATTTTATATACTGTTTATGGTTGGAATTCTTTAATAGATATATTCATTTTATTTTATTATTTTTTTACATATATTTTTATTTTTATTTTTTTGTTTTTGCATGCGTAACAAAAATCTCTCCCATACATCGTAAGGTTGGCTGGTGGAGAATATTTTTTTAGCATTAAGCCCACCTTTTGTGCATTATTTTTGTATTATGTGCAATAAAGAATTAAATAAATAAATACATAAGTTTTCACTACGTAACACTTACCGCAATCCCAAGGAATCTTGGTTTTTAGGTGACCATAACATTAAACATTGAATACAGTGCGGTTAAAAGTAGCCTTAATATTATAATTTTGTCTTAACAATTATCTTAACCTGTCAGTCGCCACTGTAATAAATGATAACTCTCCACTTAGACACCAATGTTTCCTTTATTTTCTAAAACCTTTCTCACTTTTTTAAGGTCATCGGTCACAAATTTGTAATGGTATTGCTATTTATTAGCGAACAAGGTAATGCTCCTAGGTGAACCAGAACGTATTGCGACTGATCATGTTGGCCGTGGTCGATATACGTAGGTTTTGCTATGTATCTTACTTATTAAGTGACATTTAGTGATCCGTTTCATTATTAGGGCCGCCAGCATGCAAGCGGGGGAACCTGAGTGACATCGTATTCATAAAAACAAACAAATATATATATATATATATAATGTATTATGATACGTTTTCAACATTAGCATAAAATTATATATAAGTTTTTTATTTTTATTTTTTATATAGCCTACCATAATGACTCCAGTGTGGCTGATGTTAAGCAGTCAGTGGAGTATGAATTTACGATTTGCGCATGCAATAGAACATTTTAATTAAAAATAAAGTTAAATGATAATTACTCTTAAAATACAATTAGATTTTTTTTCAAAATCTATATAGTATGATAGGCATGTAATAATAAACTGTTCCAATTTTAGTTAGTATAGCTTGATCGTTGTAGGAGATAGTGGACAAAATTTGATCGAGTTGATCGGTTAATTACATGTATTTTTTAACTATCCTGCTATTTTTCAATTACGTCAATAGTATTTTAAAATTTGATGCTGGTTTTTGGTTACTTACTGAAATTACTGGTAAAATCAGAGATCCCATAGATACCCCATTGATTTGTTAGAAGTAATTGCCACTATAAACAATTAAGCACTTTTCAAAAAACAGTTTTGTAAGTGATATAAAAGCTTAAGCTTTTAAGTTATCTTGATCGTGTTGTTTGTTATGTCTATAACTTCATCTATTGGAATTTTTACTAAATAACGACACTATATAAAACTATTTTTAGTCTCTTTTATCAGTTGTATTAAGGGTAGTTTTTTTAAATATGTTATGCGAGTCTTGGTTTTTGTATGTTAAAAGATTTAATAAATTTGCTAAATACCTTAGACGTAGAGAATCTATCTGGCTTACTAGGGTCTTAAAGGCTAATCCTGGTCATGGATCTTTGGGAGTCCATTTAACTTTGAGTGAATGAGATTTATTGGACGTACACCTTTTTGAGGGGTTCTGTATTTTAATTTATTGCAGTTATTATCGTCTTTCAATATATTTTATTTATACATCTTCGTGAATAAAAACTGTTGTATAACCTTCAGAGGTGGTAATATTAAAATACTTGTGTTTTCGCGTCATGTTCTGGCAATAACACTTGTTTTTATAATAAATTGCCAAAATGTATCGTTCAACTAACGGATAAAAAATTTAAAGCTTTTTGTAAACCTTTTTTCATATCATAAGAATTACAGTAATATGAATTATGTTGACGATAGGGTGCAATAATAAATTTGTTGATAATTCTGAATGTTGCTTCCTTGTAACCCTTTGCAGGTATAGTCTTTTAGTTTTATAATGTCTTCTAAGATTTACACGAGTACTACACATTTAATTTATCGAACACCTGGGATCCTATCATGAAAAATATTAAATCGCATGTCTGTGAAGAGACTGCCAAGCCCATAGACACAGTTAGTGCGTTTTGTGTGCATCCTGAACTCTATGCCCGTAAACTCAGGAACGGTTGGAGGTAGATGACAAATAAACTGACTGACTGACAGACACCATCATCTCGTCTTACCGCGAACACATTTCAAAGCATTCAAAACGTCGGGTTAAATTAAAAAATGTAAAAATAAACGCGAGTTATATCCCTAAAAATGTTTAAATTTAGAAGCGAGTCTTTTAAATCCTAGTTGATATGAAAACTAGTTGTTAGGTATTCTCATATCATAAAAAATTGTGACTCAAATAGTCATTATTAATATTAATTGTTTATGAAAAAGTTCTTGTAAGCCTCCATGAAGTTTCTTGGCCGGTTTTTCTCCATGGACCTACCTTTTGGAACCGTGTAATTAGAGTATGGCGTTTCAGAAATATAATCTATGGCTAAATTAAAAAGTACTTATAGTGTGATGGAGGAGCTAACACTAATATAAATGGCCTTCAAGAGTAAGACCGTTCTTTACAGACTGTTATTCGACTGATTACGTACAAGTCTTACATACATTGTTTTTGTGAAAGTATCGGTAATCTCATTTCAATATTTAACTCTTTCAAGTCGAGAGTTCAATCGTCGGATTTTCGTTTTAATATAGTAAACAATGTCATAAAAACGTAGCCATCTCACCATGGTAATAATTCCAGTTGCCTACTAATTTGTTTTCAAAGAAACAAGTACAAAATTATAGTATCGTGAAAGCTCAGTTAGTATCACAGTTACCTTAACGTCAAAACACAAATAACAGGGACGGCATATTGAATACATATTAAGTTTTTAAATCCGGGAATTTATATACCAAAAATATTAATTCAAATGGATGTATAATTATATATTTAAAACGTTATTTGCAACGTTATATTTATCTCACATTAATCAAACTGTCACAAATAGAAATATAAAGCCTCTGGCTCCTTATTATTATGTTACAAAGTTAAAGTTAATAGTTTGTAGACAATTTAATCTACATTTTTGTTCATTAAATCTAACTTCAGAAATCCAAAAGGAGAGGATGTACTTAATTTATGAGGTAGATTAGTAGTTTCAACCTTATGGGGTATTATTTAATTACATTATGGGCCATTATTTAATTACAATTAAATAATATATTAATAATTTTGACTCTTATCTTAATCTCATTTACTATATGGAAACGTCGCCATATATTAAATGAGATTAAGAGTGTTACGTTTTGTCAGTATTGAAAATCAGAATAAAGAAATTAGTGTGTTCATTCATATCTACGCTGTTTCAATGATGCACTTCAATGTACGTTTGTTGAACGAAATATCATTTAGTTAAAAAAAATAATGGTATAATTAAAAAATATTTCATTTCTGGATTAAGTTTTAGATCTTTTTATATTTTTCTTTTCCAAACGGTAAAACTGACTGAAATATCGATATTTCTCATAATTTTACGATGAAATCTAATTTAAGAGCTCTCACAAATAAATTAATCAAATCGATTCTTTGTACCACATAATCAATTTTTACTTCCCAAAATTTATTGTTTACGTTAAATACATTTTAAAATATTTGTATAGACTATAATAGTGCACTTACTGAATTAATTAGATTCATAAATATAAATGTGGTCGAAATATACAAATTGATAAGGTTAAAAAAAATTAATTGGTTTTTATGTCGGATGAATTGAAGCTGTTTGGGATATCAATGCATTTTCGATGATAGGTTATTGTCAGGTTTCATATCCATTATCCATTTATCGTGTAAATATATAGTTTTCTTTCGAGAAGGATAATAATGTCAACAAATTGAAAATATATGACACACAAATTTATTGGTATTATTTAAATTATCAGTAGATCTTTAAGTATTACGAAAATGCAAACCGAATAGCTGATAGGATTGAAAAAATAATTCATGAAGTTTTTGAACAGGATCCAATGATGTCTAATGTTTTTTTTTCACTTCTTTTGCAAATTGTGTCAAAAAATATAATCAAACAGTAATCCTTTTAAAAATTTAATTTGCTCAGTCTTAGTTATATTGTATATGGGTTCAGTGCGATAGTATCAACTTTATTATTTGTAGGTAGGGTTTTACGAAATGTGTTAAAATTATCTCTACCCATTTAAAAAAATTCTATATTTCATCATTAATATTTTTTTTCGAAGTAGTTCTATACGTATATATCAAAAAATAGATTAATTATTGCAGGATCTATGCTATGAAAATAATAAACATAGCTCATTTTTTAAATAATTCTTCACAATTTCAAACAGCAGTGGAGTAAGCACTAGTACAAATTGTGCAACATGAGTATTTTATATACACTACATTCTACATATCAAGGTCAGACCATCCAAAGGGATCATTACCTAATAACTTACATATGTCAAGTAATTCAGTAAATAAGTCGTATGACTATCCACAATCTTAAGAAGAGTAAACGTATTAGCCAATTTGAATAGAATATTGACTGTTGCAAAGTTAAAAACAGATTTTCAAGTATTACGATTGTAGCAGAGGGAATCTGTGATGAAATATCTTAAATTTTCATTCGATGTAATAGCACATGAAATTTTCCTTTTCTGCCTGACAACCGTGGGACCTTTAGCGGCAGGCGTAAATTCGTTTGAAACAAATATATGATTGAATTTTTTTATTGATTTATTTATTCTTTATTGCACAATTCAAAACAAAATGTACAAAAGGCGGGCTATTAAGGCATTCTCTACCAGTCAACCTTAGATGTGCAGGAGAGGACGTTAGTAGGGGGGGGGGGGGGGGGGTGCAAAAAAAAAAAGAGTGAAAAAATTATATTTATACCTATACATATACTCATACTAAAATACATTGTATACATACATTTCCATCCAAATACAAATATCAATACATACCTATAAAGACTAGCAGTATATATACAAATAACGTGCTATACAGACATATACATTATTCATTGAATGGCGCATTAAAGTCATATCCTGAGAGCAGTGGCGCAGGGCTATATAGCTTCCAAAACATATCTAGTTACGGGAAGTTGTGTAGGTGTATCAGAAACACTTCTCGATCTTATCTATAGATAACGCTAAATATTTTCATAAATCATAAAATTCCAGGTAATTTTTATTAATATTATCAATTAAAAGTAATATTGACCAAAATGTTTATAAATTTTTTTAGAATATTTGAATCAGTTACAAAATTCTCGCGTGTAGCAATAGCTTCTATTCTTTAAAAACGTAATACTGACATATTACAACAAAATCAAAATGTATTTTTTAAGTGCTTGAATACAGATAATTTTTACTTATTTTACAGTTAAATACCATATAGTCGTATAATTATGTACTGCATAAAGTTTCTGGTATAAGCAAATTTTATATTATAATCCACAACAGTGAAGAAACGCTTTATCTAGAAGATAAACGTGTACCGTAAACATTCAGAAATATTCATAATGGGGCATTATCTTTTGTGAGTTACGTGTACTCCAGGTTGCAGAATACAGCAAGTAACGTATAACTTGAGATACTTCTTAATATTACATGCTTTGACCTGTGTACATTATAGAAACGTGGTAGTTTATTCCTATTTACATTAAGGAACTTTATAGAGTTACCTCTGGAGTTAAGGTGTGAAACCAGAAATGTTTATTTCTGTAATTTCTTTTATGTTCTTTTACGTTAATATTACGTTTTTAATAAACCACATGATAAATTGCTTTATCAATTATTATAGGTTCTAACCTACGATAATTATGAATAATATGTATTATATGTGATGTGTCCGTGAAGGCATATTTAGGTATACGCATTAAAACCACAACATCCAAATGGAGATGAGATACTTTTAGACAAATCAATAAAAATTTTCAAGGTCACATTATCTGACCGCACTTGAAACAAGAACTCTTTTAAAACCATCTCAAATATATCTTATTGTTTGTGTACTATAAAATTAGTACTCTGATATTTAAATCTTAACAAGGGATTACGTTACATAGCCATTTTAAAGCAAAAAGAAAAAAAAAATATGTGTTAAAAATTACACATGTTTTGGTTACTACTAGTATATATATTAATTAAGAACTCTATGTATATACAAAATATCCAGTATAATGTAAAGCAGTAATGTTTTAAGTCATTTTTAAAACTGGATTTATAATAATATTTTTAAAATAATTTGAAATACAGTAAGTAAAAATTCATAATAATACACAATAAATTAAAAAAATATATAATAATAAAACAAGTAAAGGTGGAAAACTGTTTACAATTCCATATCTTTCTATTTTATATCGTGTTATATTTAAATTTAATTAATCCCCTCAACTTCGACGGTTCAACAGTAATTTGTAAAGTTCGTAGAAACGAAAATGTTTAGTTTATTTAAATGGTTTACTTTCAATTAATATCAAAATGTAAATTTCACAAGTAAATATTTGTACATAAAATTACATTCCCTGTCAAAGCTATGTTTACATCTATAGTTAGGATACCTTTATTATTTTTTTAAGTTGTCTCTTTTTTAGATTTTACTTTGTTTGGTGTATTTTTGCGATTAGGTGTAAGCGTCTTAAAACAAATCAAGCAAGGAGTATTATAAATACTGTGGGGATATAGAAAGATTGTCGTTGTTTATCGAATAAAACACATTTGTTAGGTAAAATCCAAATTTTTCAGATTTTTTTTTCCGTCTCATTTCTAATACTTTAGGTAGATAACTCCTGGTTCCTTTCCTCTCAAAATCCATATTAACTTTTTTTGTATATAACAGTTGCTATATAATAAATCATAATGATAATTGTGAGTTAAATAAGAAGTATAAGACATTTTTTTAGTAAAACCATTTTATAAAGTTATTTAAAATAAGAAAATATTAATATAAGAAAAAAATAGATTACGTCAAAGCCGCAGGGTTTCCATTTTGCTTTACAATTTTAATGTTATATATATTTAAACTTGGCATAACCAATCCTTTTTTATAATTAAAATTGGTTAAACTGAAAACACCGTCAAAGGAATTTAAAATATATCTCTGTAAATTGTTTATTGTCCCCATTCCAATTATATTCATTTTCTAGAAAACTACTTCCCATTTTCATTGTATTAATAATTACGACCTAACGGTTGTACGTAATTAAAAGTCTACAGAAAGTCCAATTTAATAACCCACATTTGACATCTGTTAGTTTTGGTTTCGTACTAAAGTTAAAAACATTTATTAAAGTATTGATACGAATTTCAAACATAGGTAAATTAAATTCATTACATTGTTTTAAAAATCAGCAATCGAGTTGTCATACCATTAAAGTTTTAACATCGTCGTTTTAACGTAGTATTATCGACATTCTACAATGACAAAAGCTAAAGCTTAATCATAAAATCATCTTCAATAAAATTTATTGATGCCACGCTTTGTATTATCGGTAAGATATGATAGTTATCCATGGTACTGTACAAATATTTCTGGTTTAATTATCAACATCGAATACTGATAAGAGTTTCATAGACCATTTGTAGTAACTATACATGTATACCATTGTTTGTGTTACTGATTTGTTAACTATTATTTACATGCTGTTTTAATTAAAAAATAAATAAGAGTTGAATATTTTATTTTATAATAAAAATACAACCTAATCGTTAAATCTATTTTATGAAGTTACTAAGTCCACTCATAAACATTTGCAATAAAAAAAATATTACTAAATTTGCAATATGTAATTTTTACATGAATATTCATTGTGTTTTCTTATTTTTAATCTGTCGGTGTTAAATATATTTGTATATTAAAAAAAATAAAGTAGGATGATATAGAGAACCCAATCGTTTTGATGGCATTATAGCGATAGCACAGAGACAAATATAATTTTGAAACTCCATCCACTTGATATTAGTTGAATGTTTATGTACTGCCCTATCGATAAGTGAAACATCCTTTGTTTGTGTTAGAAAAATTTCTGGCCGTCTAAGTAGTGTTCCTTCCAAAAAAGCGATCAAAGCAGCGAAAGAAATCCTGTCTTTAAGTAAAAGACCCTATTTCGGGAAATAAATATAGCATCTAGAAACATGTAACGTATTTTGAAAGATAAATAAGGACTTACAAACCTATAAAAGACGCACAAGACATTAGTTAACTGAGAATTAAAAAAAACGAATAGGGTGGTATTGCCAAAGCAACTTCTTAAGCGGTACGCAAAGGGAGGTAAAAAAATTGTATTTAATAATGACCAAATTTTTAGTATTGAGCAATGTTTTAAAAATAACAATGAACAAATGTTTGCTTATAGTACTGTAGAAGCTTCCACTTAGTACGTGAATATTAAGCAACTTCGATAATGGCTTGGTGGCGTATTAACAATCAAGGGGCGACTGAGCCATATTTTTGTGAAAAGTTCGGTAACGGTGAGTTCGGTACCAGTATATAAAGATAGGAAAAAAAGAATCTTGACAAGGCGGTTAAACCTCTTAATAATTTTATTATAATGGTATTTATACCATAATAATAAAATCTTGTATTTGCAGAAAGACTCAGCACCGCCATAAATCCATCAACCACAGTGTGTTTGAAAACGAACGTATCAGACTTCATCAGAGCTGAAGACTGTCCGTCGTCTAGTCGCGACCTCAATCTCCTGGATTATGATTATGGTTCAGTTACATAGAATATGGCATGGTCTAATCGCCATAGTAATTTGGAGTCCCTAAAACGATTAGTGAGAATAGCACTAAAGGACTTTCAATGCGTATTTCTATTCATAACTGGTCTCAACGTTTAAAAGACTGTATGAAAGCCTACGGCAATAATTTTTATTGAGTGTCATATAATTTTAATTTTATTATATTTGTGTAAAAACTACCTCACATTACAGAAATAATGGTTAATGGAATGATCTTGTCCATACTAAATATTTTGTTATTATTATTAATAATAATAAAAGTTTATATATACATTAAAATAGTCTGAGCAACTTGTAATAATTTGAATGTTATAATAGCTTTTTATGTATTAAATTGTATTGTTTTTATTTAGTTTTACGATCTTTTTGATGTACAAATAGTAGTTTTCTCTTGTTTTTATAATAACAAAAATTAACAATATTGTGCCTTCACTATACAAAGTAAAAACTTTTGTTGTTCAGAGGGAACTAAACTTTTTTGAAAAATATTAAATTAGTGAACAAAATGAATTTATTGTAAAAGAATTGGATATAAAGTGTGACTTCTACTGTTCGAAACTTGTCGGCATCGTAGGTACATACAGCCAGTCACCTGTATATAGACCAGGGCAATACCAATACAAATGTTTTATCTTGCCAAGTTCAAAACTCACTGTTTTTAAAAGCTATAAATGAACGTTCATTATCATGCACTAACGCGGAGTCGGAAATCGAAGTTTGTGCAATGGGATGGACATAGGTTTTAAAAACATCTTCAAAGTAATTTTCTGTTTCATGTTTCAATTCACAAAAACGAGTTCAGTTCGTCTGTAATTCATTAGACCCACACCTTTATAGTTGACCCGTTTTATGGATGCACTTCCTGAATGCACCTCAGTCTTTCACTATTTCCGCCATAACGGTAACTTACCTGAATTTTGACTCATCATAAAATAAAATGTATCCTATTGCTCCTGGTGCCATGTTCAATATTCCTACACCATTCATTGTGAGGAGTACGTTTGCAATGACGTATGGGCCACCTAATTCGGCATCGTGCTCGTATGACAAACACTGACTCTCGTATGGCATACGCCATACTCATGGTGTCAATGTCACGTTAACTTCCGCTGACGTCTTGTAATCAGTTTAATGTGACGTTCTTGCCAAGCGATAGTACTCCTTCCGCAGCCTGGGTGGTGCTTAGCTTGATCTCTTGTGTTGAAACGCTGTCAAAGACGGCAAATAACGCTTCTGTTTACACAAAAAGCCCGGGCATTTGAGGTTTATGTTTGGTTTTAAAGTATCCAGATATCTTCTCATTGGATACTCTCTTTAAGCTCTTTGAATTTAATTTGTAGTCAAATGGCGGGAGTAATGTCTTATAATTTAATTTTGTCGAAAATTCAATTTAAATTATTATAAATTTATTGCAAAATCAAGTCTTAACACCAATTTTCAACTAGCAAAAGCGAGGGAATTTAAATTCTAATAAAAACAAAATAAAATCATATTTTTTTACAGCCATTCAGTGAATAAACTAGAATAAAAAGTTTACATACCAATTACCTTCCAAACTTTTCAAACAAAACGTAAAATAATTGATTAAAACATAATATTTTGGGTTTACATGCAAATCGCTAAAACATTTTTTCTATATGTTATAGACAGCAAAATTGTTTTACAGTTTTTGTGTTGTTTTATTGTTAACACTAGTCGGAAACAAGCTGTGATGTCAGATGATTTATAATGACGGTACGTGGACAGATGTACATGGTCGTTTTTGTAAGTATGGATAGGCTGACGGTCACTTCTTCTGGAGGTTCTTACCTGGTTTGTATGGCGTGGGTGGTTTGAACATTGTGAAGCTGAGAAGTATGAAAGCGAAATGTAATAGGGTCGATGATGTTGATTTTGCCACACTGGCAATGTGGGTCTCATACTAAATGTCATCGAGTCTAAATGATGACGGTCGTATAGTTCTAGCATCCGACATATATACCCAACATATATACATATATGGAGTCAGGAACTTTATGATATAGATATATATTCGTTTTATTTTACATTTAACAAAGTTACGAAACCATAGTTGAAGAGGTGAATTCCAACTCTAAAGTAAGTCAAGAGTAATTTATTATACGCACATCTACATATCACAATCTTTTGTAAACTTCTTTCTTCAAATATTAATAATATATAACAATGTTTCTTTTTTAAAGAAACTAAACTTACTTTTATTTTCAAGGAAATGGTAAATATTCTTGAAAATATTAGTACAGCTAAACATTTGACTAACTCAAGCAATTAAATTAAGAGAAAATAAAATTTATTTATGTAGTACTCTAATATGTTCTTTTTGTTAAGGAGCAACTTATTTGACTACTTTGTTCAATTCAATTTAAAAGCTCAAAACAATTCACGGTCGGGTTCTTGTTTTTTCAATTAAATTGAATGGGCAAATCTTTATTGACCCCGCAGAAGTTGTTAAATGTTTTTATTGCAAAAGCTTGCAATGCCAATATACCTTAGTTCTATTGAGCATTTCTCCTAAAATTTAAAATATATATACGTAAAATCCAGACGTAATTCATATAGGAGTATTATAAATAAAATACATCGCAACATCAATTTTTTTATTGGCATACATTTATATAGTATATAATCAACTAGTTTCAAATACACAGGATGGGCAAAAGGCAAGGGGAAGCCACATTATGTAAAACATTATTTAATCATGACTTAGGATAGTGTGCCGCCGACTAGATTTTTGGCGGAAAATATTTACAATTAGACTAGATTGGTAACGATCAATTATAGTATTTTCTATCATATGATAATTTTTACAATTTAGTGGCTTATCTATAAATTATTAATTAGAAACAAATAAATTGGCATCTAAAAATGTTTATTCATTTTGATTCTTATTTAATTCAATTATTATAGATTCTACAATTATACGTTTATTTTAATATATTATAATAATACAAGTAATAGTAAAATTGTGTAGAGATTTGAAGTGAAGATTATTTTTAAATATGTTTTAGAAAAAGTGGTCGAAGTTGGAAATTTTAAAATATTTCTTTAATCTGGATTCCTATAAATCTTAACAGGTACTGTGCTATGTAATTATTCTTATAAATTTATATAAGAATATATATAACTGACGATCTTAATATAATTTTTTTAATATATTTGGAAGATTATATTATCATTAGTATTAAGAGAAAATGATTTACACTTATTTTTATGAGACAATTTAAACTTAACTTCTTCCCCTCGCCCTGGCTCAGTGCGACATCCTGCGTATTTACAATCGACTTACAATAAATATCGTAAATACATCACTATATACAATATCACTATGCGTCTTTTGTTTTATATGTACAATACACGTCATCTTATGTATATAGAGGCTTAGTTTTAAAATATTATTTACATAACGATATATACTACAAGATAGGTAACAGTTTATGATTTTAAACAATTATCGGCTTTCGTTCTCTCAATTTGCAAGAGCAGCTCTTCTTTTTAATGCAATTATTATTCTTATTGTTAACGTCGTTCAACGACTTTGAGGACTCTCGTTGCTATAAAGGTTGCTTCTCTTTTATGCTACATTTGTCTATGCTTTCATTTTTTACATTGTTGTTCTTAAGTACATCTCCTTTTGTCTTTTCGTTTTTATCTTTATATCTTTTATCATCTTTTTCCTTTTCTTTTAACATTTTTTCTGTCTCTGCCCCCTCCTTGTCTACTACAGTTTTTCCGTTTGATAGTTTTGCGAAATCAGCCGGATCCGTTTGTGTTTCTTTATCTGCACTGGGCGATTCTGGAATATGAATATATTTTACTTTAATTAAAAATATATATTATTATTTTTGTTATAAATAAATATATATGTACTTGCTTATATTCTTAAATAAACCTTTCATTTATATATTCAATTAAATGATTACTCTTAATATGTGTAGTGTTAGGCTGTGTGAGAGGTGCGGGCGGCTTGCGGCTGTAGCGCACCGGCATAATACTCTGGCGGATGTTGCGCTCCGGACGTATCAGTATTATGTATAGCTGTAACATACATGGCTAGCTGTAACTATTCGATTGACATTTTAGCAAAATTTTTTTTTTTATATTGGTTTTATTATATTTGTTTTTAAACGGGTTTTTTGATGATCAGTAACATTATTATTTACCTTCTATATTTCACACATTATGACCACGGATGTAGTAAAAGATCAGAGAATAGTTTTTTGGTGTCGATCGGTAAGGATTTTATGCAAATCTACATACCGCTACAATATTAACAATATCCTATATGATTAGTCCTTAGATATGACCTTCACTTCTCAACAACACGGCTCCATGTAGGTGATAAATTTAAATTCATATTCACGTTAAATTATTGGGGTACTATTTTGTTTCAATACCTTTAAGTAACATCCTTTGTGAGGCCCAATAGAAAGTACTGTAGAATAGAGACGATGTATACAATAGTTGGAATCCGGATGGCCAATATATACTTCACCACAGATGTATTAAATGTTTTAAACACCTGCGTTTTGAAACAGAATTATATACTTCCAAGTATCCAAGAAACAAAAGAAATATATAATCCTTCCTATCTTAGTGAATAGAGGAAACAAAGCCCTAATTGAGTTTTTTAACACATGCCTGATTTTGTCAGTTATCGCTCTTACGTAATTTTTCTACTGATCTTTGAACGCTATTTTACAGTCTGTGATTTTATTTATTTTCATATTTTTTATTTTCATATCTTTAGGTCCATTCTCCAAAAGTTTATTATCCGACCGAAGTTTATTACAATTTAAAGGAGGTGCACACTAATATAGTGTTGAATATGTAAGAAATAGAAATAGTTAAAAATTTCAATTTAATTTTCTATAAAGTTGTCTAGTTTTTTATAAAATTACTTTTCTAAATATTATAATTAATAATTTATTTATTGTTATAAAAGCACAGGTTTTTATGTCTTAAAGGCTAGAGTTGAGATTTAGAGGAACTACCTGTCGGTGTAGTCTTTTCGTACACAGTACTCTCTTTTATTTCTAAAAACTATGACGCTCACACATAGAAAGAGTTGAATTTTATTTTTATTCTTGCCATTTGACAATGTTTATTTCGTGTGAAACATTCTCAAATGGGATTTTTTTGCTAATAAATCCTTGTCCTTCTGTTTTTGAATAAGAGTGCAGATCCAGTGGGTCACTGCAGCTTCCGTGTAACCGAGTCAAAATTTCGGGAATACTAATAATAGTAGGTAAATAATAATCATTCTGTATCTTTAATTTTGTGACCTTGAAATTTCCCGTCAATAAAAAATTATCATGAATAAAATATAAATATAAAATAAAACCTTAGGGGAGAACAAGCAGACGAGAGTGACGCTGGCGCTGAGTGAGATTGTGACGGCCATGCTGGTGATGCGCAGCGGCACGTGGCTCGCGGTGCCGAAGTACAGCGGCACGAAGGCTAGCCAGATCACGCAAGTGGTGTACATTGTGAAACCTAAACATTAGTAAATTTGTATACTAAGATTAAAATAGAAGAAATATTTTGTAAAGTGAATTGTATTTGTTCTACAAATATTATTATCTTTCTTGTACCTCATCTTAAAAAGATGTCGCAAGAACTAAATAAACAACCCTGTTATTTCTAGTTAAGCGACTTGTCTAGTAGTTATTTAACCTATGCCCACTTTTCAGGACGATTTTATTGTAATTGTGAAGACGTATTTATAACATTTGATTTAATAATAATGATTTCAGTATTATACATACTGCCAAATTTTAAATATGAACATTTTATATTTGAATCAAAATTGTGACATGTAAAAATAAATAACATTTTACAAACAAAAAGCTTATCATTTATTTATTATTGTGTGTGTGTGAGTGTTTCTAATACTTATGTTAAGGATAATTATATTTGACACCATATAATTTCTTGTCATACTACAAGCAAATATCATATTATGTCATGTTTTTAAACTTGAACGAGAAAACGAAGTAACATTAAAAAAGTTTAAAGATTTTAATTAATGAAAATGTGTTAATAGGAAAGTTAAATGAAGTTTGTAAAGAGAATGTATTTTCGAGATAATGGGCCCCAAAGCACTAAGTTTAGATATGTTGTACAATCAACATACATATACATATAAGAAAGTTTGTGTTGATAACATAAAAGTTATATATGTTTTTTAATCCGTAACAAACCTACCCATAGGTACAAAGTATAGACTATCCGTGTGCAAAGTTTTTTCTTAAAATACTTATAAATTAGTTAGAAATTTTAGATTAATATTAAAATCTAAAATTAATAAACCTGTTTATAACCCACCAATATGCTTGCTCTCATTAAACGCCTCGGGTATTTTCCTGGTAAGCACAGCGTACACCGTGCACACCACTATCAGTACTATGGGATAGAAGAAGGCGATCATGTAAGAGGCGTCGACGTAAGAATCGCACACCAGCATGTTATCTTCTCTTGTTGGATAGTGGAACATGGCTCGAGCTGGTGCTACTATCATCCACACTACTACGATTAGAACCTTGAACAAAAAAATATTTTTTTAATACAGAAGATACTTTTACATGTAATATAATATGCATTATTTTATTATATTGTATTATACAATTGTATGCTTTTGAGGGATTGATTCATGAGAGGTATCCAAGCATATCTGTTAAATATTTAAAAGATATATATCTATTATATATTTAAAAGATATGTTTGGATATAAATGATAATGATAAATTTCTATTTAAAAATTGAATTCTAACTTTAAGATATATATTAGTTTATTAACTTAATTTAAACAAGATAAAAAGCTGAATAGTTGCTTTAATAGCTAAATATTTTTTGTCGGAAAGCAGTGCTAGACATAAAATATAGTATATGAACGGTCTTGTTGGTTAAAATTGCGTCTTAGTTTAGGAAAAATATCAGAAGTCCAATAGTGCAGGTCACAAGTTATACCATTAGACAGCAGGTAGTAATAAATAATAAACTACATAAAACTTAAGAAATGTCTCGTGTTTTTCAATTTTCCAAGCTATTCCTAGTCGTATATCAGAACTAAACATCCGCTTCTAGTGTAGTACTTGGCACCGGCTATTATTGGCACAAGCTGACGCTAGGTTTTAATGTTTCGTTACATCTATATAAAAAACACGTTACTTTATGTCTATTTATTACCGGCACGTGGCAGTATCTCAAACCAAATAAAAAAATAAAAAAGACATGCGCCATGTGTAACCCATCTATCTTACTCTCGACTTAAAGTTAAAAACTTACATTTCATATATTATCTTTTAAATGTCTCATTAATATGAGACAGTTTTTAGAAAAAACTCTGTCATCTATTATTAAAGGATTTGAGAAATAAATAACATTTATTTGAGAATTGATTTGAGAAATAAATAATGTTAGATGGCGTTGTTCATAACGATAACGTTAGCTCCGTATTAAAGCATTCATAAAAATAGTAACTATCAATATTTTAAAGTAAAAATGATCGATATTATTGTTTTTATTTATGTATTTAAAGTTCATGTTATGTTAGTTTTTATAACAGTGAAAACTTTTTTGATGTTATGCACTATTTGTTAATTTTATTCATAAGTTTGAAAATATTGTATGTTTCCCAAATATAGATATAATTAAATAAACATTTTAACTATTGATTTAGGGAACATTTCTCAATTTAATAGCAATTGTTTCACTCGAAGTAAAACGTTTTTATCAGAGAATACTGATTTACAACTTAAGGGTTCTTGTAACATGTAATATGGAATGTTTTTTATTGTTTAAGCCCAATATTTAATACATGTAAATGGTAAGAAAGTTCAGAATCTTTTCGTCATAATGTTTATTTTTGTTCACTTATAAAAACAATATAAATACAATTCGTACGTAATTTATTAACTTATATAATTTATAAAAGAATATCAGCAAGCCATATTTAATTTTAATTTAAAAAATCTATCTATAATTTCAATACAGGATATGATGAAAGAAATATAAAGGAATATGATATTTTCAGTTAGGTTAAATAAATGAAATGTTTAAAGGAAAAGACTATATTATCAGAGATAAAACCTTCCTTATTCAATTTATATAACGGATTAAAGTGAAATAACCCAGTGGTGAATTCAGAATAATTAGGTTTATTATTCAATAAAACTACTTTAACTTATTTGAACAAGTTTTGCTCTCTATAGCCATTCTTATTTTATGATAAATTAGCCTTCTTATTCTTTTGTCTTAGATTAATTATTATAAAATAATGTATGTAAGTATGTAAATGTATTTGGTATGTAATGTAATGTACATATAGATATATATTTTATGTATGTGCATGGATATATGTATATATATTTGAAATATTAGATATAATTAATAAAATTGTAGTAGTTTTTTTATAAACTTATTATTCTCTCATTTTTCTGTTTTTGAACGTACCGCACATATCTAATTTAATCATCTCTACCACTCGAGGGCAACTGGCAGAGATCTCTTAAAGAGATAAGTTGATCCTATGTACATTAAGTTTTATTTTCAGTGTTAATTAATTTCTATTGTAGTGTTTTTGGTACATAAATAAGTAAATAATATAAATTATTAATTTTTTATTTAAAAAAAAACTCTAGTATCTGCCTAGATGATTCTTTTGGACATAAATATGACTAGTATCATTTGAACTTAATTAAATACCTAATCTAATCTCAAGATATCATAAAGACTAGTCAGGTGCTAAATTTATAGCTCATAAATCAGAGGAACAATTAACTGTAATAACTTAATCAGCTTTGCGCAGCTCGTTTACGACCGATTATGTCTAGAAGTTTGCCAGTTAATTATATTATGTTGAGTTATCGTCGTGTATTTATATATATATATAGTATTTTCTTAGATTTTCACGAGTACACATTTCAAATAAAACTAATTTTACGGATTAAAACTCGCGTACATTTTTATTTTAACCCGACGTTTCGAATGCTTTGCAGTAATAGTGTTCACGGGTAGACGAGATGGAAGTGTCTGTTAGTAAGTCAGTTAATTAGTCATCTACCTCCAACGGTTCCTTAGTTTGCGGGCATAGAGTTCCGGATGTAGACAAAACGCACTAACTGTATCCTGAGGTCTGACAGTGCGGTCATAGACGTGAGACTACAGTATTTATGAATAGGTCCCAGGTGTTAGAAAGATTCCAACGATCTTCTCTATTGAAATTAGGATATTTTTTAATTTCAATAGCCTCGCGAATCATTCTTGGTATGTAGCGGGGCTCCCTAGCGGGATATATATATAGTTTACTGAAAGATTTGTTTCTGAAAAGCTTTCTGCATTGATCTTTAAATTATATTTTAATAATTTTAAAACAACAAAGTTTCATATTCCACAAAAACTGAAGTTTTTTATGAATTTTGGTAAATTTTATTCAATCTAAACAAATTTACAAGATTTCCTTTATCATAAGCATTTTATGAAAGTTTGTTTTACTCAGAAAATGTTTTGAGTAAGATACTTACTAAGATAATATAAGATATATAGATTAAAGATGGATAGGAGAGTATCTGTTTACTATTTGAAGTGAAAATGTTATTTATTATTAGAATATAATTTTGTAAATAAATACTTAAATTTTGTATGTTCTTGATAAAGAAACAAATAAAAGTCCATATTATAAATATTTGTTTTCTTTCTTTCGTTTTTCCTCATGTACGATCGGGATCAAAATGCGTTGAAGAGTACATCTTGGAAAGTATGTCTACTTAATACTTAATCATGTAAGTTAAAACTAACCTCGCACCTTCTCTCTTATATCCTATCAAGAATAAATTAATAGCGGACTTCCTTCAAACTAAATGCATGGATCACATGTAATTTAAATATTTAAAATCAATTTTTTTATCGGTACTTGTGAAATATGTTCGATTCAGTAGATATCGGTTAATAATTTCATATATCATAATAAATATTTATAATAGTTAATATTTAGCTTCAAAATATGGAGATATAATTTGATTGCATGTAATAAAAAAATATATGCACGAATTTTCAATGTTGTACAGAGATCTTGTCTTTGTAATGTTGTAAAGTTTGTCCTTTTGTGGTAAAACTTAGTGTTTCAATTACAACTAACTTGAAGTGTGAACTGTTGGTAAAGTTACTATCTTATTCAATTAAATTAATAACTTTGTTTTATTGAAGTAGCCAGAAATAAGCATTATCAAATAAGACTCATGGCTGCATACGAAGTCATTCTCAATAGCGAGTTGAAATATATTTAAATTCAACATATATAAATTATACAATGACAACAATATATAAATACAAAAAGTATATCAAATTTAAATGTCAATTCCTAAGGTTCAATATATTCAATAGATGCTATTAAAATTAGCTTTATTTAAATTTAAGGTATTTATTTAACCTTACGAATTGTCATTTAAATTTGATATACTTATTGTCCGTATTAACTCTAAATAACTAACTAATAGTATGTTAGGAAATCAAGATTGGTTAAAGCAACTAATTTAGAAGCTTATTACGAAGAAACTTGTTCATATGTATCACAATGAAAACTCTTGAATTAATGAGGAAAGTTCTGAACACGACAGACTGAGTGGGTTTATTATATACGTGTGAAGTGTGCAGGTATTTTTGTCAATGCAATTACGAATTATGATGACTTCATTTACTAGTTATGTACAGACTGGTATATGAAACTCCGGTACATTTACAACGACAAAAATAATTCATTTTACAGTATTAACTTATAAGCTGTATTATATTTAATGCGATTCTGTTTTACAAAAAGAAATTTATTCCGTTTCATAATTCTCTTATTTAATTTAAATTCTAACTACTAAGATTGTTATTTTATGATAACTTAATATATGTAAAAGGTCTAATTGATTTTTCTTTTTTAAAATTTATGTTTAAATACGTTTTTAGTAAAGTTCTTAAAACATATGTCATTATTATGTAGTGACATACCTGTATAGACACTAGGGCGGCGCATATTGCAAGCTGTGAGCTGGGAGAGATGAGTATGGGTCTCTTGGCGGAGTGCTCACTCGCGTTAAAGATGCGGGAAATACGGTTCGTCTTCGTAAGCAGCGCCGCATAGACCACAGTGAAGCAAAAGCCGGTTCCGAATCTATTAGAAAGAACAACTCTAAAACTATATAATAGTCTCTACCTCGAGGTCTCTCTAACTTGAAACAAATATTTGTGCATCACACAGAGTATTGTCTGTTTTATAAACGAATCAATATTCTAGATTCAACTTTCAGAGACAATCTTTACCTCAAAACTCCATGAATATTCTAGTTAATAATCGTACCTTTGCAAAGAACACAGTATGTCAGTAGGTCTGAACACGAGAGCGAAGGTGACTAGGTAGCACATGAGTATGCCGGCTAGTAGGACATAAGATAGCTCCCTCCCACTCGCACGCACCACCGGCGTGGAGCTGTGTCGGACCCAGACTCCACAAACGAAGCTAGAGATAGGGTTACCTTTTGTTATAAAGCTATAGTTTTATTTAAAAAGAATAACTTGTAAATATTTCCTGGATTTAACAAACTTCAGAAAATTAAAATGGTATTATAAATTTCTCGTACACTATAAAATTGGAAAAGTTATTATAAAATATATAAAAAAATGGATAATTTTTACTTAATTATAATATGATATCTGATATACATAGAAATATTCGTGGTATACATAAAAATAAACGTTTGAGAGTACGTAAATTTTTTTCATAATTTACACACACACTTACAGAAAATTTCTTGTATGTGTACAAAATATCAGTAGTTATAAAATTTTAACACTGTCTGTCTTCCACTGGTAGTCCGTATGTATAATATAATTTGAATATGGATTACAGCAATATTAATTAATTTACGGACTTGTTAGTGGATATTTGATACTACAATAGGGTTTTCATTTTATTTATATGGTAATCTTTTTGGAAGTTGTCTGCAATGCCACCGGATAAAAAACTTTGCTAACGATAATTTTTTCAGAGTAAGTGTTACGAAAAAGCGATTTTTAAAAACTATATTTTAGGCGCATTTGAAAAAAAAAATACAAGATGCAATTTCATTATTTCAGCTAAATGTTTTATTTCAAATAAGCAAGTGTGCCTGACCGGACCTTTGGTTAATAATCAGCAAACAACATGGTGTACGTTGTAATGGTAACTCGGTTACATAATAATGACCAATGTCCGTGTTCAAAATTGTTGTGTAAACTGTCTATCTGTCAGGAGAATTGTTGGAAAGTTAGATTAGATTAAGTTAGGTTAAGTCCAATTTCGTGTTTTAGATAAAATATTTCGCTATTAAAATACTAAAATTGCGTGTTGTTCTGTTTTTGCTTTGGTGCCGTTAATAATGTGCACTTTTATAGCACTTTTTGCTACAGTATCGTTAACAGATATTTTTTTTATTTTAATTTAATTATAAACAAGTTAAATTCATCTAAATATATCTTTTTCAAAAGTTATTATGACAAAATTCAATAAATTCTTACGCAGTCAATAATATTCCAACAGACGAAAAAGACATGGCTCCAATAGCCCAAGCGGAGTCAGGTCTTAAATATGCTTCGGGAATAGCCCTGCAATGAGTTCTTGTGAGATCTGGTAGTGTCCCTCGTGGACAGACCATACAAGCTGTTTCGACGTATGGTGAGCGAATCTAGAAGAAAATATTTTTTTTAATTTACGAAATCATAACTGCGACCAACTCATATGTATCTCATGTGTAATAAATATTAATATCATCGTTTCAAAAACACGCAGTAGGAGAATATCAAATAATTCAACAGAATAATTATTATAAATAGTGACACTTCAAATATTAAGAAAGATGTTACCAAAGACATTTTTATTTAAGTCGTAAAACGGGTTATAGATTATTTATATCTTAGGTTTAACTCTTAAAACATGAAAATGATATATGTACCTCATACTGAGTACAATTAAAGCAATGCCAGCAACAGCTCTCTCCTTCCACATATTGCTTGGCTTGTCCCAGTTCGCATTCCGCACTGCATACCGATTCTGGAGGGCGTCGTTCACCCCACTTAAACTGAATCTCTGTTAAGCAATAAAAAGCTAAGTTTTTATCTTCCAACTGCACATTTTTCATATCTAAGGATTAATTTTTAAAAAAATGTATTAAAGTATTAAACTATTAAAATAATTTTTCATATCTAGGGATTAACTATTAAAAAAAATGAAAAAATTAATTAGCCCAGGTAATTGGTTCAAGGGAGAAAAGTTGAGGAATAAAATAACTTAAGGTTTAAAGATCACCATCACTGGACCTGGGTTGAAACAACAAAGAAGAAGCAAAGAACTTTAATCGTAGAAATAGCCTTAACATGACGGTAAAATATTATAGTTATTTAGAATCAAACTTGGCGTAAGATTATTGTCGTCTAATTTAAATTGGGTTTCTTTTTCCTTCAATAAAATTATGTTCCCCTTAAATTAGTATTCTGTCTTTGTATCAGGCTTCTTAACTTCGTAATTGCGAGAATTTAATATGAAGAGTGTGCTAATAAGTTTGCATGCAAATTAGGCTTTTCAGTTGCAAAGCATGTTCATTTAGGGCACGAGGGTTGTTTTTTAATTATGTCTTACTGATAATCTAGAACCATCACACAGTCCTATTCTATAAAAAAAAATATTATTATCAGGGTTAAGGGAGTTGATGCAATGATCACAACCTCGAACACCTGATGTAGTAAATAAAACATCTTGCCAATTTACTGATTTATTAATAAATTCTCATTTTATTTAAGGAGTTTTAGTGCAAAGGAATCCAGTAAACACTTACTCAGTTTCAAACTAAACTGTGACATCGAGAATTATCAGGCGTTACGTAAGTGTTCGCTCACTTACGTCTGTGATTTGACTGATTATTTCAATTTATATCAGATTATAATGTAACAATGACTTATTCTTTGGATGCATAAGAAGCTACTGAAGATATATACTTATATTGAAATAATGAGTTTTATATTAAAAGTAAGAAAAAAATCTTTTTTTACTACATGACTTCAACGAAAAGCTCTGGCAGAATTATGATATTTAATTTTGTCTACTAAACAATTATTCATGTAAAATCTGAATACACATACATAAATATTTAAATGTATTGTAATTTTTTTTTAAAACACCGATCAACCGACTGTTGACCGCCATGACGTTACAGGTCTTGCTAGTGAGCGTGTGTGTTATTTTAAGTTAAATAAATTAAATTAAGAATCTTAAAAAGTAACAGCATTAAAAATATTATTCTTATTCACATTTTAACGAATCAATCTACGAACTATAAACGTAAACAAAATATAAAGGGGCATCCGTTGGAAAAACAATTAATTTACATGGATGGACTCATATTTGTTCAGGTTTTTTTTTATTAATATAAATAGTAATGTAACTCTAAATGATGAAAATTTAAGTGCTCTCTATTGTCCATTTTTAATATTCCCGCAGTTTTTAAAATATATGGGGCTCAGCCATTTTGTAAGCTTTGAGTCAGGTTTATAGAGCAGAAAAGGAATCTAGACCCATTAATAAAATCCATGTAATAAAATTTGGATATGTTACACATAATTTCCTCCGTAGACCGCTACTTGAGGCATTTCTTTTGCGGTAATAAATTTCTTATAAAAGCAATTTCAAAGTCTGCTTATAATATAAGTTTTAACACGGAGGTTCTCATAACAAGTATTCTTATTGGTAACAAAATGAAACTGACATTGAGTCAAATATTTTAATATAGGTAAATCAAATTAAGGACCAAAATTGTTAGATTAGGCCCATTATACTATTAAATAAAATAAATATAAAGAAAGAGTAATATGAAAAGAAAAAAATATTATTTCACACGAGAAATATTATTTCTAGATTTTGTTTTGTGTTTTCTCAAGATATCCTAAGATTAATATCAATAATCAATATCGAAATGTATATAATTTAGTTATTAATATCAGGAGTTACTTTACTAATAGTATTACAAAAATTTGTTATTATAACATTCACGCACCATTTAAATGAAGTTGCAGTTCCCCGTCGAGGTATTGCCCCACCTTTACCCAGTGGTATATTCCTTGAGATACTTGCTTAAAGTGTAGTATATTGTAACGAGCTGGACCGTCTCCATTAACATCGAAGTGGAATTCGTCTCCGCTAAGACCTGAATTTAAAAAAAAATACCTTTTATAAAAATTAATATAACATTCTTTCCATTTTGAATTAACGAAAACTTGAAAATTTGAATTTCTATTTGGATTTTAACAGTCTAAGATTGAGTTAAACATTGGAAAATTTTAAACATCGAGAACGTTTAAATTCACTTCGGTTTTATTTTTCGCATTCGAAATAAACTCAATAACAGACACTGATATTATCTTCTGGGACATTAATCTCTTAACAATGCGGTCACATTGAATGGTCTGATGATATTCCTTTTATTTATTTAATTTCACTATACGACTGGCATTTTATTCATTGTACATTAAATTCGAAAGCTTGTTGTATAAATTTCGAACCATTTATTTTTAATTTATTTATTTCGCCCTCCTGTTTAATATGCGTAATACTTTGATATTGTTTTTAAAACTTAAATTGAAAAGTCACCTGTAAAATTATTTTTTGTAAAATTAAATGAAAACTCACCTGTAAAATTAACTTTCCTCAGGTATCTTAACAAGTCCGCGCCGCTCGCCGGCTTCATGGCGTCGCAGAGACCTACTCTGACACCGCACACAGCTACGTGCATGTCTCTGTGTGCGTAATAATATATTGAAAATTATATATATTACTTGTTTTGTTTAAATGTTAAAGTGAAAATCAGCCTTGATTGCAAAATCTTCAAAAGATATATATAGTTTACTTAATTTAGATATGTTTTTTAAATAACAAAAATTCATATATGTTTCAGTATATTGCTAAGGAGTCACAGAAAATATTAACTCAATGATTTTTAGGATTTTACTGAATAACTATTACATATAAAATATATATTTATATTTTATACTAATAATTTGTTAATTTATAAGAATATTCCAATATGAATTCACAATACCATTGCACGAGGAATGACTATTTAGACAGATATACATAT
Source organism: Mechanitis messenoides (assembly GCA_959347415.1). Lineage (NCBI taxonomy): Eukaryota > Metazoa > Arthropoda > Insecta > Lepidoptera > Nymphalidae > Mechanitis > Mechanitis messenoides. Next base: position 6,820,210 of record OY365770.1, on the reverse strand, counting down.
AACATTTTCAGATTCAAAAGTTGCCCCAATTTATTTAGAACAATTAATTAAAATCCTCTCTGAGGATTAGACAGGATTTTGCGTTCTCAATTGACAGAATTCGTTAGGGGATATTTAATCTCAGTCCGTAGTTAATTGTCGGGATCAATATCAAGTTAATTGCTGGCCCTGAAATAAACGAGATGTTTATTTTTATTATCCATAAAATAAACGAACCATTTAAAGCCCTGCGGTTTGACCACGTGAGTCAAAGAGGGAAGCAATAAACCGGTGAAATATTACAAATAAACGAGAGAATTTTAAAATGTTGCTTCATGTCGATTGTTTTAACTTATACTTCAGTAGTTTATAATCAGAGGAAATAATCAATTCCAAAATATGGATGCCTGATCCGTATAAAATAAAAAAAAGTTATGAAAAAGCAAAGTTATTTTTTATTTTCTAAAATGAAATACAATAACTTTAGAAAATGAAGTTTGAATACATATTTCAGGTCAACTTTGCAAATTCTTAAAAAATAAATAGTTTTATTGAAATATAGTTTATTTTCTATGGCTTATTATTTGGTGAAGTTTGCTAAAAGATAATGCGAAATAAAATAATAAGCCGATAAAATAACGTTGCCAATACCACTGATCGTACAAGGACAGTGGAGGGCAGGACAAGGGACGGGTGCAGGGGCTACATAGTAAATAATTACTATATATATATATATATATATATATAGAGACTATTATATAGACTTCTAACAAAGTTGTATTGAGATGAATATAGATGAAATCAAGTAGCTAGTTTTTATAGACTTATAATTTTTAAATAAACAGTATGTAAAAGATAACATATATGTATGAATATATATGCTTGTATATAGATATACATGTAATTGTGTTGGTAATTAGTAACATTTAACTATGTATAGTATGGTTATGTTGTTCATTATTCTTACAGAAATGTACTTTGTTCATTCATATTACTTAGTTAAGTTATTTTGTTAATGTTAACGCATAATTGTTTTAATTTTTCTTTTTTTTTCGGTTGACTTGCAGAGAATGCTTTCAGCATAAGTCCGCCTATTGTATCTTCTTGGGGCAATGAATATTTAATAAATAAATAATTTTATCATGATAAATATTAAAGATACGTTGTTAGTGTCCAAAAGCAACTTTTTCCTGGAATCTCCCTTTTGAGTTTGGGAGAATAAGGTGAGCAGCGTGCTAACCTTTTCCGCCTACACAAACTTTAAATATAATCATTTGTTAAACTAAAAGTTCCTAATTTTAGCAAAAATAATTTACGTTACTTAAATAGTGTTCGTGTAAGAGTCAGTTAAAGGTCGAGTTTAACGATACTTGACTAAAGTAAACAAAGATAAGATACTATCAGTTTCAGATATATGTTTATTATTTAGTGTCCGAATTATTAACTTCCTGATGAAAAGAAGTTATTGAAATCACCCGTTTTTGGAAAACCGATTTTTTCTTTTAAAACTCCCTTTTGGGTTGTCCTTAGTTGTTGTATAGGCACTTAAAAAAATTATATGTATGTATATATATGTGTATGTGTGTATCAATGTCTGCGTTTTCTCCACTCCATTTTCTCGTTACTCGATTATGCAATTGATTTTGTCAGTCAATGCTTATTCACGTAACTTAAAGCTGAATATTTTTTCTACCGAAACTAAAAGAACACATACTTATGATTTAAAAAAAAAATAATAGCACAATCGGATGGTCATGATCGACGCATATTGACATATTTTAAAACTAATTAGTTTTGAGTGAAATTCCTATCCATTTTGTAGTATACCGCGTATTCAGCACTTATGAAAAAGTAATTACGTGGCTAGATTAGTTGTTATTACGACAATTTTTGTGCCGGCTAAGAGAGTAGAAACTATATATATTATATATAGAGACGGTTTTGAAAAATAAAACATATTTAGAAAACATATTTTAAATGCATGCATGAAGGGTCTGTTAGTAGACCATTATAGAACATATCGCCATGAATTTGTTTGTGGTATCTCAGACCATTGTTATAAATATAATAATAGTAAATAATAACTATTAACAACTTAATATTTGGTAATTATTATGAGCCGAAAAATTGTATTCTATATTAAATTATAAAAAATTATTTAATTAAGGTTATTTTTATCTCTTATAAACCTTCAAATCCGTTTGCGGTCCACTAAATCCTTCGGTATGTACGTTTATTTTACCTCAACTAGTTTGCGAATCCCTTAATTAACATGTGAATTGCAGAATTTAAACACCTGTCGACTGTAAATATGCGAAATTCAACATTCAGTATAGTAAGGCAAACCCAATGAGTTTATTTTAGCTACACCAATAACAATACAGCTCAGTAATATGAATAAAATTATTGTTGTTTTTTAGCTATACGCTGATTTTTATATTTACAAATATCGTTCGCCATTGCATAGGACGCATAGGATGCTAACTATTTTATAATTTCCTGTACTAATAATTTTTAAATAAATAAAATAAAAGAGCAAGAAACAAGGCTACTTTTCTGAAGATTCGCTTTTGCCATGCTCAAGTTACACACACACACCTTTTTCTTGATAACAATATTTTGTGAAATCGTTCTATTGACATAAATGATTTCGCCCAGCTGTGGGTCTTGAATGAATATCTAATAGTTATCAAATTTGAAAAGATTATAAGAAATACAATAATAATAAAAATTTATTAAAATTTTATTCCAATCTTATATATTTTGATATTTATTTAATGTTAATACATATTACGACAGTTTATAGTGGTGATACATTTAAATTATCTTTTTATTCTTCTCGCTGCATAATTCCAGTGACATTTATTGTCATGAGAATTTGCGATTATACATTGTAATAGTGGTAATAGTATGCAGATTTATTAAAGTCCTGCTCCATTATTTATGTTGCTAATTGGAAACTGGGTCTATTTACATTCTATTTACATTCTAGATCATATGTTGTAAAAGCTACGTTACCAGTTGATGACATGCTAAAAATTGTTTAAAGTTGATTAACCTTATTTAAATTTATTTAGTTAGTTCAATCGATCGATCTTAAATAATATCCGAAAAAAATTCATACCACATTTTGATGTTTAAACATCTTAAAAGAGAAGGTGCCTTCCGAATTGCACGTTTTAAGAATGTTAAACATCCATGTAAATGATGATGATATCATGGGCAGTTTATGGCAGTTTATGCAATCAGTTTCAGGTCTTTCGTAGTTATGGCTCGATGTAGTGTTCACTCCTATATTCAAAGAAGTTAACTTAGCTTGTCTTTCGATAGGATCGCAATACTACCCCTCGAAATATAAACAGGTTCAAAGTAAGAGTTGAGAATCAAAAATATTACAATATTTCCATAAAATTTAAAATAAAGCGAAACATTTTTATTAAATTAAGTATCAAAATTCACATAGAACCAGTTTTCGTAACATTTAGGGGTTGTTTATTTTGACGTGACCTTATTAATTATACATGGTATTTCTGTGTAATAATAGCCTTAGATGATATTTTTCGATGTAGTCCAAGTAATGTGAAAATGTAATAAAAATAGGAAATTAATTTTACAATTTCTCCAGATTGTATTATACAATGCTACCATCTGATGTTATCTTTACAAATTTGAATTAAAATTAGGAACATACATTCGAACTACTCTTCAGTTAATTAACCAATTTTAATAGCTGGTTTCCTATCAGCGGACATTAATTTACTTTAATTAGTAACTGTGGCAATCTGTTCACCAAATTTTCGGTGGCACTCAATAAACATTAACATCTACAATCTTATTTGTGTAGCTATCTTTATACACTCGTTTTATTTTACGGATATGATTAAAATGTTTTAAAAATGTCATGATAAGTATTGTATCAAATTAAAATAGATTTAAGTTTATAATATTATTATTAAACTTATGTTCCATTTTCCTAAGTATTAAATTTAGATGTTTCAACATCAATTCTTTTAATACGTAATGTCAGTCCAGGTGACATCAGGTCTTCCTTCTTGATGTTGACTTGAAATTGTTGTTTGACCCCTTTCCTTTTAATTTTCATATTTTTATACGCTAATATTTTTACCATTTTTTTTACGATAATGTTATTATAAAACTTACTTGTAACAAGTATAGAGATGAGTATAGAAATTAATGAAATTATTTTGGTATAAGAATGTTAAATAAAGGTTGAAAGTAAATTAAAACTTAATTAATAAACTTCTCTCATTATCCATCTAATGTATATTGTATATAAGTCGCAAGGTTAAATCAAGTTAAATCAAGTTAATTAACAACCCTGTTTTTATCTTAGAAATAATGAAATTAATTTTTTACTTGTGAAATAAATTAAAATTATTATGGATGTTAAATACTTATCACTAAATTATAAACTAAATATTTACGCATAATATTGAAATTCACTAAAATGTTAGAGGATTCTGATTGTTGAATAGTAACCTTTTAATCGAAATATATTTCCTGATTTATATTGTAAAATTAGCTGAATCTGGATTTTCAATAAGAGAGGACTTATTGCCTGCGACGGGGCGCTTTTGGAAACTTTAAGTTTAAGAGGAAAAATGTCTTTTTAGAAGAGCTATCGACAAGTATTATATTAAAATAGACCTTCTGCTGACACTTTCATTTGACGTACATAAGTGTTCACTAGTGTCAATTCAAAAAGCAAAAGAAATAAAAAAAAAGACTTATTATTCTATTTCTGAAAATTTAAACTATAGACATGCCGAAAAACGTGTCGTATTTCTTAAAATATCGTAAATGTATGTCAGGAGGAATAGATATTTCGGATATCGACTGACAAAAGATGAAGGTTCGTTTCATAAAATAGCAATTCTCTATTATTAAGACGACAAACGAAAATCGTCTTTTATATTTTTAACAATTTTGTTTACTTCAATACTTTAGAGGTGTATTTAAAAATCTCTCTATTATATTGTTACCCTAAAACATAAAGCAGCTAAAATCAACAGTATGCTTTGTCGAAAAGCTGGTGTCGAATTTCCATTCCAATTAAGATTTTTTTAACAAATGGAGTTCAAATGTATCAAACTGCCGGCGTGACAAGCGCTGCGGTCCGGTGACAAAAAACAGATGCCGGTTGAAATAACCTGACAATTGAGTAAATTATTTGGGAATTTATGTGATTTTACTTTTTATTCTGCATCACTTTTAAGGTTGTCTTTCATATTTTTTTTTCAATTATCCATACATTTTTGGACTGTTTTTGCATTTATAAAATTATAAAACTGATAAAAAATAAAAAGTCCTTCAAAAGTATTAAAGGAGTAATTACGAAAAAGCTCATTTAAACGAATGACGAGGTCGAATTCCAAAAATCACAGGATCGCATCTTGCCTGTGGTAATTAGTTTTTTCATTGAATAATTATTTAATTTGTAAATCTAAAATATATGTTATTAAGGAACAATTGCTGACGAACAGTTTAAAGTTTAAAATAACATGATAATGTAAAAAAAGAAGTATTTAGTAAGCACAATTTGTTAGATGATTAACTGAAGCAACTGCTACTAAGATTATAAGTATTCGGATAATATAAAAAATAGTAATAAAACATTAGCAATTATTTAGAAGGTTTTTAAGATCAATCAATATAGTGGTGTTAAGTATTTTTAAAAATTAGCGGATATCTAATGCTTCTGGAACTGATATGAAAAAATAAACCGAATTGATATTAGTTCCAAAATGATTTATATTTCCCTATCTGTTAAGCTTATTTAAATTTCATTTAAATTTATGAACAATATCATTATTATTATAAACACCTTAAATATTTTAGAATTGTGCCAATTCGGTGGAACGGAGTCCGTTAAGTTAATCCAAAGATGGCATAAGCCCAAAGATTACTTCACCGAAATGTCTTACAAACCCTTTTCAAGACAAATTCGACAATTTACCGTTACACTTTTCCCTTCCGAGATCGGGGTTAACCTTTTAAATCCGTCCAATTCAAAATGTCTGTACGTTTGAATTTCTTTTAACAGCTCGGCATTTATATCATTTTTTATATGTCCTCATAAGTAGGACATTTTTAATATTATAAATTAATAAAAGTATAATTTTGATTAATTTGTGTGAATTTTAACAGTAAATACATATTCTATATTATCTGTACCAAAATTATGTCCCATATACATTCGTGTCTACAAAGACCTGATGATTCATGCTGTTGTCCATCCATAGAATTCGTAGACAAACACATGTGCATTGCATTGATAATTGATAGTCGTTTCTGCTGGGGTCCACATAGATACTATGTTTGCAATAAACTATGGTCTATTATAGGTATGATGAGTATTTTAAAATATGAATTACCATATAAAGTGCTCAGAATGTTTAATATCGCTTCAGCTGACACAGTCAGCGACTACGGCATGCGTAGCTATGGCAGAACGTACCAATCATACCTGGCGGATGTCTATAAACTTCATTTAAAATTATAACAAATCATAACACCTAACCACATCAATAAGAATATAGTAACAACGACTGTGACGTGACCTATTTCAATATTATAACGTTATAAATTTTTATAATAAAGTAAAATATTTTACTCTTGTGAACTCAATCGACCTGAATTTATAATAGAAAAAACTAGACCTGAACACTTGAGATCAGTTACAACTAAAAATAAATTCATTTTGAATAATTTCAATAATATGTACGGGACGAGAGTCGCCGATTAATTAATACCTTGCTGAATCTGAATAAAGTCCCAGAAGATTTACAAAAGTTGTACATAAAAAGTGTGACGTAGGTTATAAATATCTATACAAAAAAAAAATCTTAGAAAACGAAACTTTATAATTAATTATATTTAATTAACTATTTTAAATTCCTGTAAAAGCAATTTTTAGAACGGCTCGCCGATACCCATATAAAGCCTTTGAGTTTTTCGTTTTCCGCAAATATTGTATAAATAGATTTTAAGTATTTTGGATACAATAAACCAAAAAAAAAAAATTTCATAGACACATTATATTCTTATTTATGTCGTGTATATTGTCAGTCCTAAAGGTAATCCATTAATATCGTGGGACTCAAGGGGTTTCAAGAAATTGCTTACAAAGGGGGTTAGAGGGAGTATATACTATATTAAAATTCAACTCTCGATTAACTTGTGATTATTATTTTGGTGCCAAACATAAAATCAACATCAAACATACCTGAAAAGTTTATCATGGCGCTTATTTATTTAGAAATAAAATAAGAGGAAACCTGAGTATAATATTCTGCAAAATGTTTATCGTCCACTAAGCACTTAAACAACATGTCATTTTGGATAAAGTCGGCTGACGTAGGTAACACTTAACACGACCGGGAGGGTTTAAAAACTTGATAAAATAGATATCTATTAATAGATGACCCCTTAAGAAATACTTCAAAGAAAAAAATTTTCTTATTTATATTAATGGAACATTTTATTAACTTTATATTAGACACATCTCTTATTGTAAACAATATTTTTAACAATTAACGGAGCTCAAAACCAAACTTGAATGTTACTGTTCATTGTCGATTTTTAAATATTTTGAGAGGTAAAAATTAAAATATACATATATTAGGATTATAATGAAAAAATAAACTATTAAACATACAATATTAATTATAGAATAATAACAAACAATACAAAGTAATTCCTTATAAATTCTATGACGATATATATATATATATAGGCGTTAAAGCCAATATTATTCGAAAGTTATTTGAACGTTTGATACTGTTGAATTATCATTTTTATAGAGTATTATATAACGATAAAGGATAATATATCAGTTATAAAACAATGTATTTTTTCTCTTTGATCTATTTGTTTAGATCAGATTCCAATATTCAGATAACAGGTAAAGATATCTATATTTTTATATTAATAATTAATGATTATTAATTAATTAGATAATTTGTAGAAAATGCAATTAAATGTCCATTAGTATTGAATTAATAATTATTTATATACATAGATAAAAAAATCACAAGAATTCCTTATGTAAAATTTTTTAATATTATCATAAAACTTGTGACGGACGTTTTTGTTGTAAATTGTATATAAGTACTTGTCGATTACAATTTTATCCCATGAATATTTTTTAGGTTTATTTAATTAAATAATTCTATATAAGAATTTGACTGAGAATATATTACATAGAATTAATAATCATGACTAAAACCTCTACTCGTTAGTCCTTATCTCAAATTGGCTGACGGGTCATTATTAGCGATGGAATATGCATTAGGCTCGTTGAAAATCTTTAATAAAGAAACAAAGGCACCCTTTTCTATGTAGTTAAGGCACCCTTTTATTCATATTATTTTATTAAGAACAGGATATAAAACCAATATGAAATTTGTAATATATTCATGTATATTTAAAATTTAAATATTAAAAAAACAGTAAATCAAGTCACTGAAAGTAAACCAAATCTTTAATACTTCATGGAAAAAATTTACCGAAAAATATTATATCGAATTTATTGAATGCGTGACATGAGTAGCCAAGGTAAATGAGTTATTGTTCAATTAAAGTACTTCACAGACATGCATATGGTTTGTTGAATTTTTAAGACGCATGATATTCGGATATCAAACGTTTTATCACCATGTATTTTTGGTTTCGTAGTAACCGTTTTATATATTTATAGGTTGACTGTTTGTATCAAAATCATTAATGACAGTTCATATCTATTTTAATATTATATGAATCTTCAGATTCATTTACAAATGTGTATATTTTAAATAATAGGTTTGTAAATTATTTTATATAATTTGGACCTTATTAAATGTATTCCGTAAAATTTGTGATTATATGATAAACATAAATTAATTTTAATAATTCTGAACTTTAGGTACAAATTTATACGAACTTATTCTTTTAAGTCAGAGTTTTAATAGAAAGCAAAACTTTACATTTTTAAAATAAAAGCTGAAAGGCGGTAATTAGTGATAATTTTCACGGACTGTTTCCAGTCTAATTCGTTAAATGCGTACTTTAATAGCTTAATGTACTGGTGCAGAATTTTGAGACTTAATTTACATTAGGTTGACAAACAGTACAAATCGTATAAAATATCAAAAAACAATAAAACAATAAGTAATTAATAAACAATTTTAAATTACTTTCATGACTCAAAGCTATACCTCTAGAAAGTACAATTTAATTAGTACATGTAATTTCAACATGGATAATAAATTCTTGCTGAGGTCTTGTGTAGGCGGTCCTCAATAGAAGCCGTAATTGGCCCTAAGCTTGGCATAGAATAATAAATTGGAGTATTTTGTTATTTAAATCGAACTCCCCGGAGCTTTACAAGTCATTATATCTAAAAGAATATATCAAGTGGGATTTCGAATAAATAAAGAAATTTATTCAAGCATAGGCCTGGTGAGCGACGTTATTGTTATCACCAGTATAAAATTATGCTTATATTCTTGAAGATTTGCATTCTCTGTAACGATATAACAATGAACTTAAATATTCCATCATGCTGATAAGAATACGTAGTAGGGATTGGGAATACTCTTTTTTTCCATTCATGAATAGTTGACTTTTTTAATGTAATTTAAGATTGACTCACCTTATAGCATACGCAAAAGCCATCACAGCATCTGAGACAAACTGTAACTGACGCTCGAACTCGGTGTTACTATCGGTGAGTCTTTCCAGGCCCGAGCATTGCTTGTCGTATTGACCATTGTATGGGGTTTTTGAACTGCCAGGATATCGGCACTGGAAGTGATCTTCCCAAAACTCTGATAAAATATAAACTTTGTATTAATATTGTGCTCAATATAAATATTATATAAACCTCAATTATAACACTAATTTAATATCAATAACTTTGAACCACGTACCAACAAACCAAGGATTTCTCTTATTATTTTTAACATTAAGACCAAGAAAGTATTCCTTGAAGCCAAGAACATCGTTAGACTGAGGCTGTACACTGATGGTGCCCTCCACTGCTCGTTCGTTGCCGTCAGAAACTAGAGACCTCGCACTCCAGCCATCGGAACCAACCCAGCTGAAAGTTCCAGTGGCATTCCCTCGTTCAACTGCACGCATCACTCCTGCTACCTCTTGATCAGACCCAAAGATGATGGCTCCTAGAAAATAATACATTTATAATAGGTTTTTCTTTATTAAATTCGACATTTTTCTACATATACTATAAACATTTTAGAGTTGAGTAACTTCAAAATTTCTATTTTTAAGTATTTTTTTATTATTAGTGATATGATATTTTTAATTTGGTAAAAAGAATCCAGTAAATTGCTACTACTATAAAATAATTAGAAATAGCTTCCAAAAGTAGCTTCAAAAAACTCGTTAAAAACAATTTTTAAATTCATCTTAAATATATGTATTTATATATGTGTAAGTATTGTATATAAAGTATAATATTATGTTTTATTGTATTATATATTAATTATTATTATAAAGTATTTATTATATTATATATTATATTGCAATTTTATTGGTATTGTGTATCGTAGTGTATTTTTGTTAATTTTTTTTTTATAAAAGCGTACCACAATTTTTTCACCTTCACAAAAGTTAATTGGTAGAGAATGCCACTGGGCATTAAGTTCGTCTTTTGTTAATTTAACAATAAAGGGTAAATAAATAAATAAATAAATAAATAAATAACTAAATACAGAATTATCAACTAATAGCAATTATTGAATAACTAATAATATAACTATAACTATAATATAAGAAAACTACAAATATTTTTTTTGTATTAAGACCTTCGTGATCCATGATGACTATCATATATAAATTCAGCTGTGCTCACTTATTCATGAGCTTGGAGCACGGCGGAAATGTTTAAGCCACGAATGCGCCATGCTCCGAGCTCATGAACAAGGGCCCCGCACGGTTGCGAAACTAGTCGGTCAAATTCCGACAAAATTATCCTGGGTACAACCGGATAATAATTATAAGAGGCATGTTATGAAATCCATAAATTTATTATTAGACATGTGTTTTAGATATTTTAATTTTTTGAATGGAATGTAGTGTAAAATAAAAATAGAACTTTTCAATAGATTTTAAGAACGTTTAGAACCAATACATATGATTTTAAATATATGAGCAAAAACACTTTGAAATTTATGATTATTTGAAACATAAAAGTCGTAAACGCTTGTGCGTGTAATATATAACGGGTTTCCTGAGTTCTTTACGACCATACTAAAATCGTCGATCGCGCTATTTGAACAGAATAAAAAAATAAATCAATTAGTGCGTAAACATGGATAAAAAGGTTATGGAGACTGTTAATGTTCTGTGAAATTAGAAACCTGATATATATTTATAGAGTAATAAAGACTTCTATAAGAATTAAAAATGGCTGAACTTACCTACAGCCACTTTTAATTAAAAAAAATACGGTTACAAATTTTCATATTAGGGTTTAATGAAACAATGTAAAGATTAAATAAGGTTCATATGGTTATTAATTTAAAGCTGAATAGAAGGTAGAACGCTGAAAAGATAAGTGTATATTGCGTGGGATCGGCAGACTGCTGATCGGCGTTTTCGATAAATTGCCTATATTTGGAGGTACAAGTTATTATTCTGCTCTGTAGCACTTTGCAAAGTAAGAGTTGATTTTAGAAAAAAATAATTAGTTTATTAGTATATATAGACTAATTTTATTTAGTAATAAACACGTTCAAGTCAAAAATTTACAAGAACTTTTATAGTATATGAATGTTGTTACTGAATTTTTATTCAAAAAAGCATAGAAAAAACTATCGAAGTCAATTACATATTTTTGAATGGCTTCACTTCAAATACTAGTTTTTGATCGAACTGAGTTTATGAATATGTACGAGGGAACAAACCGAGAGATTGCTGTTATGATTTGATTTTGAATTCAAAAGTTACTAACTTATATTACTTATTAAGAGAAAGAAAACATTTTCTGCTGTAAAATGTTTGCTTTTTACTTGCTTCCACAACGTTTTGCTTTTTTAGGACTTGATAAATTATGTATATTTTTTAATTACTGTTAATTTTTTGTATGGAAAAATATCAGTCTCTTAAATATAATCTCGTAGTTTTTAAAACTAATTCATTAAAAGTAATTACTTTCTAAATTAAGAATATCTTCTATCTTTAGAAGCTGGAATAGATATATTGGCTTGAGAACGTTCAAAGGTCACACTAATGAAACGCGAGTAAACAACACTTTATCCTTTTTTCTTTTAGCCGTTAGACATTTTAAAATAAAGATAAGGAAAATAACGCAACGTATTTTTAACTCAGTGAAATTGTAAGATATTTAAAGTATACTTGTTGGTAGTAATCAGCTTGGGAAATTTTAGAACGAGCACGAAACCTCATTCTCGCTTTAATTCTTGGCTGAATGTGAAAGAATAAATGTGCAATTGATATAGATGCAACCTAAAGTAAGTTGCTAAAATAAGATGGTTTGAAAAAAAATTTTATATATGGAAGGAGAAACAAGTGGCAAAAACTAAAATTATCAAGTATTAGAACCCTACATAAGAATAAGGATGAGTTTTCAAATTGTAGCTCATATTGAGGTATTTCACTACTGTCAGTTACTGGTGGTCTAAAATGTAATCGAACCTTCATAAATACTATTGGTTGCGTAAGCGACCTACCCTTAGACTAATGACGGTAATGAGGAACAGAAGTAGTATCCATTACTAAAATCAGTTGGATTATTATTAATATATTTACAGCTAGTTTTAATTATTCTTTTTCAGGCAATATTGTGTTGAAAAATTAAGTATTTCATATGTGTGTATTGCACTCTTAAAATTTTGAATATTTGTGTTACTAATGAAAACACATAGTTCTCGTAACATTTTGGCTATATTTTATGCCACTGTCTAAATAAAAATCAATATACTCGTTAATGCTGTTTTAAGTTGAGTTAACAAAACACATTAAATTTAGAGCAAATATAATATACGGTAAATTTAATTACAAGACGATAAACACAAAATTGGTAATTAAACTCAGCAGCATAATTGTGAGCGGAAAATATCATATTCCTTGAAATCTGCTATGAAATCAGAACTCCTATACTATATGGTACGCTAGCAATTGTAATGTAGCGGGTACGAAGCGGTTAGTTAATATTATTAACGCAACATTAGCACATGCGCTAACGGCGCCATCTGTTCACAGTTGTGACCTCCATTCTCTTTATGTTTATTTTCTTCTCTGCTCTAATACTGGTTTCAGTTTTATTAGGAGGCCTATGTGCATAAGTAGTACTCGTTCTATAATATTTTACCAATAATACTTTCCTTTAATAATATATTAAAAAAATTAATAAAAACAAATAAATGTTTTTTATGTAAAACAAAAGCATTTTGTATCCATTTTTTTTTTGTTAATATAGTATCGTAATCCTACTTTTTTGGTTTATTAAATACATATTTTGTCCGAATAAACAAACAAAATTATAAAAGGACCATTAATATGAATGAAACCCTAAACATTGAATTCTATGGATTCTGAATTTATATTTATGTTTAAATTTCAAGATTTAGAAGCGGTTAGATCCTAAAAGCACTAGTCCGATCCCTGCGAGGGATTAAAAGCTTAGAATCCACACTAATTCTATAACATTAAATTAAAATATGATACTAATAAAATTAAGTGTGTGAGAGCTTATGAGAATTTTTGCTTAATTAAAACTATAATCACATTGCTTATTAAATATAATAAAAAGAAAAAAAACCTTTGTAAAGTAAAAGTAATCATAGATATACATACATAAAATATTCAGTAGGTAAGCCTAATGTTAAGGCTATGTTTTAAAAGCATACGAGATAAAACTTACCATATAGGCTGTAGTGTCAAGCCGGCCTAATAGCCTCGCTCAGGGGCTGGTTACACGAGCATACAACCACTTAATCTCTGGTCTAAGCAAACAATGACCTTTGTGATCTCAGTGCCCTTTAGCTAATAGCTCATATCTCTCTCACCACTCTCGGCTAAGTGTATATTGAGTTAGTAAAGAGCTGTATTCAGAACATTTTATTTCATTAACAATAAATTTAGATTGAAAGAATAAAAACATAAAAAATCCAATTTCAACGTTACTATAATAGATTGTTTTTCCGAATACTACCAATATGAAAAAAGAATCTAAATAAAAATTAAATTAACTTCGCCTTTGAAGTAATATAATAATGAAAATTTGTATGAGGTTATTATTGTTTTATTTTTTTTAATAAAAAATGGTACATAAAAATCTCTAAATACTTTAATATAAATACTAGTTGTAAATAAAATAAAATTTCGATAGTAACAAATTTCGACGGTAAAATTATTATTAAATTACCAGAAACATTCTCATTGATTCAAATAAGGTTTTTTCAGTTTAGGAAAGAAGGTTGTGTGAAAATGAAATTGCTTGTTGTCTTTATTGCTATCTGTTGCCTCCGTCTTCGCTTGTCCTTTCGCTCAAGACTCAAATATTGACATATAAAATTCAATATTATTTTATTTTCCTTAAAACAGTAAGTCAGTATTCTATTATTCTATTATTGTTTTGCGATCTGTATTAATAGCAAGGACTTAATAATTATTATCTTACCAAGAGAATAATTAAAAAAATTGGTCAAGTACCTATTTTTCTTTATGTCAAGATAGTGACCTACCTTTATCTAGGATATAATAGTGGAACACTCACTCGCCTGAAAATGAATTTTGAATTCCATTGTATCCATCGGCCCCTGTCATGTATGTCAGCAAAGAAATTGACAAACAGGAGTACGATTTTTTAACGAAGTTTGTTGAGTCACGCTTGAAGTTTTAATATTTTTAACGTTTAAAGCATTCTTATTGTAAGAATTGTAAAATACGAAATTGGGTTTATCTTACAAAATAATTCTATTATTTTAATTCATATTCAGCCTTTCGGCCCATTTTGGGATTATCATTTCAATCTTTTTCATACAAAATTGCTATTTTGCTGGCTGTTATTATGTTGTCAACGATATATTACCATAACTTATCAATGCATGCAATATTAATTTCAACACACTATAAAAAAAATAAAAAATAAAACATTAATTTAAAAACACGCTTGATGTTTTTACTATGTTTTAGTTATATCTTTTCATATAATCAAATAAATGGCTACATACCACTAAAACACATTACATTAACTTAGTTTTCATTTTCGCTTCGATACACTTAGATTGTAATCAGAGAAAGACACCTATGTTGTAATTGGAGTCTTCTAGTCTAATTTGTTTAGTTTTAAAATAAACAAACACTTTTTGAAGTTGCCAATTGGAACTAAACACATTTTGAGTTTCATATATATTTCAAAAAATTATAACATTAAAATGAATCTGTTTGTTACATGTGTTTGTTTTGTTACCTGCATTCTATTTACCCGCTATAATTTTCTAATTTATACAGGAATTTAAATGCTGACATAAATAACACTCCGAGCTTACACCAGAATACCATTTACATACGAGAGACATTATGGCTTTGATTTTGTGATTGTTTGAAGAATTTATTAATTTGAATGGATTCCTACTGATTCCATATATTTTATGTTGTATCATTAATATCCTACGGAAATATTGGGATATGTAATAATGTTTATTGTGAAGGTATATGAATTTTATCAGAATATTACATAAGAGTCAGTATAATACCATTTGTAAGGAGTCAGTATAATGCCATTTGTAAGTCATTGACACATATATGATCGATATCTGATAACTAATTAAGGTCATGTCCTTCCCAGGAGAGTGATTTATTATAATCAAGGCAGAATGAGAAGCGTAAACGTACAAGCAACATTTTTTTTTATGAATAGAAGTGGCCTCTTTTACTATTAAGTAAACATTAGCAAAAATAATGTATCTGTTAATAATTGAAAACGCTGTCTTTATTTAATAATTAACTTTTCCATTTTGAATCATACTCTCTTACAAATAATGCAATATAAAGTTGTACTAATCATTGTAATTAAAATGTGTTCGATAAACATCACCGACTTTAAGAATGACTTCTTTTAGGTACATAAAGTATAATATATAGAGGTCTCCCGCTTTATATAAGGCACAAGAAATATATATACATAAATACCTCTGGCTTAGCGATACAAAGATGGCTGTTAACCGAAAGTTAACCGTTCCCGAATTCTATACTTATTGAGGGATCAAAACTAAGCCTTAAGGAGGTTTTCTTTGTTCATAGTGGTAAAATATTTTATATCAGGGTAGATAAAAACCACTTATTCTTATAGATAGCTTTGTTAGCGTCAAAGAAATATTGCGATAAATTATTGTCTAAAAAGGTCAGGTATTTTTTTATTTTACAAAAGATATTTTTGTGCCACTAAATACTTACAGACATATAAATGTTGAGTTTATAAAATTAGGTTTTTGTTGAATTTTGAATAACATTTAGTAGTATCCGTTATAAGAATTCTTTTAAAATGTCACCTGTGAAAATCTTATAATATGTGCAAATTTTCATTAATTCCAAACAGATTCTCAATTCGCTTTGAAAGTAAAAGCCTTGAAGCGAGAGGAGGCGTCCCATACGCACTCGTCGGGCGTGCTAAACGGCAATCATTGGTTATTGACGAGTACCGATTCAATTTGTATAACCACTTTAGCGAAAAATTGTGTCGCGCCGCAGCTGGCTATCGGGGCCAACGATGCGCTATTTATCTGAAGTTTAGTGGCCGTATAGATTTTAGCTATTATACTTTTAATGTTTTTCAGACCGCGCCTATAGAACATTTTTTGTTGTATTTTTTTTTTCGTATAAAAGAGATACACAATTTGTTTTAAGTTCTTTATAATCTTTATAATAACCTTACTTTTTAGATGCAGGTTTCATTTTGCAATTATTCGAGTTCGCAATTATTCAGAAAATTAAAATACATTCTAAACAAAAAAATTAGATACACATTTTTATCTATTTTGACATAGAGCTGGTTGGGATAATACAACTTCTTAAAATGTTCATAAGCAACAGATGTATATTAAAAGAACTTTCAAAATCCATATTCTCGTGACTCGATATTAGCTTTATGATTTACAGTGCGCAAAAACATTAGAGACATAATATCTTACGCCGCAGCTGGTTATCGGAGGGCGGAGTCGTTATTTATGTGCCTAGCGGAGTGGCGTCGAAACAATTTGTATTCTCAACTGTTTCAGCCGCTGTGTTTCGAACTTTGGAATCTACTAATCTAAACAGCTTCATTTTTCGTTAATACCATGACGCAAACAATTAAAACTTTGTTTGAAAGTATGCTACCAATATAACAGTTAAAACTATGTAAATGTTTAAAAAAAGTTTTTAGTTATTTGTTGATTGTTTGATGAAAAATATGTGGCATAACTTTTTGGAGTCTATAGAACAATTAAGGCACAATTGGAAACAAGTCGGCTTGTGCATCATCTGCCTGCAAAATTAATCTCTATTTCATACGAGATAATAAAATCGTAGCAATTGTTTAACCCTTGTTTTATTATGCTCTAATATAAGATTTTTAAATATAAAATATTACGAACTAAGAAAAAAACTTCATTGTGTGTAAGTGATTTGGCCAAAAAATATATAAGCGTTTCGTACGGTCGATCTGAAGTGACCTTAAATGGAACAACTGCCGAAATTTAACAAGCTCGGTGTGGTATTTCGTACAGTTCCCAATTGAAACGGTATGCTTTTTTGTTTTCTGTTCAACGTAAAAAAATGTGTTTTTATTATTATTATTTTTTAAATTTGTCATATTTTTATAGTAAATATTTTTTTCATTTATTGTAAAACTTTTTGTAAACTTTAGTAACTTATAAAAAATAACACATAATTTAATTAACGTATTATCTAAGGCTTATATAATAAAAATATTTAAATTATGAATGAATAAATTCAAAGCACAATGTAATCCGAGCAAGGTTCTTTAAGTTTTAACGATTTAGGTGTATGTTATAGACAATTAATTAAAGAAATTAAAGCTGTGAATTAAATTAGGTGCTTATCCAATAATTGATTATAAAATGAACAATTAGCAAATTCACATTCTTTAATTTTAATAAATATGCAAGGTATTATTTTTTAATTTTAATACTATACTTGTAACTGAAACTTACGCTCTTTGGATCATAATTCACATTTTAACTTTTTATCATATTTTGTATAAAACCTAAAAATATAATGTTACTAAAGAAAAAAAACCCGCCTTAATTAACAAACTGCTTGTAATTAGAGAATATAATATAATGTATAGAAACGTATAGAAATTTAAAAATGTAGTTAATAATTTAATAACAATTTCAATAATATGTGTACACAAAATATTTTATTTTAGCTATATAACATCTAAAGCTGTCGGGCTGAGTTTGTTTGATGTATTAAGGGCTATCGGTGTTGACGTAGCAAATGGCGAATACAATAAGAGCCATATGCTACACAGAAACTATAACAGTTTCGTCTGTTTTATTAGATTTATAAAAATGACAATTTACTTTTCGATTACTTTCTCTCAAATTAATAGATATATATTTATTCGTTGTAAACTAAGTAATTTTATAAATAGTTTTGTTTTCAGTAGATATGGATGACTTTATTTTAGCCATACAAATATTCGAAGTTTTATTTTATGTCCAACCATTATAACCAACTGCAATTAATTATTACAATATAAATTGGCGCTAAAACTGCAATTAAATTATACGAGATGGAGACTATTGCCAATTCAATAAATTGTGTTATCTAAAATATTAATAACTGATTAATTTACCATCTCATAAATTCATAT
This sequence comes from Mechanitis messenoides, assembly GCA_959347415.1. Classification (NCBI taxonomy): domain Eukaryota; kingdom Metazoa; phylum Arthropoda; class Insecta; order Lepidoptera; family Nymphalidae; genus Mechanitis; species Mechanitis messenoides. The sequence continues at coordinate 6,801,363 of OY365770.1, read as the reverse complement.
ATAACTTTAGAGTATTCTCTGTCTCGAATTTCTATATGGTTAAATCTATTAAACTGTTTGTAAAGATAATATTGAATATCTATTAACGTTATTAGGAAATATTAACTCACCTCTAGCCCTAGGTTTTGTTAGTAGCTTTTGAACAATCTCATCGTAAGCGCGTTCGTCTGCGACTCCAGAATCTTTTACCAACTTCTCTTTAACCGCTATGCAGATGCCATTTCTAGCCAACAATGCTTCTAGTTCTTCAAATGCCTAGGGAGAGCGATTAACATTAGTCGTATTATTGATACAAAATTTCATAAGAAAAATTATAAAAATAAATAAAATGTTATTGTTATGGTTCGAAAAATTACAAACAAATGTAGGAAAAAGAGAAATGCTAATAAGAGCAGGGCAAATAAAAAGAATCAGGGAAGTAGACCAAGAAGATGTTGAGATATGTTCAAGGATAGATGTGGAATTGGGATGACAAGCTGAGGATAGATAGAACTAGAGAAAGTTAAGGAGTCCCAGAACAATTCCGTTTTTCGAGTACTATTTTCGTAACATTTTGTACTTCTTTTATATAAAATTGTATTTGTGTAACATAAAAATTTCAACTTTAATATTTAACTCGAAGTTCATTTAAGAAAATATTAATTTATTTTTTATTTCATATTACTATATGTTAGATGTGTAAAAATGTAGAACAGAATTAAAAGTTATTAAATTTTATTGGTTAACCTATTTTTTATAATACCCAAATTCATTACAAATATTTTTTTTCTTGTTATTTACAAATACATTCAAACCTTTAAGAATCTCTGACAATTTCATATAACAAACATTATTACAATCTCTGACATTCATACAAATATTTTCATTGTGTATCAGGATTGTATTCTTAAAGACACCTGTTTATTTAGGAAAGAATTACACAAAGAGACTAAAAAATATGACAGGAAACTGACATCACAATGAGGTCGTGATGACAGCTTGTCATGAAATAGTACATTCTGTAAAGACATGAGCACGGGGATTTATAAGTCTGTCTAATAAATAGCACACGGGCCTTTATGATATGAGAAGCAGGAAGATTGTTTACTTTAATATATAAGTATATTATTTTATAAAAAGAATATAAATGTCATATTAAAAATTATCATTATATTATATAGTGGTTTATTATTATGTTTCCGTTTCTCTACTGAAAGTTAGCAGTTTGATTACTTGGCAACAGCCAGTAATTGTTGTCAAGTAATCAACGCTATGAGATAGCAAAATCATTTATGTGCCATTTATTTCGCCATTTTGCATTAATTTTTCTAAAAGATATTTATAATGATATAGTTGTAGTATTTTTGTTAAAACTATTAATATATTTGTATACGATTTAAAATTGTAGTTCATAAATAAAAAAATTGTGAAGTACTTGTAATAGCTTCAGTAAATGTATTACTTTTTTTTAAATATGATATTTTTTAAACAAGTATTCTTAAAGATATGTTACAAAAGATTTGTGTTGCGTTTCTGAAATAAGAAAAAAAAAAAGATATAAAATATGTCATTCATGTTCAAAATTATCATGAAATTACCCTTTAACTTAATTAAGTTGTGTAATTATAATCATTCAGACTAAATTATACAGACTATATATGTATGAACCGGGATGAATTATTTTACGTGAAACACGAATAGGGTTTGCTTTTTTGACGTGAATGGAAAGTTAATTACTAAATTAATTATCTTTTTATAATTTAAAAATTTGTGCCATAAGTTAAAAATGTCAATAGTACTTGACAAAAGTATCTTGTATCATAATTTCCTGTAATATGCTGGTTTTAAGAATTATTATATTATTTTATTAATCTGGATTCTGTATTAATAACTAGATGTTCATTAGTTTTATTACTTTTATTCATTATGATGTGTGACTACTAACAACTACAAAATTTAAAACTAAATTTTATATCTCTTATTTTATTAATATATTTACTTTTGAAATATTTTTCTTATAAAGAGTACATCAGTATTCAAAAGCTAAATTCGATCTATGAAATAATATCATCATAACAAAATTATTTCATATCAGCGGATGTCAGTGGATGTCAGTGGATGTCAGTGCAACACAATATCACCCGCAAATATTAGTGCAGAACGATTTATGCGTTATTGGAAATTAACAACAATAACAATGAGTTGATGCGACGATTTACATTTAGATACCTAAACTAAACATCATAATATTGTTACATGTGAAGGCTAAAGTACCTTTCATATAATTAATTTGACTTGAAACAATTATCTCTGAATAAAATTAAAATTTACCTTTATCCCATAGCTTGATTCTTCGTAAATTATAGACACGTAGCTCCAACCAAGCTTCTTCACAATTTCCACCATAGCACGCACCTGTATTACAAAAAAACATAATATGATTGCTCGTTTATTTTGTACTCATCTATTTGTAGGATTTTAAATCGGGCGGTGCTCATGTAAATTAATTGATATTTATTTTTATCTATATTCGCCACGACTCCTCTCTGCTCCTGGAACCTGGAACCTGCAACCTGGAATGCTTCAAAACTAGTTGGGCAAACTCCGATAATATTGAATAGTAATCATGGATAATCAACGATTCAATACAAAAATATATATGTTTATATATAACTTCAAAAATAAGTTAAGGATCAACAACTAAATTCATTCAAGTTTAATCGACAGCACGTATCTCATTAAAATTATTAATAACTGTTAGAGGTTATAAAAGAAATTGTTTGTTTCATTTAAACTTATAATAGACACAATACAAACGAATTCGACCTTTATCTTATAAAATATATCTATATATATAATCTAAGTAATAAGAATAGTTAAAAAATACCTGATGCAAATCAGAAGGAATAGTTCGCGTGAAGTACTCGAAGCGGGCCTTGTTTGAAAGTTCTGGAGAAGTTGAAAAGAATGAGACCTGTTGAAAAAATAATGACGTTAACACCAACAATAGTAGCATAGAGTGAAAATATAAAACTGGGTGCATCTTTGATATCACAAATATTATAGTAAAACATTGAGAAGAGAAAGCAAATTCTAGACAGAACCCTTACATTGTAACAATATTTGCACCTTGTGTATTTAATAATTTTATTTTTCATATAATATTGGGTAATAAAAGTGAAAATTACTCATTACATTTCATTTCTGTTACGAGTTTGTGGAAATCACAATGTTTTAATTTTCTTGCAATTTTTCTTGGTATTTCATATTAATGTTTGATCAAGATTAGATTAAGTTGAAGTTAAAGCATGAAAAAATGATCATTACAATTTAAGGATGGTTTCCTTGTTACAAATAATTAAATTTGTTAGAAAGAAGACGTCATAATTGCTATATGGTGGTCTAGCTTAGAGGGCGTTAGAATCTTTGTGTAAAAATAGTTCCTACAAATTATTTAATTTATTTTTAATCTTATTTATTACTGCATTTAAGAATGTAACAAATTGTAATTATTCCGATATATTATATGAGCTAAAATGGGTTTTTAAAAAAATAATAATAAATAATCTAGTTTCTAAACATGAACTTAAATAAGGAGTAAAATAATGTCACAGTATGGCTTTAAAAAGCAATACAGTTGTAAAGTTTATAGTTTCAAGGTCTTTTCTTTTCATATTACTCTAAACAAAACTTGCGCTACATAAAGAATCAACAGAAGAAAGAAAATCATATTGTAAGATTCAAGACAGAATTTTCTTGATTTAGTTGTTTTATAATAATTTTTATTTACTTATAAATATTCTAATTTAATATAATTTATTCTACAAAAAGTTCGCTCCCTGCTATCACAATGTTTTCTCAGTGGATTTTAGGAAGGTGTTTTATTAGGATAAATGTGGGGTTTGTAGTCATTCGTCATAGTCACGCGATTGCTCGGGTCACTAGAGACCGAAGGAATGGTTATTTAACACGATTTAGAAATATCATATTATTCTTTTGAGCCTCTTTAGATGATTTATGGCAGTGAAAGAAATTAATGAAAACAATAATTCGATACAGAATTTTAGAAAAGAGTTTTTATTTATTTGGTACTTAATAAAAAGTAAATTTAATAATAAATAGTAATTATAGTGCGGTCCTGACGTCGGTCAGTCGGGCTTGACTAGTGGTGAAAAGTAATTAAAACTAATTTTATTTTTAAATGACCTATTGACAAATAACCTACGTTGCATTACCCAAGAGTACATTTGGATTTTAATTTTGAAATTGAACTTATGTAATAACCATAATAAAAGTGTGATTAATAATAATTATAAATATTTATCATAAAATATATCAATTTCTTTATGGTGGTAGGGATAAAATTGACTAGAGCGAGTCAATGTAAACTGCAGGTCGCAATGGACTGCTATACCACTTTGTCACAGAATGCAACATGAAGCAGGCAAAATTATTTTATTAAAAAACAATTACCAAAAATTAATCTTCACCTTTATTACCTTTATTAAATTAAATTATATTTATTACCGTTTTTTTAAGTAAATAAAAAATTGTTTCTCATGTAACGCTACCTGTCTTTACACATTTGATTTTGGCGCTGTTTTATAATATTCTAAACTCTGTTTCTTAATTAATTAATTATTTAATAAATTGGCAGAGAACGCATTATTTTATAGTAAAACGGCAAATTACGTTACTTGACTTATTATTTTCAGCCAATCACTACAAAAATGATGATGATAGTGAAAACGTAGTATTTATTTAAAAAATATTGTTTTTTATTCATTTAAAAATCTATAATATATATTTTAAGTTAACGTACTAATACTGTATATTATATATTTTCAAAAAAAAAAACATTTCGTATGGCAAATAAATAATCATTTTTCATTTAGGTTACGTCACATCACTTCTTATTTCTGGCCTTCGTTCATTCAAGACCGGTCTGGATCCCATTCTTTCGTCGGGTGCAAAGAAAGAGCAAGATACAATTTTTTTAAATAAAGTTTAATTTACCTGTGGTATTTTAAAAAGACGCAACAGATTAGCCACTTGTACAGATGTTACGCTTGAGGCAGCACCCACCACACCAGAAATCACTTTTCGCATCGCGGTCGCGTTGCAAGCATACTCCGCATCGTCGATATTACTTATTGATCCTGCGCAAAACATATTTTATCGAAAAAGACTTATTAATTATGGATTTATTAGCAATGTTTTTTTTTATGGATCTTAATATTTTCGGGCGGTGGTAATATATGAAACATTCGAACATGAAAAATTATATAAGATATACTATGACAAATAAAGTAAAATTTATTTTAAATTAAATAAATACTCAAAAAAAAAATAACCACAAAAACAATGCGACATTGCGATACAATTAATTTAAGTAAATATATTATAGTAGTTGGAGTTTTTTGTTAAAATTTAAATTTTCGAATTTTATTGCTTGTAAAATCACCGCTGGCTAAACCAACTTGGATGTCTTCCAAGGCTCTTTAAATTACAATTCAAAGCATTTCGGTGTTTGCTCATTTCAGTTAATAAAAACTTTCAACCAATTATTTACTGTGTTAAGAAATGGAATCCATAACAAGAAAATATATAATAACATGAAATAATTTACATAAATCAATGTTTTTAAGTACCTTTTATAAAATCTACCGCCATCTCCAGGCCGTATGTATCTCTGTCACAATCATCTAATATATGGGCACCAATAGTTACTCCAGGGATTAAGTTTAGCTTGTGGTTTATAATATCTAAAGTAAACAACATAGTTTCGAGGGCTTGAACTCCTCCCTGAGGCATCACAGGACCACAAGTTCTATTCTCAGATCTTTCATGAACCATCATAAGTCCACCCAAAACTAAGTCTCCTTCGATAACAGCTTCTCTTTTTATAGGCCAATGTTGGTGTTTCTTATCCTTTATTTCACCCACCTGGTCTTTAGACATATTCCACCAATCGTTTTGTGGATTTATCACGTCATAACGAATCAAACTTCTATCTAAGTGAGTCTTCTCACGGATAGTAGCTAGTGGATCAAAGATGGAATATTTGAAATTTCCATTCATGTTAGAGTCTAGTAAAGGCGTTTCGGTCTGTTTATGTTTATGTCGATGATGATGCTGCGTGCTTGGTTTAATAAAATCCTCAGTAATCGATCCGTGTTTCATTTCTGATTGGTGAAGTATAAGGAGGAGCGCTGCTGTCGCCAACCAAGTGTGGCTGGGACACATGATAGTACTTTCTCTTTCATGCCATTTTTAACGAATGACGTATCCATGTTTGCGACTGGTATACCGTCATTTTAATCTGTAACAAAATATATTTTTGGCTTATAAGATCTTGAAGAATAAAAATAAAGTCAAAGTGAATATTCATTGTAATGCTACCATTAAAAACCGAGAACTAAATAATTGTCAATACTAGCAGTAATCTTTATCTATTTTATAATTTATTTCAAGATAAAATATTTGAAATCCGAGTCCGTGTGAGAAATTATAAGTAATTGATCACAATTACATTTCTTAATTTCATCATAAAAGCTACAATAAAACTATTTTACGGATTACAATACAAAACAATTACAATAAAACTATTTTACGGATATAACTCGGGCTTATTTTTATTTTTTTTTAAATTTAACCCGACGTTTCGAATGCTTTGCAGCAAACGTGTTCACGATAAGACGAGATGATGGTGACTGTCAGTCAGTCAGTTTATTTGCCACCTACCTCCAACGGTTCCTGAACTCTATGCCCTTAAATTCAGGGTTTGCCTAGGGGATGCCCTGACTTTAAGGGCATAGAATACGTTTACTGCAAAGCATTCGAAACATCGGGTTAAATTAAAGAAATGTAAGAATAAACGCAAGTTATATCCGTAAAATAGTTATTGAAATGTGTACTACTCGTGTAAATCTTAGAAAACATTATAAAAGCGTTATCTTCAAATTAACTACCAATTTTATTTGTAATATTTTGCAAAACCTGAATCGTTTTTATTCTATAGCTTTTTATATAGAAATAAAAACATTTATTGGATTCAACATATTTATTCCTAGCCAAGAAAAATGCAGACTTTCATTTTACATTGCGCTTCAAAAGCAAACATCTGCATTATTGTTAGCTATGAATAATGAAGTATCTAGTCTACGACCAGTAATGCTTCCATATAGACTGCCAATATGTTGACAGATGGTGGATTATACTTTACATCGGGTACAATATTCAATAAAAGACTTTCTCGAACAATTTGCAAAAGGTTCATATGTACTGTAATATAACCGTAGATTATACCTATATTCATTCATTTGTTTTATTTATAATAAAGCGTTGTTTTATTTATAATAAAGTTTAGATTTATATTCAAAATCTATCAGAATAATTAACACTTGACAGGGAAATAGAATTTGTTTACTGGCGCTGAGGGGGTCATAATGGAGGTTTATTTGTTTAACTTTCAATTTGGGGAGGGGTCATTAAGGTGTTCACAAAGCCGATCGAATGTTAAAGTTCAACATTTAAGTCATTTGTCTTTTAATATACTAGAAAGGTCAATTTGTGTAAAGAGAATTAATCCTTTAAAATTTAAAAACAAAATAAAAAAATATACTATTTTATTTCTATTCAAACATAACAAAATATACTGTTAAAAATATTTTAAACTTTGTATGTTATAACCTGATTATATATTTATTTAGATATATCTTTGGCAGGTATCAGTTTGATAAAAATAAAAAAGAACGAAAGCTTAACTTTGTAACTCCTTTTTTATCGATATAAAGGCAATTTTCTTTGAATGTCTTCTTTGTACCATTAGTGTGATAGGAAACGAAGGAATGAGATTAAAAATTAACATAACGTGTCTTATCAGTTTTAAGGTTAATATATTTAAGCGTATCATGTGTTTTTTGTATATTTCTTTTTTTATCTTATACATTTTAATTTATCTTTGTTTTACATAAAACTACCTTTTTACTGAAGATCTTAATAAAGAATTAAAAGTTTACATCAATATTTGAAATGGTAAAAACATACTAATCGCTATTGAATAATATATTAATTATCAATAGACAAAATCAAGAGCAAAATAACATTTTAATTTCCCTAAATATCTAATATGACTAAATTTAACACTTGCTGCATGATTAGAATCTATGACACCAGACCGTTTATAATTGTTATCAGAATATATGTTCACAATATGTTATTATATAAAACATTGCATATGACACATTCATAGGTAAATATAGTTTTCAAACCTTCGAGAGCTATTCAAGACTACTAGAATAGAAACATAAGCATTTTCTATATTGACAAAAAATAACTTCTTGGCCTGAAATATTGAAAAATTTAAAGGAATTCGACGAATTGAATATTGAAAATACCTATATAACTATGATTCTACTAGTGTTAGTTTCAGACTTAATTTGAAATTAATCTTTCTATACTATTTCAAAATAAAGTCTAAATTTTCACATGTAATTGTTATAACGACGATCTCGTACTGGTTGAAATTGGATCAAAATCATATAACAATACATCTGAGAATATCTTCTTATCTTCAATCTTTGTTATTACGTCGTTATAAATACAATTGCTTACGGAAAGCTGAAACGATTTTATGACAATATAAATCTGAAACACTCTAAGTTATTTGTTTTGTTGTTCTATTTCTATGGTTTAAAATTAAAAACATAGGTACTTTTGGAGAATGGAGAAAACTTGGAGTAAATAGATTTATTTGTCAGGAATTTATTTAAAGGATTTATTTGATTTATTTATTAAGCAAATAAATATATTAATTTAATTGTTGGTTTAGTATAAAGCGACTATCTAATAGATAATATAATAATAACCAACGAAACTTAGATATTTATTAAAATATATCTACTGAAATTTGTTAAGAAATGCGTCTAGCAAAGTGCTTATCCTACTATAAACATTTTTAATTTTGTCCAGATAACGAGATATGAACTTCAAAGCTTTGGTACGGCCTTTACAAGTTTACTCAACTGTTTTTTTTAACATGTGAACTTTTAATTAATTAAAAGTTCTTCACAAATAACATACCAGCGTTTATTAAAAATATCGGCCTACAATTATAAGTACCATTTTGGGATTTTAATTCGCAAGATATCAAATAAATTATTATCTACAAAGAGATTTATAGAATACTAGAGTTGTTTAACGAGCGTATTTCTTAAATAACAAAAATGTAAATATGGTATTCACGTAAAGTAAAAAATATATATATATATTTTAAATTATTTAAAAAGGCTTATAAGAAAGTCAAGTTGTCTAGATCTAAGGAAAAGATAGTTGGCTACAGTTTTTAGTTTTTATTTGTTGTTGCATTTATTTTATTAGTTTTTTTAAAATATGCATTCAAAGAAATAAAAATTATGACTGTATATAACTAATATATTTATGAAACCTTAATATATGTTTATAAAAATATCAAAAAATTCAATTCCACCAAATTAAAACTAGAAACAAAAATTAACTTTTTATATTCGCAAGTAGGCTCCAGAGAATAGGCAATTCTTTTAAGTTTAATTATTAACGTTTTTATAATAAACTTTTAATAAAGCTTATTAAAAAAATTTGCAATGATTAAAAAAATTTGTCATTAAAAAATTATATAATATGGTAGAGGAAATTTTAGTAAATAAATCTTATTACATCGTAAAGTATTACATTAAAGACGATATAGCCTTGAAATGAATTGTATTTTATCTAATAACTGGTAGCCCACGCAACGTGGTCTATACTATTATTTATGAACCTGCCTGCATCACAACCGATACTTCAGATTTGATTACTTGCAGTAGCTTTGGAGGCGGATTGCCCTTCTTCCTCAAATATGGGAAAGGGGGTGATGGGTGACCGTTGTATTATACTCGTGATTGTATTGCACCCCAAGTTTGCAATAATAATTTTACTTCAAACATTATTCTAGTTATTCGCACATTGTTTTTTAAATATTTTAAAATTAGTGAAACAGTGATCACAAACAAAAGTACAAGGCTGAGTTTGTTGTTGTTTTTCTCAGACCAGGGCGTGTTTATAACCCTAGTAGCCTTAATTTTAAGTTGGAAAATGTCTTTAAAGAAAGGCTTATTTCTGTAAGTATGTTATCAAAATAGGCCCCTAAGATACTTCTATTTGACTTACACAAGTAATCACTGGTATTGTTTTAAAGAGGAAAAGGAATAAATAAAAAATATTAACTATTAAAATCATCTATGGTAAATATAAATTTAAACACGTCGTCATACTTAAAAATGGAGAGGGATAAACCACTAGAAGAACGTACGTGGCTGTTTGGTATGCGGTCTCTCTCACTCACCTTACAAAACGTAGTTACAGATACATTACGCTAATCTTCTGTAGTAGGGTGATATTATTTAACTTACGGTATTCAAATATTGTATTATCCTGATCGAGTAACGGTTAAGTATACCGCTGTAAAAATTGCGAAAAGTAACATGACATTGTATAATCTTAAATATTATGTTTTATATCCTTCCTTCAAAAATGTAAAAAAATAAAAATTATTTTTCATTGAATCCGTTACAGTCTAAATTCAAACAAATATTTTATCCGCTTTAATACACGAATACAGATTAAAAAATAATAAATTAGAAATTTAATAATATTTGTGCTATAGGGAACTACATTTATAAACACACTTACACTGCATTTAAAAATAAACAGCGTTAATTTTTGCCTCTAGTATATTCATGTAATATTTACAACCGGATGCGCTTACCTTAACGTATTCTTAATGTTGGGTAATGGCGGTACCTCGTATACAATCCTATTTAAAATTCAAGAGTTCCTTTTGTGGGTTTTGTTCATTTGTGGATTGTTCGTGAAACCAAAACTTGTTGTTTAAACGTAATGATAATGATTATCTTGGAGTAATTTTTCACAATGATTTTTTTTTCTATTACATCTATGGAACGTTTGTTTGAAGAGCTAGATAATGAGAGACATCACCGAGACAAACAACTTGAAAAAATGCTTTCAATGATAGTTTTTCTTCAGTGTGAACACCATAGGTCATGTGTAACCTAAAGATACCTATGAGTAGAAGTTAATCTTTGAGCTGCAAACCATATCCATTGATATAAAGTTTTATTTTAATGGTATTTTTTTTATCTCTATAATATTATTAGTATTAGTAACTTTAATTAACTTACTTTGTTTATACTTAATTATATAAAGTATTGACTATTATAACAATGCCCAGAATGTGGATTATTTAAAATGAAACTGCAATGGGTGTAAAATACCTATATTGAACTAAATATTTTTTATGCCGTAAGTAAGAATAAGTAAAACACGAAGAGAAGTGCTTTAAGAGTATTCGAAGATCTGAGGAACATGTCGATAGAAAAGAGATTAATAAATAACGCAGTGCTCTTTACTGTTGATCAAGTCTTGTGTTTTCTCTGCTGGTCTATTTTTTGTGATGCCAACGTACCTTAAGTGGCTTAAAAATTACATTTTCAATCTTTAAAAAAAAACACAGTACTTGAGGACACCTATTAGAAACGTGACTTCTAATGCTTAGGCAGAGAAAGCTATGGACAAAATTTTTTTTAGTATAAATAGAAAATTCATATTATTCGGAACTTGATGATAGTTCTGTTTGATGCCTGATAATGGATCTTACGAAATCCAGTTATATTGATCAATCTCTCAAAGCTAATCCATATACGAGCTGCAGCTAAGTCGGTATAGTTGGAGTTATGTACGTTATTAGAGACGTACATTAAAATAACAATTTTAACTAAATTATAAATTTACAATTTGGAATAATGTAAAAAATAATATTATATATATACCTCCGTATACCTCCGTCGCTCTCGTATTCAAACTATTGTTTATTATTAGATGGACTTTGAAATAAATATAAGACTTTACACCTGTGATTGATTATTAAAATGAATTAGCAAGAAAACATTACAAAAATGATATTATGAAAAATGATTATGTAAGCGAGATATGTAAGCGAGTTATATTTTAAAAAACAGCGAGTATTTTTACACTCAATAAAAGCTCTTTAAATTCTTGATACTCCCACATTTTGGTGACACTATATTTTATAGCCTCACCAAAATATAGGATACATTTTATGGAACCATAGCCGTCCTGGGTGGTGTAATGATGTGAAAATATTTTATACCCCAATTTGTGACGACGTAGGTACATATCATAAATCATACAAATTTAGATTTTTTACGTTATAACGTTATATTTCTGTACACAAAATCCGTGATATAAAATTGAATTATTTTTAAAAGCTTTCAATTAGGAAAAGATAAGAAAAATACTTTCTGTATCAAAATTAAGTTAATGTTTTTGAAATATAATTAGGAAGAGCGTTATATAGTATCTGCTTATATTATAAAAGATAATATTCAACTATTATAAAGTGATTCTGCAAAACATGAATTTAATAATTTTTCTGTTATATTTTTTATTTAAGAATAACTTTTTATTAATGTGTCTATAGATTTAATACTAACAGGAAAAAAGGTTTCTAAAAAGGTTTAATTGTCGATGGTAAATCCTCATGCTTTTTGTGTGTTATGTCGTCTGTAAATTGGAAAAAGTTTTAAGAAATTTGTTAAACTGTTTTAGTTACATTTAAATAGTTCATTTTTTGCCTAATATAATAATAAGAGCTTCCTTAAGTGGATGTGACCTTAATAGGCTATTTATTTACAAAGTTTATTTACTTAGATAAAATAAGTTATTTAGCATCATGCTCCGGGAGTCCAAATCCAATTTTTTTATTATTATTTTTTTTTAATTTAATATTTATCCTAATTTTATAAATAATAGTATAAGTTTAAGATTTCTTTTAGTAACAATATATTTATTTTCGTTATAGCTAGATAAAATACTTATTAGATTAGATCATTTCAATATTCAATTCATCGAACGAGAAATTCTTATTCGTAAACTATTTACACAACATAATCACAGTAGGTATATTTTAAAATAATTATAGGTAATTTGATTATAAATGAAACAATAGCTAAACAGGATAAAATATAGTGAAAAGGAGTATGAGAGAATGGCACATCAAAAAATCTCGCCCACATGTTGTCTTCACCTACAAGCAGCGCTTGCTCTGCTCTGGCGACTAAAAAATGACGGTATAAACATACAACTGATCGAAGAGACAACAACGATATTGGAGTCCATATGACTTCTGAAATTACTTCTCAAATGCTACGGAATGACTTGGTTTTAATTGGTCTCACTGACTATCTTAAGCGACCGAAGTGCTGGTAGTTAATTGGCAACTATGACACAAAAACCTTGCTGTATTTTGCTAGAATATTCCGTCGAATTGTTAATGTGTCTGAACAGAGGTTCAGAGAAAAGCCACGTCCCAGTCAGGGGGGTTATCCTTCTCCCACTATAAATATTTGTATAAAAATTATTCAATTTATATATTATATATATAAAGAGAAAAAGAGTTTGAAATAAAAAGAATGAACTCAAATTTCTAAATGTCTAAATGCTTCTTTAGCCCTATGAAAGCCTCATTTTTAAATATTTTTCATATAATAGAATAGTATGAAGTATGTTATTATAAAACACTAACAACATCTGGAGGGGTGATTGGTTAAGTTTAATCAAAAGTAGGGGCGTTTATCTTGTTTCAAAGAATATATTTTTACTTTCAGTTGTGGGAAAGTTTCGGAGAACTTAGATTAATTCCACGTCCCATCTGACGGGCAATCTTTTGACAGATTGCTTTTAATTCATTTAGCCGTAAAGAGGAAACGTATTATTAAATTTTAAATATTACAAAACTATTTTATTTGATGATATGTTCATAATCAAGAGATTGTACAATTATATATATTGTAAAATGAACATAATTTATTTGAAAAAATATTTTTTTCTTTAGTTTATAACTAACTTTTTTATATAGATAATGTTAAAAATTATGTTCTTAACTGTAATACCATTATTATAATGAAGTTTTATATTCAAAAATTTTTTTTTTCATATTTTTATTTATGTTTATTAACGTTATTAACAAGTGACAACCATTGGATAATCAAGAACTTCGTTTATCTTTCCAAAATAAATTGCATAGAAAATTCATTTAAAGAAAATCAAAATCTTAATAATTCATATATTATTTTTACCATACAATAAATATTAATGTCGCACTTCACTCGGGTATCATCATCATGATACTCTTACTATAAAATATATTTGCAATGATTTCCGCAAAGGGTAAATAAACGTCGCTCTGGTACAACAATGTAGCATTTTACAAGTCTTATACAATATTTCTAAACTTGCTCATGGTTCCTTTAACGCACACAATATTTATTACTTTGATATGTCATATCTTTCTTCTCGCTTTCCCGTTATCAAAGGAAGTGATTTCATGAAAGGGACGGAAGCGTTATAGGAAGTGCTTTTTTTTAGTGACGGGAATGTCAGTTCAACAATATAATGATAATATAAGAATAATATTTAGATAAAAAAGTTTGGCTGACGTCATCATATGTCGGTAATTCTTTTAATGTTGTAATTATTATTAACTTCGTTTGACTCGTATTTTTTACATTTCAAATAATATATATATGTATATATTATAATTTTTTTCATTAATTTCAGTGTAGACGAATTCATCATAAAAATAAAGTAAAAAAGGTTAAGAAAGGTCTTATTAATTAAATTTTACACTTGTAGAATGCTAATTCAACATGGTTGTGTGTCAATTTTTATACGTACAAAGTTATTTTCTTAAGCTTAAAACATTGTTGGAAGCATTACCATCCATTGTTATAACACTGGCAAGTCATATCTTGAAGTAGAAAAAGGAAAAAAACTATAGCATTTTATACAATTTTGAAGTGTTTATTAAAGAATAACTCAAATTAGAAATTTCTGTTACAATATATAAATAACCTTTAATCAGAAATATCAGAAATAAAATATAAACCCCAGATAAGTAAATTATCTTTGAAAAAATGTTTACTTTCCGAAGAGCAATTTGATTTAGATGAAATTTACCAACGACGATGTAAATTATTTTTTTTTGATCTTGCCACAGCGTTTAATATTATCTTTGAACAATATTTAAACAGATGTGGCAATTTACTATTTTTCATGATAGGATCCCAGGTGTTTTATAGATTCCAACTATCTTCTCTATTAAAATTAGGATGTTTTTTTAATTTCAATAGCCTCGCGAATCATTCTTGATATACCTGTGTTCACGAACGAGGATCTTTGGTTTAATCAAATCGGAGAAAGTGGTTGGGCTTGTCTGTATAAAAACTCTAAAAGTCAGGCAACACTGACGTCGGTTGTCAATCTGTCAAATCAATCTTTAGGTGACCAACTGTTGAGATCCTACAAAAAGTTTCGAATTTTGCACCAACACCAACTAAAATACCGTTCGAAGACATTATTTGCAATGTTGAGGAGAGTCTTTATAATAACAACATCACAAAGGAGGAATCTGAAGCGATACGCTAAGAGATCTCGTGTGTTCTGCGCCGGAGCAAATTTCCTAAGAACAGCATCTCCCGTGATGAAGAACTAGCTCTTAAAGAGTTACGCAACAACGAAGACTTCTTTGTCCTCCGTGCAGATAAGGAAAACGCGACCATTGTAATGGATATGAGTGATTAAATAACAATAATAAAATTCAAGAAATTCTCGCAGATAATAATACCAACAAAAAAGTTAGTAAAGATCCTACTAACCAAGTATCTAAACAAACCGCCGAACTAATTAATAAATACAGCAACCAACTAAACATACATGTGAAATCACTTGTACCATCTTGTGCAAAACCACCAAAGTTGTATGTGTTACCAAAAAAATATTATATTTTTGAACTTTCCTTTTGTCGTTTCATAAAAAAAAATTAAAACACAATATTAGGTAGCTTGTGTAATTATTGTCTTGCGGGTAAGAGAAACCAGATGATCCATATCACTGATATTTCTATTTTGTGATTGTGTAAATAAATAGAAATTTATTTAATCAAAAATAATTAAAATAACAGAACGAGTAAATTGTAGTACTTTATATAATAAAATAAAAATTGAATATGAAACAAAGCCAGCAAATTTGTACAAGAGCTGGAAAATTGCTATGTAGCTAGAACAGTGCATTGGAACAAGGTTATGTGGAAAGCAGTCAGCAGCCCTAAATAATATAGAATAAGGCTTCCTATTCCAGGTCGTTATAGATATAATGATTCTAGAACAGACGGAATATTAAATAAGAAGTCTAAGACGAAAAGAGATCTCCTTTTTTCAATTGTTACTGCATTTTCTTTCTTTTTTATTTGTGTCAGTTTTGAAAGGGAACAGAGACAATCGATATCATAAGGTAGACATGACATTCACTTGAAAATTGAAAAACTGGGTCAATAACATGTAACATTTTCAGTTGTCGAGTAATTCCGATCTTGAATACATCATTTAAAGAGCTAAGTGCTGCCATGCATTTTTTATACGACTAAAAAAAGTTCAAGCCTACATACTCGTATCTATCTTAATTATAAAATTTATACTTTATTTATATATTTATTCTTCTAGATTTCTCTTTAAATATTATAAAACTCTCATTAAAGAACTAACCGACGCTCCGAAACACGACGAATTTTGATGCTTTAAGAAATACTTACAAATCGTTTCAAATAACGATTTGAACCTCTTAAGATGTCTTGGTTTTACAATTCACTATACCATAAAAATATGTAAATTCTAAGTATCTCTATCTGCAGTTTTAATTATTTCTAGTTAAAATTTTCATACAGATGAGCCATCTGCCACGACACTCGAAACGCTTTAGAGCATCGTGACATTAGTAGATTATAATATACACGTAAGTTTTAAATACAGATAGTACTTTAACGTACTTTAATGTTAACATAACATATAGTAATTTAATTTTTTAATTAATAAACTAGGTTAACATAATACGGTACAAAAAAACAACAAATTTGATAAATATTTGTGAAAAATATAAACGCAATTGGTAGCGTGAATGAGGAATTAAAGTAATATTGTTTTTAGGTTTTATTTATTTTTATATTTTTACTTTATTGCATTAAACAAAATAATGTCCTGAGTTGTTTACTGGCAGTCGACCTGTGTTAAAAGAAAGTGCAGTAGGAGTATTACACAACATGGCACTTTTGTATTAATTAAATATATTTCATACATACTTGATTAGTTTAAAATAAACTTTTCTTTATATATGATTGGTTTGCTAGAAAAAACTATAATAAAGGTACTGTTGATAATAATTGCTCCAAAAAACAAATCTAATAACTTGCATATTTATTCATATAAAAATTTTAATGTAGTTATTAAATATTATCATTTTAATCAACATTTTAGTATTTCTACCATTCCATTACAAGTAATGAACTCAAGTGATTAATAAAAAACTAAAAATTATACTGTTATGAAACCAAATTTTCAACTTTTAAATGGATCTCATATTGTAGCTACCATGAGTCTATTATAATTATAATTAAATTGATAAAAATTATATAAATTATAATTATAATTAAATTGATAAAAATTATATAAATTATAATTATAATTAAATTGATAAAAAAGATTTGTACGAGTTTTTGTTTATTAAAATGAGATAAACAAACGGCTTGTAACAGAAATATTTATTGAAATTCAACTTTATTAGAAATTAACTAATATACGCAGGTATGTAAAAAATCTTAATTCAGTTATTATAATAAAAGTTGGCTTGGGTTCTGATATTAATAGCCATTCTGTGAGACCACCTATTATGCCAAAATTTGGCACGAGATTTTTCATTGAAAGTGGTTTTGAATGAACATTATAATGAAAAAAGACCGATATTTTATCAATTTATTCAATGAATACTTATGTATTTAAAAGTAACGTTAAAAAAACAATCTTATGATCGCCATAATTTAAAAATTATTAAGACTTACGCTCTTACTGACCTTATTAGATGAAATTCATGAATGTCGAGTTCAATATTATCATTAAACTCTTTAATAGTAAATTGTATAGCACAAAACAAAGTAGTCTTCCTTCTCTATATTGTATATACATATTTTACGTAGCAAGATGAAATAAAATATATTTAGCTTTACATGATAAGTAACAATAGTTTTTAGGCGTTAAAAATAATTAAAAAATATATATTTGAACCGATCTTATTCATATATAATGTTTTTTTACAAACTTTTTCAGCGAAATGTTTTCGATTACTTATTGTTATACTAATAAGAAGTTTTATGACATGTTCTTATGTTAACAGATTTAAATTAGTCCATATTTTAAACTTAAATTCTAATATCGTTCATTTACTATAAACAAATCTGTCTTTTTATAAATTTTATACATCAAAGGCATTGTTATATTTTATTACTTTTATTATGACTACTTATAAATCTTAGTAATCTGCCCCAAGCCGACATAATCTGAAAATACAATAAATAGATAAATATATTAGTTAATTTCTAATTGTTAAAGGAATATTACAAAGATAAAAAATATGATGTCTTTTTGTTTCATTTAGCGGTTTTATCTTACGAAAACTAGATATATTTTAAATATAATAACAATAATAAAATTCAATTGAAATCAGTTTTCAGATCCATTATATCTAGCCTAAATACATTTTAAATAAAAACAAGCACGTACACATACATGACATCCTGAATGCATTTGACTTGTCAGAATTTTATTTATGTTAAAAGTTTTACAGAAACGTTTTTCAGAAAATGTTGAGAAAATAGTAGAATGCATTACTATTTAAGTTATTAATTTAAAGAGTGCAAAAGCTAATATTTCAATTTATATTTGAGATATAAATTGAAATTTATCTTGAAACTCCTGTTTCGCTAGTGTAGTTTTTTAATTATTTACAGCTCAAACATCTCTGTGTAATGCGGGAAATTTAATGCTAATTAAAGCGCTGCAGCGGATCACGGAGTAATCTCAAAATTGCATTGTGTTCGTTTCATTCTAACAGAAGTTAAGCAAGAAACGATAGCGAGTGAACAATGTAGATTTATCTCTTACTTACAAACATACTAGTTCGTTATATAAATTGCTATCTATTCTATTCTTGGAAGTTTTTATGAAAGCATTAATTTTTATTCTTTTAAATATAAAATATATAACTAATTAAGATTTAAATTAACTAGTAATCCATTATTAATTCATCAAACGATGAATCAAACTATGAAGATAGGCGTGTTTGTCCTCTTGGCTTTATACCAAAATAGTAAACACGCATAGCGTGCACGCTAAAAGCACAAAATGTTAAAATTCATCAGGTATTTGAGAGCTAAAAAATATAAGATTGTTATCGAACATTAAGTAATTTTACGTCATCAAATATAAAAGCTTGTGTAAGTAATCGATAACTTAAAAATAACAAAAACGAGAAACGTACTTAATTCTAGCTTAAGCGTTCTCATATTCTTTTTCGTTTAATGATATTGTAAAGTTCTCGAAAAGTTATATTAATTCTGTTGCTCAAACGACGCGCGGTTGCTAGTTGTGTTTGTTTATAATTCATTTAATTTTAGGTACAGAGAGCGTAAACCTTATTTAGATTATTAAGATATCGACTTATATATTACAGTCGTAAAAACCCTGGGATATAGGATAACTTTTACGTTTTCGGCCATCGATACAACTTACACTATATGTGGCTGTCGAGAAACTTACGGAGAACTCATTTAAGTATCTCGATTTTGGCTTCAAACTTTCTTTCATCTATGTATAGAATATGTAAGAATATGTAGGAATAATTGAGAATTGCCACCACTATCGACTGGTCCTTCCAGTATATCTGGCATTGTGACATGCATATCCACGAGGGTGTCATAAAAATCCAAATCTCTGTTTTACGGTATAGCTTTGGTATACGACTTCCGCTTCTTTAAAGGAAAGTATGGATATAATACCGATGTCCAAAACCTGTGCATGTCACATGATGTGTTATGAATGTGACCTGGGCGGTTCATAGTATTTAATTTAGTTACATCACAACAAATTTTTTTTCCTATTTTTTAATTTACTGTTTGTCTATTCCATATGTTAACCATATTTCAGTTTAATAAATAAAGATTTTATCATTTTGAATATATTACAGAACGCTCCATTGAATAATGGAGTTGATAAAATATTTATTAATTTCATATGATTTAATCTCCAATACATTTACCAGTTGTGATGTTTCATATGTAATAAATATTATCAGTTGATGTATGTTGTGCAAACGAATATGTTTAATTTAATTCACATAAAGGATATTATTTATTAATGTGTATTGCTTGTATAGCGTATAGATGGTAGTTTGAATATCTGAACATTTCGGTTCGGAATTTATTGGTTTTTACAACATGGTAGTTAAAGCTTTACTCAAATATGAAATTTTAATTATATATTTAATTTATTTTGAAGCTTAATTTTTAGGAATTTGATCTTTGATTTTTATATTTTTTTAATAAAAAAAATGGAAAGTATTTTTTATACGAGAAAAATTTGTTTAAATTAAGTTTTTAATTTATTCCAAAAGCGCATATTTTAATTAAACTCCAAACTACCCTATTCATTATCATTACATATAATTTTTAAACTTTAGTTATCATTGTATTCTAGGAGCTTCTATTAAAATGGATATTTGTAAATACAATACTAACTGAAATAGTTTCATTGAAAATGTAACAAGAAAAGTTAAATGAATATTTATATTATTTTAAAGACAGTTTTTATGATTAATTTAAAAATCTACGAATACAAAACCTTCTTAACTTTCTAATATTTTCTTTGTTTCTTAGGTTATATAAAGAAAACCCATATTAAGTAATAAATAAGTTAAAACACTTCTTTAACATGAACATATTTAACCTAAAAATCAAGTTAATAGCTAAAAATTCATTAAAGCACAAGAACGTTTATATACTTCACCTTTAGTTAGTATAAGCGTAAATCTATCTTGTTCAGTAACTGCTTAACTTTTAAAACTGCAAGATCTTTCAATTTTTTACTTTCCTTTTGTTACTTATAGTTTAAATTCAGATTTTAACTTTGATAGTGATTTAAAAAGCTAAAAGATACTATAAAAGGTTTCTTAATTTATTTATATTTATATTATATTATTGTTAAAGTAATGTCAAATTATTTTTATTATGGCAGTACACGATATTAGATTATTATCACAAGTTGACCGATATAAGTTGTCATCAATATTATTGAATATGTCACAGACGTTTGAATAATACAGTATGTAAAGCGTTATAAGCAAAACAAACAAAGGCCGACAAACGAACTGGTTTTTATATTCATGAATATAAATAAAATAAATAATATTCAATTATAATCATACTTCAGAATAACTATTTAAATGAAAATAAGGAATATATTTATTTTTCATTAGTTAAATTTTAATTAAACTCCAAAACTCGCAATAGATTCCCTTCTGAACAAAAAATTAAAAAAGGAATGGCGTTGAAACAGGTACACTAAAAATGTACACTTTTTTTTTAGATTAAAAAAGGTAGGCATTTATCGGTTTTTTCCGTTTAAGATGTAGGTTTACCTTCAATCTCCTGATTGGACTCTCATGATGAGTAAGTGCGAGATGGAAGGCTCTTCTAAGCTAAAGTGAGGATTTTGTTTTGGTTTTTAGATTTGGAAAATTAGATTTGAAAAAAGTAGATTTAAAAAAATTTTGATTTGAAAAAAGTAGATTCCGTATTAAATATACAAAAAATTAAAATAACAAAATCGCTTTAATAGTTTAACATGTAAAGTAATCATTATGAATTAAAATACGAATTATCAACCGCTATGTCCACGTAAATTTGGTGTGAAGAACATCCGTGGTGTGCTTGGTGGACTGGTACTGGTATTATTCATTGCAGCTTCTGCAGAGTGAAAACATATTTCTATTACTCTGTACAGCGGGTGGTCTCATTATTACTGGACTTCCATTGTGGAGCTCACAATCCTCAAGCTTAGTATTTAGACCTTACTTTTATATTGCCTTCGGACTTGGAAACTATTTTTATACACATATATAATACAGTAAAAATTGCATAGAAATACTTAATTAAATATTTGCTTGACATTAATACAAACATTAATATTAAACGGAAATTTCGTACCAGAACAAATTTAAGATGTAGATAAACTTCCTCAAAAATCTTATTACACAAAAGGAAATAACAAAAATGATTAATCCAGTGGAAACAATCAAAGTTATAATTAAATTGAAAACATTCTCACAACAGGACTGAGTGACCGTCGGCATTGATTATTTTATATTGTTGCCTCGAGTATTTTGTTGAAATTGTTACTTATTAAACTCATGCCATTTAGATATAAAATATATTTATTTGAGATTCTGTAGATATTGCAGTAACTGTACAGGATATAATAAGTGAGTCTTTCAATAATGACTGAGTACACAATTGTGCCTGTCTGAATATTTGCCCTTTTCGCATTTGCAAATTTAATATTTATTTACATGATGGAATATACTAACTAAACTAAACAATGGAATTAATATTTACTTAACATTAAATTTACTTTTAAATATAGACGTTTATTATATAGTATTCATCTATTACATATTATATTTTATAAAAAATTATTTGCTATTTTGATAAGCCCTTCTATCCACTCAAATATTAAACTGCTAATCATGACTTAGAATTTGTCCTTTTAGTTTTGTTGTTGATACCCCAAATTTACTTGTTTTCCAAAGTGAAATTCATCATATATATATGTTAAATGACAATAAACTAACTTTACAGCAAATTTCATCCAAATGTGTCGAGTAGTGCGTACATTATTAAGACACGAAATTTTCTTTTTTAATTTAAAAGTACCACAACAACAAATATTTGATGTCAATATATTTTCGCTTCTACTACAATGAATACTTGAACGGAATCGGATAGAATTAAATTTTTAATAATATTTATGATTATATTATCTGTTATTAAAGTTATACTTGCAACAATAATACTCTAGTATAATATTCTATTTAACTATCGTACGCTTTTAAAGCAGTAGTTTTAAGCTTCGCTTTGTACGAAGCCTCTAAACTAAGACACCGACCACTCCTTAATGAAGGTGGAAGGCTATCGCAGTTAGTTTACATTTACTTACTAAAAGCTTCTAAGCTCTTGGCTTGTTTAACATAATGATATTTTACCTACACGAGAATGAATTCTAAAAGCTTTTTATAAAAGTACAATGTTAATTTTATTTGAATATAACAATATATCAAATAAATTCAATTTACTTTCTCGAGCAAATGAGCCTTGACATTCGTTAATAATAATAAGTCACTTTAACGAATTCTTTTTCTGTTACAAGTATGTTTTAAACGTTTAAGTAAAAACCCAACCTCACCAATAAAATTGTGCGATTATATGCTCAGAGAAAAACAATTCTTAAGTTAATTCTTTTTATTATCGTTCTTTCTAATTTTAGGAGTAATTTTAAAATAATATACGGGATTTCCCCAAAAGAAAATAATTTTAGTTTAACTTAAATTGTTCTTACTTTAGAATCATAATGAGAATAATTTCTAATATAACGATATTTAAAATAAACTGCAGCTAGGGTGCTATTCGTTAATTTAAAAATAAAATAAAAATAGTGGAACAAATAAAGTTAAATCTCAATCACTTATATGTACTTATACATTTAAATTAAACTGAAATAGAGAGTGTTGGTTATTTTATCTACTTGATTTTGTTTGAGGTCGACATAGACGTGTAACATTATTTTTTTATCATCTTACCTCACTTTCACGCTGTTGTAGGTATAAACGTTTATAAGAACATTTTTTTATTATTTCTTGCTAACCTGTTATGTTAAAGGACTCTATCATTTTTGAACTTTTATTAAGTTAAGTTGCTGTAGTAACTTTAGTATGTGGTAAAGTTGCCGACAACTTAGATTAGTTCCGTGGCCCGAGTGAAACGCGCTCGTTTGACAGATTGCTTTTGATTAGCCAATGTTCAGGTAGAGGCTTCATTTTAGTTTAGTTAAATGCTTAAAGCTAAATTATCTCATAGTTTTATGTCTTTGACTTTGATAGTTTTATGTTTTTGGTCTGTTTAAGAGAAATAAATTGAGGCTTACATAAAAAATATATGGACTAATTCTTAAATAATAATATAAGTACTGCATAGAATATACAAGGATTTATAATCTGTCCCTTCTGTTGTTAATTGTTTTAATAATATCTTATTTATCAACCTGAACTTTGTATAAATCGGGATTTAGGATATGAATGGTTACAGATGGAGATATGTCAGTGGAAGTGTCTAGTTGTATAAAACCTTAGGTTAATATGTGATCTGGTCCAATGCAACAGATATCAGTCACAAAAATTCTTACAATGACGTGTTATAAATTTTGAGCATTGGAAGTCAAAGCCAAGAGCTTTTATCTGTGTTATACATATTTAATCTTAAATCGTAAATGTCAATTTACCCCTTCATCCAAGAAAAGTATCACACCCGTAACTTCCTTTATGTCGTAAATGTCACCGGCTTTTAGTTCGCTAAGTGCAACTGTCAATCTACTACGATGACCATTTAACGTCAGGTGTACCAATAATACATGAATAGGTTTTGGCCTTTTGTATCTCCATCTTTTTCTGTTTACTATTATTTTCTTTTTGTCATTATAAATTTTTACTTGCAAAGAATATAAATAACAAAAAAATATATTATAAATGAAAATAAACATAAAAAAATTACAGTTTTTATTAGGATTATTACTTTCAAGAAAAAATCACGATTTTTTGTGACAACCCGATGATTTATAATATTTTTTCATAACATTTTAGCCAACTCAGATTCACCCAGGTTTGAAATGTTGACAGAATTTTTGTCATTTTATTGATATTTTATGGAATTTAGTTCGTCATAATTTTACCCTTGTCCTTTTGTATTATATTTGAATAATAAAATAAAATATAATATGTAATAAAATATATTGAAAAGCTGTATAATAAGTTAATAGGAAGAATATAATAGTTAATGATAAAATATAGTAAATAAATATTTGAATAAATTAATTATTTATATCGTAGTCCACAGTAAAAAAGGTAATTTTGTACCAACAGGATATTAACAATATAATATTAAACGTTAAAATAACGCACTAATTGCAATACTTAAAATTATGGAATTGCATTGCTTTTCGAATTTAATTTGCACTGTTAATATTATTATTATTATTATTATTATTATTATTATTATTATTATTGGTATATGTGAGTACCGGATGTTGTTTCCTACGTCTCCGTGAGATCTAGGCTATATCCATCACCAAGAAGCATCACCTACCTTCATGTAGAATATCATCTAATTTTTCCTGATCATCTGATTCGATAAAATCCTGTAACCGGTACTAAGCGGTAACGGATGCGACTCCACACTAACTTTTCTATTTAAAAAAATGTTTATTAATTTTATTTTAATTATATTTTTTGATTAAGAATAATATTAATCTATTTATTTGTCACATTTTCTTAAACAACAATTAAGTATATTTTTTTTGAATTGCAATCGCTTTTTACTGACATCAACATAAATTAATTTCTACCACAACTACCCCAATAATACTGTTAGTTTGAAATCGCTAGCGGTTTTCAATTTAAAAAATAATAATAATAAAACGGTTGGTCAATTTCACCGGAAAACTAATCAGCTCTAAGTTATGAATCGCAATACGCATCGATTGGTACGAAACGATTGCATTATCAGATCTCAAGATAAAGAAACTGAAAAAAATTCTTTCTTACATACACACACACAAACACACACACACCCACACACACAAACATCCATACATGTTTTTACTAACTGAATAGAATAACTCAGGACATGCCAAAGACATTACAATAAAAAAAACATTTCCAAAATCAGAGTCATTAAATTAACTTAGTTATTCAGGAATTTAAAAAAATAAGTGTATTATCGTAGTTCATGACGTTTCAAATTATATAATTATCTATTATATCTTTAATGAAGTAAACTCTCACAATACAACTCGATTAAAACTATTATTACCTTATATAATAATCATAGCGTCTAAGAGCGCCGTACGGAGTCTGGATAGAATAAAATAAATAACAGATTCGCCGCTGGCTTAAATTTAATTAGTTTTAATGGATTAGACGGCACTTACTGAAGTAGACGTTGTTACTTCCAAAAGTTATCAGTAGGTAATTGCTTTATATTACTTTTAAATGTAATATAACAACTAGAAAGGTTATTACGAAAATTAATGCAAGATTTAACTTCAGATAAAAAGTATGTGTAATGTAATGAGATAATAAACTGCGGGAGTTGGAACTGCTTAATGTTAATATAAATTTACACCGTATTTTAAAACACAGTTTTTATTTATTTATGTTTTAACCACATAAAATGATCATATTTTAAGTAAAAAAATCAAAAAGCTTTTTTCAATATTATTTTTTAAAAAATATGATAAAACAAAGTAAAATACTGAAATGATTAAAAAAATATTATATTGTAAATATTATATTAGCACCAATTTTAAAATGAAAATACAAAAACCTTTATTAAAAATTTATTTCCTACTCAGCTTGTTGAGATTGACGTTCTCAACCCTGGTAATCTCATGTCATGAATTAAACTATGCCGCCTCGTTAAACGATATATTAACAAATTAAAACAAAATTAAGTAAAGTATGAAGCATAGAAACGTTAAAAAGCGTTGAGGAAGTTAAATAAGCTGTTTTTGACATGTAAAAATAAGTTAAAGATACAAAGCTATAGACTTTTAATCTCAGTTCAATTTAGATCGTATTTATTCTGCTTCTGTCTATTATTTTACATTTTTAATTATATAATATTAAGTAATATTCTATATTCCTGAACAACTATGCCTTGTAAACTTTGTTAAATTCTTTCTTAGTTACTAGCTGCAATTTTATTAATGTTTTCTAATTGCTCTTTAGTATTCAAGCTATTTCAAGAATCTTGAAAGCAAAGTAAAATGAAGCTGTGCGACGATATCAACGATTTTATCTCCCAGTTGCGTATGACGGCTGTCAGACAAAGGCTCCAAAGCCGACACCTTGTCTTACAACGTATGTAAATGGTTATTAAAATTGGTCATAACTTTAATGGTCATACCATCCTTTTTATATTCAGATAGCATTTTTGTAGATTTTTTGAGGTTTGTGCGTTGTGCTTTTTTATGTGCCGTTTATATGGTCGCTTCTTTTAAATTAGTAGCAAAAGACTAACTTTTATACATATAATGAACTAATGTTTTTTTAATCAATAACGTACTAGTTCTAACCCACTGAATATGTTTTTTAAATATAAATAATTAAGAAATGATACGAAAACTCTGAGTATAGAATGTTAACACATACATATATAAAACAGATTTTAAAAGAAGTATATTTACTTTTATTACGATTAAATCTGCTAATCAACGGTTATCCGTCAACGACAGTCGCGACGTAACTCCAAATCCTTTAACAAATCCCCAACTGGGAGAACATAATGTTTGAACCTAATGACCCGACGGGTTTAGTTAATGTCTAGACTTTATTAATCCTGACATGGCACCTAATATATCTGGATTTAGATTACAATAGAGTTCTATAATTAAATGACGCAAAATGTAGTTTTGAAATAAACGTTTTAAAAAACAGTTCTTTCTGTCATTTGTAAGTAAAATAAAAAAATATGATACTGCTGTGGTCTACCGCTGGATTTTTAGTTTTTGATATTCTTTAATATAAACCAATTTGATAAGTTTGTGCTGTTATAGTTCTTACTTCAATTAGATATATTTTATGTTTTATTTTTATAAGCACGTTTTCAAAATAAAATCTCTACCAATATTATAAAAAAATATTTATTTAAAAAAAAAGTAGGACAAACGACTCAATCGCTGAAAGTTACAAAATCCACGAGATTCTATTGCGATTTTATGCAGTCTCCGACTACGAGGTTAACAAATGATACGACCGTAGTAAAGTTCATTTAATCTTAGAAAATATTCTACGAACGATGTTATTTATATGTTAAGATTTTATAAAGATTTTATTTTGTACTTGTAATAGTTTGTGGTTTTAATTTTAATGATTTTAAATATATTTTATATATTATGAATCTGATTCAACATTTGTAATTAACATTTTCGCATTTGTATTCTAAGAAATATTTCAAATAGACTATATATAAAAATAAGATTTCATGTAATATTTATAGATTAAATATGTACATCATACAGGCTTATGATTTATTTTGGGGATGTCAATAAAACTATCGCTGCGTAATGAGTCTTCATGCTCCGGAATTCATTAGATAAAACGGAAAATACGTGATCAGAGTGCGAAAAAACACCAATACTTTTTTCTTTTTACTCAATATGATAAATAACATGTTAAATGTTACTTATTACTATATTAAATAAATATTTTCAATTCTCTTATTTATTATTAAAAGAAAACGTATTAAATCGGGGTTATTGCTACCGCTTTCAAAATTATATTAATTATATATTTTTAAGGGAAATGGAATATAAATTTATGAATAAATGAGAGTTAATCGAATGACAAACGCCACGAGGCCGTGACTTTGATTAATTATTTTCTCAATGAAGTCAAGTCTTTTGTAATGTAAAATTAAGAGCAACCTTTGTATTTTATTTATAAATCCTGAAATTAACTTATATGGCTTCCTGCTATTAATTAACAGTATTTTGAATTTATTACTTTTCTAAAGTGAATACATCACCGAAATTAAAACACAGTTATCAATACTACACCATTAGTTACTGTAGTAATAAACAAAATGTTTTTGTTACTATACATTTTAAGAACCAATAAAATATAAAATCCATTAAGGGACACAGAAATTTAAAATTAATCTTGTACTTGTTGTAATCTTGTTTTCCACTGAAAGAAATATTTTTTCCCTTAACTGAAACGCCATCTATTAGTCATAATCTGAACACTTGAAAAATAATAAAAATAAAACAATTATTGGAAAATAAAATAAAAAGACTTAAACATTTTATGAAAAAGATGGAGCCAATCAATATAAATTGAGTTAATCAATATAGCTTCTATATTGTCCATAACACTACTAAAAATATGAAGTAACGTCAACAAATAAATGCCGAATTTTTCTTTTGTCAGCTATCTCACGCGTTTATGTGCTAGTCCCGCCCCTACGTTAATGATTGAGGAACCCGAAATGGAAGACACGTAAAGTCAAACGTTTAGGTCGTGTGTAGAGTCCATATTTTATATTATATTTTTATTTTGATCCGCGCTGATCAAAATATTTATGATATTTAACATATTAAATGTCTTTTATCATTTATAACTTTACAGTTTTCGTTTTTTAAAAATGGTTTCCTTTTTTTTATTGTTTTATATCGATTAACTGTAGCCAATGTAATTTTGTAAAATACCATACCTGACGCAACTTGATTTTGTTTTTATTTATTATTGAGTTTATTGTAATTTTCTACCAAAATGGAAAAACATGAAGTGTAAACCCCGCTGAACAAAATATGGTAAATATTGCATCTATTTTCCACTAGTTGAAGTTAAGCAATTAGTGAAAAACTATTTACATTGTGGTACATTTACGTTATTAAAAGCAACACAGACTTCGGACTGCGAAGCGAGAGCACAACAAAAACAAATGCACATTACGAATATATGAGAGTGTATTTTACTTCATAATTTGGTGTAAGTACATACCTTGTCAGTGTATTTAATTCTCAAGTAATGGAGAAACTTTTATCCAATTAAGTATTAGTAAGTTCAGTCTTGTTACCTACTTCTAACTTGTCGTCTTTTATAGCTGTACTTGTGACTTAAATCGAAGGCGACTGGACTTTCGAGGCCAAGAAAGTTAGAATTAAATAAAAATTTCTTATAAGCCATAAGCAGTCCATCGTAAATTGAAATATTCTTGCCACGTAGTTATTGAATGAAAAGCATTAATAAATATTATTCGATAACGTAAATAATATTAACATATGTGTTATTGATCATTGATTCAAAACCATCAATATAAATTACCCTGCACGTGTCAAAAACATATTCGTATTTTTCCAACAGATATTAAATTATTGGTGGTATAATTTTTAAAAGTATTTTGAATATATTTTTCGTTACAGAATTCCTCTATTAGGCTGAAGCGAATTTTATTTTTAACTTTCGGATTGAGGTAGTTAAAAATAATATTTTCGAAATAAGATTTTTTTGTAATATTTTAAGCTGTCCTGAGTAATATGACTCTTGTAAAAAAAATTGTGTGGGTGTTTTTTCGGTTCCATTACCGCTTGACCATGCAATTGACGTCTCTTTGGTAATAATCGAAAATTAAATGCATGAATAGGCATTGTTCACGTAACTTAGAGCGGATTAGTTTTTTAGCGAAATGAACACGGCGGTTTTTTACTTTAAAATAAAACGCGACTTTTTAAAGTCTATTTAGGAGAACAGAGTGGTTGTGGTCATCATCAACGCGTGTTAATGTCAGCGAAAAGTAATTTCAATTTTAAAAAAAATGTCGTAGTTTTTTTGTTTTTAATAAAATGTAAAAATAAACAGGACATATATATTGCTTAAATTTATAAAATTATCTCTGTTAAATTGTTTTAGTAATTTATTGAAAATAATGATGGAATGGATTTTATAAAAATAGTAATAATGACAATGTTTTTCTTAAACAAGGTGGTGCTATGATGGGACTCGTACTCGTTTTGTATGTTAATTAAACCCGGTAGCTATGTAAACCTTGTATATTTTCATAGTCTGAGAAGAAAAATATCTCTCTCTCTCTCTCTCTCTCTTTATTTACAACCAGCCAACCTAAACATCAGTCATTAATGAAAATAAATAGAATAGGTAAAAATAGTGTTCGAAACCAACATAGTAGATTTTCAAAAGAAGGCTTCAGTTGTAAATAAACAAAAAAAAAGTTAAAGTTAATTGTAAATTTTTTAAATAGAAATAGAAATGTCTTTTTAACAAATATAAAATTATCTGTTCATTTTATATATTTTTAAAAAAGTATCAACAAGAAAGACGTAAAAAGTGATTACTTGTTTGCTTGTATTGGAATATTTCGATTTAAATATCAATTAAATATATATAATATATTCATAAAATGTAATGGCAAAATATAATTGTTTTGAATGTTCAGTGAAACGTTATTAATAGGAGCGAGACGCGCTTAGATTAAAATTTGCGAAGTCCAAACCTACCGAGTGTTGAGTTCGGATGAATAATGATGTACGATGAATTCATGATGATAAATGCGTTGCCTGAATGATGTTATCTCCGTTTCGTGCTTAGTGATATTCGAATAATTCTTGTCATTAATTTATATTTTTTATCAATTTTGTTACTAATGATTTTTGGAATGTTACAAATATTTTTACATAAATAAATAATATTCCTGAGATCTTGAATAAATAGTCGTTGGCTGTTATAAACGTTTTTTAAAGCAATAAAATATATTAAGCAAGCGACCTGTTTCGGATTAGCACGGATGCAATTAACAAAGAAATTGAATTTCATATCTGATTACGAAAAAATGTAAAACTGAATATTCCATGTTTTTCATTTCATAGAAATGAAGTTGAAATTTTAGTAAAATTTATTTTCACTCTTTCTTATAAACTAAAGATATACTTAGTCTACTATAATATTCATGTCTTTCAAACAAGATCAAAACAATGATCTTCAAAAAACTTTTGAATAAAATAACACGTTTTAATAATTAAAAAATTTGATAGTTATTGATTTTATTGAGACTTAAAAAACGTTTTTCTCAAATTTATATTCTACAACTTCGAAACTATAAAAAGTAAGAATTAAATATTTATTTCTTAAAATGTGAATGCTTTTCATTTTTTATTTTTTCTGAAGCATATTTGCAGACACTACAAAGACAATACTTATAGACGACGTTGAAAAGTAAACAACAACAACAAAATAACAAAAGATTTATTGCAACACCGACCAAAAGATTATGTTAAATAACCAAAACTAAAACAAAAGACAAGCTAAAATAATAAATAGTAGAGAACTCTCAAGTTTCCTCTGATTTCGCATCAACTTTTAATGTTATAGCGAAAAGTAAAAGGATATTGCAAATATTTTAGCGTATCTTTATATGGAAATGTAAATAGATATATATTGTCATTGCATTTTAGCTTGAATTGAAAAGCCATTCTTACTCTTCGCAATATAGACCGCTATAAATACTGTGCCACAAATAATGAAATTTGATAGCCACAAATTTTTTAGACAGCGCAGTAGGATATGTGTTATTTTATAATATTATTTCCTTTTCCTAACCTTAGAATCTTAAAAACGAATGATAATTTGATTTTAGTTATTAGTATTTGTCATCTCATAGAAACTTCCTCTTTTATTAATTTCATATTATTTCAACAGAAAGATAAAGTTGATATATACACTGACGTGTGTCATGAACTTGGAGACGCCTCTCATTAATGTTATAGTTCGAACCAGACCTCAATTTTCACTCGCTGCGCTAGCAAAATCTCGGTATGAGCTAGCATATTGAGCGAAGCTAGGTGCAAACAGCTCTGAAGATGTATTAACAAAACGTCGACGCATTCTGTCCTCAATTATTTTTTAATTATTAAAAGAATAAGGAAAATATTTTATTTTAACGAATAGTATGTTTTAATATTAAATAGAAAACATCGCAATACTTAAAAATGCATTTTTATAACATGTACAAATTAAGAAATATATACAAAAACACATACTTCAACACGCAATGTTAACACGCTAACTTATATATACTTTAAAGAATATTCATAATATGAAGTAATTTTATATAGGAATAATGTTTTTAGTTTTAATGATTAAACACACTAATCGTTAAAAACTGAATGCCGATACAAGATTCTTTAAACATAAATAAACAATTAACATGATTTTTAATGAAAAGGAGGGTAAGTGAGCGTGCGGTTTACAGGTGAAATGTGATCACAGCCGCCCACAAACTCTTGCAAAATCCGAAGACTCACAAAAGCGTAGCCGGCTTTGGTAAGGTACACGCCTTTTTGAAGATATCGGTATCAATACGGAAACGTCGTATTGATCTGGAAACATCGTCGAAGGAAGTTCATTCCAAATCATCGTCGCACGTGGAACTAAGGTCCTTAAAAACTGCACAGCACAAGATCGCCACGCATCCAAGTGGTAGTGATAAAAATTCTGGCGGTGACGAGCTATTACTGTTTATTTGTAAAAAGTTAAAATTCTCTTGTTAAATTATCGAACCTTTTAACTATCGCGTATAATAATGTATTATTATTTTATTAAAGGGAATTAAACCGTCACAAAATAGGTATCACATACCCCTTCATTCCCTGACGTTGTAATACCCATTTAGTGACGTGTTAATTCCCGTTAATTTAATTATAATAAATTATACTATCGAATCCAAAAACCTTGTCAAATCCAAAATCCGAAAATGGTTATAAAAACGAACCTAAAAATATTATGCCATTATACTCCGTTTTTTTCGTAATTCTAATAATCTGATGCAAAAAAGAGGAATAACGCATGTGAGGGACAATTCATTAAATTAGCTTAGACTTGAAAACCATTCAATGATAAAAAATTACCTACATTGTTAACTACATCACTCTCTAGATAGATCTAAGAATAGATAAAGATAGCAGATATTCATATAAATATTCCTAGTGTGCCTTTAACGGATGAAAGTTTGTTGGATAGTGTTTTCATTAGCATAGTTCGAACATATCTAGTCGACTCACTAAGTAGACTTAGGAACTGGTACTAGGACTAAAACTACTCCTAGTTAAACGATTAACTTCATTCTGAATAAATTAATGTAATGTTACGAATATGCATTGTAAAGCAATTAATATAAACTGTTTAAAATATTTAAGTTATTTGAAGGCTATTAATGTTTTTTAATGTCTTGAGTATTGAAAAATATTTAGATTATGAAAGTATTCGTAAGTAGTAATTTAGTATAAATTAATATATTTTTTTATTAATAATGAAAATCATCGCTATGGACTCTTTTTCTAGAAATGTGCTAAGCTGTTAGCCCAAAGATCTTAGAATATATAATATGAATTTCTTTCCTGGGATATATTTTGATATAAAAGTTTATGAGCGATTCACAAAGGTCGATTGGAGTCGCACGCTTATACCTAACGACGAATATCCACCCGTGAAAAAACTGCCGTGCAAATACTAAAATACTTAGTTTGGACTTTCGGTTGTGAAGGGATATTATATTTATTTTTGTGACATAAGGTAATCTAGTTTTAACTGTTCAAGCCAAAAATTAATGTCGTAAAACGATATTTTTTTTTGTTTTTGGATGGTTTATTTTTTTATTCCCACGTTGATAAAGCGGTGTTTTCTTTGTTCCCTTGATCTATATTTAATATTGTATCACTTTTCTTTTAAATAAACATAAACCTCTCGAATGTAACATGAAATATTTTGATGACTATTGACAATATAATTTTTAAAAGTATATTAAAATTATAGAGATAAATGACAAATTAACTGAGTCATTGACACACCCGCACGTACGCACCCATACATACACACACAATTTTAAATATCCCTAATTTTTAATAAATTATTTAATTTTTTTTCATATAAATTATTACCAGTGTTTAAATATTTAAATAAACAGTTAAACAGTTTAAAGCTACACTTTAAATAAGTGCCTCAAAAGGTAATAAATAAGCAGTGTAATAATATTAAAATCAAAGGAAGTTAAAATAGTAAAAAATTTAATAATCTCGAAAAACATTAATTACCAAGACGGCAATTTTCATAATAAAAATATTTTATAGGCCAGCATAATAAAATTTACATTTTAACGTAATCACAACATTTTATTATAATATATTTAAAAAAACACATTCCTAAGACTATTTGCGTTTTTATGTTACTTAAGTATTTTTATTATGAAGTTATTTAACCTGAGATGAGTTTTTATTTTTGATAAATTTATTTATTTATTTATTTATTTATTTATAGGTTTAATTTTCAAAATGGAAACGTATTACCAAATGCATTTGTTAGTCTTCAAAAAGAAAAACGAAATATTTTTAAATTATAAAGGCATAAACAAAAATTGAGAGTGTTGTGTTTTTGGTCTTAAGTAAAAGTTTAATTTCTCGGTGAACATAAAGTTAGAAGGTAAAAATTAAAAAGCTAAGTGCTTCGCAAAGTACAAAGATACCTTACATTTTACAGCTCCGTACTTTAACGCCTGTGTTCATAGAACAATACAACTAAAAAAATAAGACAAAGTTTAGAAAAATAAGAAAGTATAACTGATGTTGGTAATTAATATCTTCTAGTTGAACACAATGGAGTCTCAAATGAAATCTGAAACCTCAAAACTTATTTTTAGGCTTATTACTAAAATTGAATAAAGTTATCAAATTTTAAGATGTATGATTAAAATGTATTTTTTTTTAAAAGGGAGATAAAAAATAAAATTTATAGTTTTAAAAATTAAGGAGTGCCCCTTGTACATACATACAAGGGGTACATACATATGTGGGATTTGTTGTATACGGTCGTCAAAAATTACATGTAATATACTATATTATATTAAAATAGAGTAATCTCAAGAGTACAAGAACATAGTCTAATAACACTAACAACATTGTAATTCATTAATCGCGTACTATTTATTGCATTATAAGTATTTTCATCACTGGACTATGCAGAAACAATTTTAATATCACTATAAGAAGAAACACCTGTTATATATATTCTTCTTTTGCTAAAATTTTATAGACTGTGAAACCTTGTTTGTTTTAACTGGCTTCTTCAAAGCTTGAAGTTCGTCAGATATTGATTTTGTTTAGAAGTGTGACATATCATTGGCCATCCTCGTGCACTGTATTCATTTACGTTGATGAAAAATTTAATAAGTAAATAGCATATATCTTGTTTAACTGTAAAATTATAAACGGACAGGATTTAATCAATTCTAAGGTATACCAAAACCTACCACGAATGAAATGTTATTAAAATATAGGCTTGTTATTTGTTACTTAACTTTTAAAAACTTGTATACAATGCCATCAGAAACCATTCGGTATATTTTTGAATATGCATGATATATCTTAAAACTTTACTAACACATGGAAGAGGGGTATTTTGAATTTAACTATAATAATTTATGCAATAAAATACTTTAGAGAAAATGAAGCATATTGCAAGCAAGTGCATTTGCTGCTATGAGACTTACTCAGGTGCTGTATTCTGAATGTCCTTTCACATATAAAAGATAATATTCAACCTTGGATCTCTACAGCTTTTAGCAAAAGGGCACAAACTAAGTAAAGGTTGTCCAGGATGTTTTTCTGTACAAATATAATTTGGTTTATTTATTCTAGCTCAAAATCTAATTAGACTATCTTCTTCTTAATATGACCATAAAGATAGAATTTGAGATTCTGAGGTAAGCAATTTAAAGGATTCTTTTTAGAATAATACTGTGGCCTACGAGTTACTAATTGATTTAATGATTTCCTATTGCAATTTTATAATTAGATATTCATTTTATTACGTATACCCTTTCTTCCACGGTTTTTTCTTCCTTCGGCGGTGTTTCCAGATCGATACGACATGGGTACCTTCAAAAAAGGCGTTTATTCCTACCTCAAAGGCCGGCAACGCTCTTGTGAGTCTTCGAATGTTGCAAGAGGGCGGCGATGATCACATGCGATCGGTGACCCGCATGCTCGTTTGCCCTCCTTTTCCACAAAAAAAAAAAAATATCCAAGATGTTTGAGAATTACACAATTTAAAAAAATTTTCAAATGCTGTGGAATTATCTACAATTAGCACGTAATTACAAGTTTTGCCAATTGTACAAATATCATTTGTTGCAAGTAAAATACAAAAATAAAACAGAATATTTGTAATTATGTGAGTTTTGGGGTTTCGGATAGAACTAGTCTCGTATTAGTAATTGCAGCATCATATTTGTCTATTTTTTTTCTTGGTATCTGTATATATTCTTTCTTAATGTTAAGTTATAATAATATACAACAATATTTACATTTCATTATGTTTATTAGAAATTAAAAACAATATTACTAAAGGATAACCAATTATTTCACCGTCATGATAAAATTGCTTTTTTTAATAAAAATACTTTCATTAAAAAAGGTTTTAGATTATATTATGTTAGCAAAGGTTTTAGATTGGATAATAAATATGCTAATCCCACAGACACGTTGTTATGTACAACCTACGCATTAAAAGGTAAAAAATGAGTATTAAAGAAAATTTATTTTACCATTACCATTTTACCATTTAAATAAACTAGTTTTAATAATCTCATACTATTTGAAAATAATAAGATAATTCATTATTTATTTATTTTTGCAAACAATTGTTAACTTTACAATTAGTTTTAAAGATATAATATACTTGTACTTTTAAATTATACACAAATAATAAGTATTAGTAGTTTTATAATGTTTCTTCGATAATTATTAGGGATTATCAATTATTTTTAGTAACTAACACTGGTGTCTTGACTTGACTAGATATGACGGTACTTGCAGGAACGATCTCTGCTTGATGTTGATGATTTTTTGTTATTTATTCAACATTTAAGTAATCTTTAAGTGGTGAAACGTTTTTAAAGAAAATTTAAAAAATGAATAAAATTTTCCTTAAATAATTTTTATGTAAATATTTTCATGTTTTAAGACAGATTATCAGCATTTTTTAAAAGATTGCTTAGGTTTATTTTAATTTTAAGTTTTTATGGTACATTATATATTTTATGTTATCTAATGTTTACTTCTCATAAAGTTATTAATTGTTAAGAATTTTGTTACAACACTTACAATATTCAAAGTTATACTTTTTAAAAAGGTTAGTTCAAGGGATTGTAACATCGATATAAAATATACAAGTGTAGTAATACATAGATAACGACCAAAATAACATCAAGCACATTGTGTAATATTCCACCAATGGAGATCTGTCAGGAATATTTTTATTATATGATTTTTTGATAAAGTCCGTCATTTTGATCTAATTAGATAAAATGATTATTAAATTTTGTCCTTGTACTTCATTAAAACGCCGAATACCTTTTAATTAACAGGCTACAGCCCTGGACTCGTTTCAATGAAGAGGCTTTGAGAAAATTAATCGTACAAATATGAACATAATGAATAGAAACAGGTAGAAATAAAATTCTTGCTGATGACCAAATTATGATAATAATTTACTAATCTATTATGGATATATATAAATATATTTTTATGTAGAGACATATTTTATGTGTTTATTTAATATTATCATTTGGTTTTTATAACGTTAATTTCAGGATTTGGGTTTTGCGTTGGAAATTATTTGAGCAGAACTCGTTAACAAAAATTTTCGTTGAGGAAGAAAAATATTAAAATCGAAATTTCTGTTTCGAATAGACATTGAAAAAAATTGACTAACGAGAGTTTAAAAAGCGCCCTGGTTACAAAATAACCACACAACATTACACACATTACTTTTATGGAACACCAAAATTCATTTACACTTTGTCAAAAGATAGATCTTGGAAAAGATACAACAAAATATGCTTGAATACTTTTTTAATTAATAAATATTTCAAAGAAATGCGTGATGACAAAAGATGATTACAACAATAGAACTATTAACCGCGTCTCTAATAGATTTATAATGCTCTCAGATTTACTAGGACAAAGGATTCTGAAATAATAGTTGGAAACAGACAAATATCTTGAAAGAAAAATGATTATTTTCAGACCTAACTATCGTCAACATAGCTCTCAGATTTATACTTTGTAATGAGAATGCGTAGTCACACCTACATAACATTTAAGTTCATAATATTTATAGCGTTGCTTATATTATACACTTATTTGTAATATAATTAGTATTTTTAACTCAACCATATTTACAAACCTTAACCATAGAGCAAAAACAAACATTTAAAAAAACCTTTAATGACTTTTCATGACATTCAATTTTATTCATGTTTGGGAATCAGTAATCCTTTGAGGATGACTTCAAATGTTTTAGCTGATACTCGTGTCTTCAAGGAGTTATTCTTACAAATTAGCAAATTTTGATGTAGTTTATTTTATATATCCTAGAACATTTTTTTTACTTGTTTTATCTAGTAACCAAAATAATTTCTTTTATAAAGATACCTAGAATGCTATTATAAAAATGAAGTCAACCGTTTCTAGAGCCATTAAGTCACAAAGACCTGCCACGTCCGTGTAAAGTAAACGAGCATCTCGCCTTGCCAAGATCTTGCTTTTGAAAGAATTTACATAATGTGTCGAGATAACCAAAACTATCTTGATAAAAGGCCTTACCTTTGTTTTACCTTTTGTGGGGTGTGAACAGGGTTCAATTTATTTTTAAAGTGTACAAATTAAGTCTATGATAAATCTACACCGCAATGCAGTAAATTTGATTGCTTTGGGTCCCACTTTACTGAAACTCAAATGTATTATTCCAATGAGTTACCTTGTTTCTTCTTATCGCATAATTTAATAGTCTTTAATATTCTTTATTAAACTTCTGAAGGTTTATTACTCGTACCGATAACGATGCCATGGATCAATGAATACACAATGATGATTCGAAGCACATTTTTGCGTACCATTAAACGTGGTTGAAAAAAATAAAGACAAAAAGAAAGTGGTATTGAAAAACCTATTGGAGCGTAATTTACACCCGCTATCGTGTCTACGTGAGGATAAGGAAACGATGACAAGAAGATGCTATAAAATTAAATGTACGAAAATATATTGACTTCGTTGGCGCGGGATCAAATTCTAGTAATCGTTGACTTATTTTCTGAATTAATACGCTTTTTAACTTGGAGTTCTCCTTGGGGATCTTAAACT
Organism: Mechanitis messenoides; assembly: GCA_959347415.1. Lineage (NCBI taxonomy): Eukaryota > Metazoa > Arthropoda > Insecta > Lepidoptera > Nymphalidae > Mechanitis > Mechanitis messenoides. The sequence goes on along the minus strand of OY365770.1, from coordinate 6,761,350 downwards.
TAATCTCATTTTATTTAAAGTGACATGCAAAAAGATTTGTACCTCGTAATTTTGTAATATCAATTCACATATTTAAAGATTTAAATTGTTTAAGATAAAAGAAATATATTTATATGTATAACTGTGAAGATTTGTAACAGTAAATAGCGCAAGGAATGAATGTTGCATTTTCCAAATAAGTTTAAGGATATATATAGCTTAAAAAATATGATAGGGTTTTATTGAAATAATCTCAAAATATGATTTTATAATAGAAATATATATCTGTGGTTCAAGAATCGGCATAAAAAGTATGATACAATTATAAGAATTAACTAAAAACATGATTCTCTTTGAGTAACTTAACTTATCACGATATGAAAATAAAGATAAAATAAAAAAGAGAAACACATGGTGAAAACTCAAAGTATAAGAAAACCTTGTAATACAAGATTATTAATAACTTTAATTGTTTCTTGATAATGGTATAGGAACTGATTTCAATAAGTTTATCTTGTATATTTGATATTAACATGTTACTATCGTGTGTAATAAATAACTTAAAACTAATTACTATACAAGTAACGTTATTAGGAATTGAATTATAATTGTCAATTATGTTATTATTAATAGGTTTACATTACTATGAGTTGTTTGGTTTTTTTATTGTTGTATCAATAAATAACAAACTACTGTATATCTGTATCTTTTGTCTTACACTTTATAGGTAAGTAACATTCTTGGAATCTTTTTATTCGCTGAGAGAAATTCAGGCGAACATTTTTTACCTATTGATTTTATTCGAGAGTTTTCATTTCGAGAGGCTTCGTACTCTTGTATGATGTCAATAATATAAATCTTCTTAAAACGATCTGTGAAATTACTTTTTTGTAGCTCTGCCAACTGGGCTATCTTCAACTTGGTATCGGAACTCACTGGGATAAAATGTTTATAAATATAGATTTCCTTTAGATATTTTATAAAATATATTTGTTCTTGTTAGAAACATTATTTAGGATTTTCAAATGAAGCCCAGATAATAACAATTGGTATTAAATAAAATACTTGATTTATCAAAGTTATTTGAAATTTAAGAAGCACAAACATTATTAAAACATATTTACTATTTTATGTATAAGTTGATTTAAAATCATTTAATTTTTTTATGTTTTAATTTTAATGTTATGTTTGAAATGTTGTTTATGAAAAATTATTTTGTACAATCAGTCGGTATTTTTAATGAGATTTTTCTTATTTGGAAAATAAAACTAAAATATATTTTATTAACATTTATTGACTTTGAAAGCCTGCGGTGTTTTAAGCTTTTTTTTTGCTCCTGTGGTACTAGAGCGCAAACAATTAAGAAGTGTATAAAAACACATATTAATTGCTCGCTATAGAAACGTATGATCTGAACTGAAATATTATCATCGATATTAAATATGTTTATTAGAAATCCTCTTCCTCATTATTTAGCTTACTTAAAGGAAAATATATATTTAAATGCAAAAACCATAATAAATATATTTTTTTCGTTATACTTAAAATATTTGCTATTCATAAGCTTTTTAACAAAAATAAAAACAAATTAATTACTTACCAGATTTCAAGATAAATCTTACTTTTATAACAATATATATATATGATATATTTTTTTATGTTTAATAGTATATTTCAATGAACTATTTTCTTAAAATTAGAATTTCACAAGTAAATGATGAAAATCCAACCTCAAACCAGCGCGGAACGAAGGCGGAGTCCAATTAGTGCGGAGCGAATTTTTAAAGTGAAACATTAATATTTAGAGCGAGCGTATGAAACTCCAATATAATACACGAATTTTATGACATAAATTTATGACAATGATTTAGTAATGAGAAAATGTAATCTGATCATCACTAACAGACACTATAAATTATTTTTTAAAAAGTTTTACTACAACAGCAAAGTAATTGTAATGTACAAAGTAGTTACCACATCTGGATTTCAAAAAAGTTTAGCAAAATTTTCCATATCCTTATCCGACTGTCTTTACCCTATTTTATAGGAACCGTGGCGTGAGCAGTCAGTGACAGTTCACGCCGCGATTCATTGCAAATAACTCAAGAATAATGGCCCCGGTCATATTTTAAACTAGTTGGAAATATTATAGTAAAATAACGTGAGTACAGTCTGATATTTATATATAATGGAAATGATGATAACAAAAGTCTTAAGACTATGATTCTAGTTATTGTTAGTTAAGTAACTAATTAACTAACTATTTATTATGGTTTTTGCATTTAAATATAAATATTAATATTTAGGACCTAGTGTTATTGATTTTACTTTAATTATATAGATTATTTGAGTTATATTAATTTTACTGCTGATTTCATTAATTGTACTCCAGACAACGTGTTTCTTATTTAAATGTTTCACTTATTCTTTTCCAATCACAATGGTTTCAATTCAAATATACTTTGTGTGAGTTGCAACGGACCGGCCAACTGCCAAGTCATGTTATATATTAGTACTCATCCAGCTTCCCCTGTCATGATATAAGCATAAAAACATTATCATAATGTTGGGACAGTGAGATAAACTAAGTTTATATCAACACCTTGTACGGAAAAAGCCTTATTTATATAAGGGACAAGTCATAAATACAATCATTGCTACAAGTTCTCAATACATGATTTTCGATGTCTCCAAATGTATCGAAGGTAAGTTTGACTATACATACGTAGAGATTTCAACTTAAGGGTTACATGATAAAAAAAAATACACACAGAGTTCAACCTATGGCACTTAGGAAATTGTTCTTTCGCAATAGAACAAATACAATTTGCAGATATTTTAAGTTCAAAAAGGTTAACATGACATGGTTTATAAAATTTTAAATTATATTCCAATGTCTTCTTTCACATGTGATACTAAAGAAAAATCAAATATATTCAAAGCTTAGAATCAAGCAAATACAATGGTTATTTGAATGTATCATACAACCAACGATATGAAGAGAAATATAAAAATATATTTGACTGCATGTCACGTTAACATGCTTTGTCGTAACAATAGTAAAATGTGGAAAAGAAATAAAATTTCTTCGAATTCTTTATGATATATTTTAAAAGATTTGGGTATTAACAAAAATAAAATAATATTTAATATATGATAAGGAACGCCTATTGTGGTCTATCAAGAAAAATAAAATTGACTAAATAAATAATTTTAGAAATTACAATTCAAAGGGATCCTACCATTGTACATGCTTCTGTAACCGTCCTGAAGATCGCGTCCAAGAAACAAACGTTACATCCTAAAGAAGATGATTATAAATAGCTCTTAAAAGTGCATCAATACAAGCAATCCATATTTTAGTACCTATGTACTAAAGTATTCAGTTCATTTTTTAAGTAAAAGGCCGAACCTTAGCAGCCACCTCAAAGCTCGTGCTGCCCAAAATTGTTACACACCTTTCACATTAGGATCGACGGAGACATTGGAACGGCAGACGCCGTAATTGAAACATACCTATTTTGTTTCTTTGACATTTACACGTTTCTTGTGGATTCATTCATAGGTGCTTCCATTTGTTTGCAAGTAATAAATTATATTTTTGTGTATTTGTTTTAGGATATCAAACATCAGGATATCAGACAAAATATTAACCGTTTGCAAGGTTGTCCATTTATATCAAATTATAGTAAAAATAACTGAAAATTTATAGTTCCACACGCATATGCCAAATTTTTTAATAAATTACGCCTGTTATTGCCGATCTCTCTGATTCGAAAATAATACCTTACTACCGATCATACGGCATACTAAAAAGTTATCTGAAATATTATTCAAAGTAATTTAATTTCACGCGTTTTAAAAAAACTTAAAATTTTAGTTCAAATTACAAATATTCTATGCGTAATTTTACGGATGTTTTTTTAATAATAATAAAACATCATTGATCGTCCATTACTCAAGAAAAAAACATTATTATATTTAATCCCTCTAGTTATATATCAAATTATTTATAGTTGCTGAAAGAACATTTAATAGAAAAATACGACAAAACATTACCCATTTCTCATTAAAGAGAATTTTGTTTCAAAAAGTTTTTAAAATTATTATATAAATATAAAAAGGAAACTGACTAGATTACACTCATATCATCAAAAAAGTTGGAAATTTATTATAATTAACACAATTAATGTTTCCCGTATTCCTTTTTATTTGTGACACTACTACCAAATTCAGAATTTTTGAAATTTTGATGTAAGTTATATATAGTTAAATATAAGCTAATATTATATATTAGCTAAATAAAAAAAAATTACAAAATTATATGTAAGCTATAATTTCTAGTTCAAATACAAAGATACGTAAATAAGTACAAATCAAAAATAAATTGCTATAGAGTCTGGAGCTTATCTTCCTTACTTCAATAAATGTTCTCAATGTCATGTTTAGGTCCCAAAAGGAATTCTGTAATATTATTCTTGGGATCGGAAAAGATAATGTTTATTTTTAATTTGATTAAAATATTTAAACTTTAAAAATAATAAATTTTAATATTTAATTAAAAAATAATACACTATTATCAAAAACTACTAAATCTATAAAATGTGCATTCCTTTGAATTTCTTAATATTTTTCCTTAAGAATGAATATATTCCAAATCTTAATTATAATTTACCCCTAATTTAAAAACCCCCGAATCTCCTAAATCGCCTATTTTAATTACTTTTATATCCTTTTGCATTTGTAAATTTAAAAGACTCCCCTAGGCTTTTTCTGGCAAACAATTAATATTTACTCGTGCAGCGTTATTTTGTATTTATGGTACAAAAATATAAATGTAACTCTCACGAGACTCCCGGTAAGGGTAAAATATCGAAAAGGATATATAGTATATAAATAAATAAACATTGAGTGAATTAAACGAAAACATAAAGTTATGTTAAAAAAAGGACATTTTTCGTTTTATCTTGTCAATAATTTACAACGTCTAAGGACATCGAAACTTAACTCTTTGAACTGTTGATAACATTTAAGAAATTTTTTTTTTCTCTTTATTTTTATGGGACTTTTATCCGATTCATATATGTCAGCCCCATCATATCCTAAATAACAATTAAATTGACAGTTAATTATCATCAAAACAAAAAGTAACTAAAATCCAACAAAAAACGAGAACACAATACAAAAAATGAAAATAAAAACATGTACACCTTCATGTAAGTGTGCATAGAAATTTTAAAAGCATATATTTTTTTATGAATTCTGTAGTTGAATAGTTCGCTGCTCACATATTTTTAAAAAAAAGCACAAAAAGTATAAACCGTTGGTGATCACAGCAAACAAGTATTTGATAAATTTCTGGTTAAGGACGTTATTGTAATCACGCCGATTTTCCTAATCGGGTTTTTTGTAATATCATTACGCTTTTATCTTTCCGAGTAATTCTAGACATTTTTAGAAACATTTATGTACGCGTGTGTGTGTGTTTGACTGTTTGTAAGAAGCTTTTTTTTCTACTTCGTTTTTTCGCCATATGATATGCAATTGACTTAGTTTTGGTTCTAATTGAAGCGATTTCATGCAACTTAGAGCTGATTAGTTGTCCAGCGAAATTGATCAAGCGGTTTTTAAATGTAAGATGAATTTAAATAAGCGCATTCGCTGTTTATAAAAAACTAATTGCTCGATTGAGATGGTTATGATACCAACCGATGTGTGTTAATGTCCGCAAAAAAGATCATAATTGGAAAAAAAATGTCTTTTTTATTTTTTGTTTTTTTTTTTTTAAAGAAATGGTAATAAAAGTTATGAAATGTACTACGTCTGAAATAAGTTGTTTTAAGGAATTTTATGTTTAGATAAAATATTTTTTTTTTAGTAAAATATCTGCATCGTAAACCATAAACCTTCAGTCAACACTAAAAATGTGAACATACAAATAGATTCAAATATATATATATTTGGTAATGTTATTGTAGTTAAAAACTCTTCGATTCGTGTTTTCAATAAGAAAACTATCCGTAATGAGTAGCATCTTTTGTTTACTCAAATAATAATTTTCAACAAAATGTCTGTACTAGGTTTTCAGTCATGCGTGCATTAACCAATAAACAAACTGACAAGAAGATAATCCTACAAACATACAAAACAAAACTCTTTAAACTATTGTTTTGATTCGGTTTCAAATAATGAATACATAGTTTAAAAAAAGTGCACAGTTTTGAAAATATTAGTCCTATATAAAATAATGTTGAACGAACTCTTGATACGTTATTAGTTTATTATAAGTAAAAAGCTTAGCATTATATTATAAATTTTAGGCAGAAATCTTACCTCTTTCGGTAGTGACATAATTACATAGTTAATTATTGAATATTCAAATAGTGAGTTGTTTAAAAGTGTCTTTGCAACGTGATACGTATTATAAAGTAAAAAAAAAAGTGATAATTAGTATGATATTAAAAATATTTTTTATATATCATAGTGATAAAATTTGACAAAGTTAGATGTAATCATTTGACTGTAGTTGGTTTACGAGTTGGCTAAATCGGAGCAGTCATATTACTCACACACTATGTGTAAAATGCTGTTATAGCTACACACTTAAATTCCCTTCACATTGATAGTTCCATATGATTAATAACAAATTATGTTATTTTTTATTATGAGAAAACTTGAGCTAAATTATAATCAAGATTTTAATTAAAAGCCATTCTTCAAAGCGGTTTATTTTAATTTAATTTGCGCATTGGTTTCATAGAAGTGTCTGGTAATCCTGCAGATCTTGTCAATACTTTTGACAACTACACTCATTAAGTTTTAGCGAGCTATGCTCTGGGGAGAATTTAACAAAACATATTGAAATACTAAATAAACTTAGAAGAGAAAATGTTGACACAGAAATTCAAGTTCTTTATGTAAAAAACCGAAACTAAGACATTAACATGACTTATTTTTACATTACCGCTTAATACATGGAATCTTCTAATCATATTGCATAATAGCAGAATTATTGTCTGTCTAAATGTTCTAATAATCTGTAATATGTAAAAGTGAGCCTTATTTGATCTCTGGATTTAATGAAAGCTAGGCCAAAGTCCAATTAGGGCACTTTCCCAACAGAAACAACTGTTACATACATCTGCTAAATCTTAATAAAAAACTATGGTTCGCTAGCCTTTTCTTTTAATTTTTTACTTGTGGTGATACAAGAATTTTTCACATCTATTAATATATTTATTTTTTAAAAATCGTATTTGTATTTTATTTTTCTATGTAATATTTTAATTCATACGAATTTATATAGAGATATAAGATACACCACATGTTTTAAAGACTTACAGGTTTTATCCGATTTGATCCTTTTCAAAGCAGAGTTGAATTGTCAGAACGTAGGATTTTAAAAGGAATCCAAAAAACATCAATAGCGGTAGTGCACGGTTAGGTTAAATATAAACCCCCAAATTTCTGCAGTCAATTTGAATAGAGCAACTTCAAAAGCATCGCATTCTATCCCATTTATTCACTCGGGTTGGTACCCTCTAAACAGAGTCTCTAAACTTAAAGTGGCTCATGATAAGTATCAGCTGCCACCACTCGGTATGATTGTATCGTAAAGACTTTAAACTTTTATATTTTATATAAAGACATTTTTTTATAAGTCTTTGTCATTTTGTAATTTTAACAATGAATGCCGATTTGATATTTTATTACTGAGGGTAAAAGATTTCTTTTCTTGTACGAGTATATGCAACGACGTGGCACAGATAGTTGCCGTTTTAGCTTTATAGTAATAGACACTGTTTAAAAAGGTTAACCATCTAGTTACTCACTTTACAATCTGTTAGAGTAAAGAAAGAAATTTAGCAAGCGACATAAAAGTTTAATAAGCTATCAAAAAGAAATAGGAATTATTATCATCTCTGTGAATTACGAATTTATATTCGTGCAAAGAGGACTATGAGACTAGCCATATTTACAAATAAAAAAAGGAACGATCAAACTAACGGAAATTGATTATATTGTTAGAAAGAAAAGTTTAGGTGTTGGAAGAGGAATGTATATTAAACCGCTAGAACAGTCAAACAGTGACTACGACCAGTGCGACCTAATTAATACGTCGGGGGATTATAGATATATGTACTATTTACTTAATAACACCTTGTAAAATAAACTACACATTACTGTAATTTTACAATCTTATTCATATTAAAAGTACAAAATTCCTAAAACTAAACAGTTCAGTGCTTGCTCTCTAGCGTGATATAGATTTGACCGATGGTTTACTAACGCCTTCTGTTTGCATGTAGCGAATAAAACACAAACTTATTTTACTAACGCCATCTGTTCGCATATAGCGAACATAACACAAACTTATCTGAATTAACACTCTTTAATTCCCGATAACAAAATAATGTATCGTTTGCACACATATTAAGTTTTCATGTCATTTTTAAAATAAAAAGAAGAGATCTTTAATTGCAAGGAATTGCAAAAATATGTATGTATTGGATGTAATTATAGTACTTTGATTTTAATCGTTTGTAAGTGTTGATATTTTATTTAATATTTTACATAAAATATTGCAGGTGTCATCGATATTAAGATAAAATTCTTTTAGACTTGAAACAAATATGCTTTGAAAGGTTTCTTTGTCATATTTGGTGCACTTGCTACATATGTGATATTTATTAAAAAATCTCGTTTTAGGTTAATATTTTAGCCTCGGATTTTTATAAAAATAATACTTATATTATCTTATTTATATTACATTTTAAGAACACAGAAAACATTTTGAATGCCAGCCATCGTAATATATTTTTAATATCTTTTTATTTCACAACCATTACGTTTATATTAAACTTAATATATAGTCCAATTTCTGATTATTATTTTATCTCCGAATATTTAAAATAACGATTGGCAATGAGCAATAAATAACTATGTTGGAGTTCCAGATAATAAGGCAAACATTGGTCATTTTTGAATCATAAAATAACATAATGATTAATAGATTTTGTTTTTACCTAAAAAAAGTATTTTTCTTGTAAACTAGGTTGTAAGTCAACAAGACATGCAACAAAATCAGGTGAAAATTAAAGCGAACAAATTAAGCAATTTCATGAAACCAAGATAGTCGTAAATTGGACAGTAGATCTGAAATTGCTAGTAATGTAATAATATATAGAAAGCTAATAAATAGAACTGGTTCACTTTTATGTTAATGTATATATATTGTTTATATCTATAGGTATATCTTTTTTTTAAAGATTTTCTTGGGCAGATTACAAAATAGTTGCCAATTATTACAGTTCATTATATTCTCTAAGCATTCAAAAAGCATTTAGTATTTTGAATCAACTGCAAGGCGGAGGGTTCAGCAGTCTTGTTCTCCAATATATATTTGTTCTCCAATTAACAAATATGGCGTCGCAATTTTAGGGATCCTTTTGACAGTCAAGCCAAATATAATTGTTTAGAAGCATTATAAATAAGCGAAGTAATTAAGTAAATCCTTACCGATGTAATTTAATTAGATGTTATAATAAAGGCGAGTGAATTTTCTTCTGTTGGATTAAGTAAATATTACTTTGTTTCTGATATTATAAAAAAAGTTGTGTATCATAATTTATAATTATTTAAAAAAGATTATTGCAGAAAATATACTGTTTAAAAAGAGTAATTTTATGTAAAACAGAGAAATACTTCTAACATTTCAAAAAGGGCGTTAAGTAATATTTATTAAATAGACTGAACAAATATATAAAAGGAAGGAATAATGGGATACATCTATATACTGCATTTTAACATACATTTATAAAACATTATCAAAAATTTAGTATGTATTTTGATATGAAAATAACCGATAAATATTATACTTGTATAAGCATTGTGTATTATAAAAACTTTCCATATTTGTTAAAGCACAAATGTTTGAACTTATCAGATTCACACAATCGTGGTGGCGACATGTATATTAATAAAAGTATCTAAACCATCTCTATTCCATATGATACGCTTAATACTTGCCAATGTTTTAATGTAAAATAGTGGTTAAGTTTTTTATCCAAAATCAGATTTTTTTAAATCAAACGTACATGATTTATAATGAAAAAAAAAATTACTCAATTCTTAAAAAAATCAATTCAATTCAAAAATTACTTAATCCGCAATCAGAATTTCATAACTATAGAAGCGTGCACAGTAAACCAATTTAGCTGTGGTGATATCAGTTAGCTGTCTTATATTCCTAACAGCATATCCCGCTGAACTTTAACGTCTAACTCGTGTGTAGATATATCTTCTCAATTAATTTGAATATATTTTGAATGGCATTACATTATAAATTACATTGTTGTGAATTACATTAAATTATTTACGATTATATTTATATTAAAACTTAAGATTTTTTATTTTGTTATTAATAATTATGAATAAGGTTATTTGCCGCAAACCATGAGAAAAGTACAGCTAAGCTATTGTTAACGTGTAATAAGCTCGTATCTATTCAAATTATTTATTATAAAATGAAATTGGTGAATAAAATTACGTTACTTTGATTGCATCGATATTGGCAATAAAAAAATAATAAAGACGAATGTAATTAATAAAGAAACTAAAAGCTAAATCTCAGAAGATATACTTTAAATTATATAAACAATAAACACATTCCATCTGAATTTGAGGTTGCAACGGTTTTTGAAACTTTCGCCGTTTTTATTTTAATTTTGAAAAGGTTAATGCACCAGAAACAATAAAAGTTTTTAAAGTAATTAGTGATAAGTTGACAAATGATATATTTCACATCCATTAACCACTTAAGCCACTAATAAACGAGTAAAATAGTTTACTATATCTATTTTCATAGTGTCTCGCCATACGGCATACTCTTATGGAGTAATGCAGCAGACATTGATACAATATTTGCGAAGAGAATCTTTACAAAATACTTCCAAGAAATTAAAATTATGACTATATAATTAGCATTTTTATGCATATTTATATGTTCATTAAAAATATTAATAAATTCAAATTGCGGTTTTAACCAAATTCACATTATATGAATACCGTTACCACATACAAGATATGAATGGTGTCATTTAGTTGTAATTATTTTATAGTAAAAAAAAGTCATAACTTCCTTTTTATCGTAATAAAACTTTTGAAAGCTGTCAGTCATGTGTTCATCAATAATCCCAAAGACTGAAAATATTCGTTATATTCTATAAAACACCAGCTTCAAAATCCCCGAGGTATTGTTAGTAACAGTCATCGATAATCTCCGAATATATTTGAATAATGTTTCTCATATGATGTGTGGTTGGGAGACTCCACGAGACGAGGAAACTAGATTATATTTACATAAAATGTATGGTTATAATAATATCTTTAACACATCTTATCTTCTTAGCTATATAAATATTTGTAAATTTTGAATTAATCATAAAAGATTACCAGGTTCTGGATACTGAAAAATACAAGAGCAAGTTAATACCATCGTTTCGAATAAGGAACAATAATGATTTGATAATGTTTTCTAAGATTTTTACGAGTACTACACAAATTAATAACTATTTTACGGATATAACTCGCGTTTATTATTTTTTAAATTTGAACCCGACGTTTCGAATGCTTTGCAGCATACGTTTTCGCTGTAAGACGAGATGATGGTGGCTGTCAGTCAGTCAGTCAGTTTATTTGTCACCTACCTCCAATAGTTCCTGATTGGCTGGAATAGAATTCAGGATCCACACAAAACGCACTAATTGTGTCTATAGGCTTGCCAGTGTGTTCACAGACATAGGATTTAATATTTTTCATTATAGGATCCCAGGTGTTCGATAGATACCAACCATCTTCTCTCACCAGGATGTTTTTTTAATTTCAATAACCTCGCGAATGTTTATTGGTATATATCTGTGTTCACGAGCGAGGATATTTGGTTTATTAAATCGGACACACAATGGACAAGCCCAATCACTTTCTCCGATTAATAGTTTGACCGTAAACTTATCCGTAAAATAGTTTTATTGAAATGTTGAGTAGCTTGCCCATTAGCCTCTGAACATTTGATATAGTACTCTGAGGACCTTTGATAATTGATTTATTTAATTAAATACTTAATATTAGAGTTGATATTCTTATAAGCAATTTTCGTTTGGAACTCTGTTACAATTGAAGCAAAAAATATTGGGCTCACGTTAGATATAAACAGTTAAACAACAAAAACAAACAAGTTCCCGACTGGAAATCCCAATTGGAAATTCACTTAGTTTGTGTTTGAAATGTTGTTTGCAACGCTCACCTACTGTGGCAGCCACATGTCCAGCTATGTTGCTTCGGAGATAGTAAAATAATGAAAAACGAAGGCTAAAACTGTTTCATAATATTAATGTTTAATGGCTTGTTGTAGAAATTAATATAAAGTTATTAGTTATTTATTTGTTAACCACTTAGTAAATTATTTACCACTGAAGACATTAAAAAAATAACAATATTGTGATTTACATATGTTCCAAAATTATTAGGGAATTGATTCTGAGCCTTTTTTTGACATGGAAACGATTGGAGGATATTTAAAATCCCAATACTGTAGTTTATGGATGTAATGTTATTCTTTTTATTGAAATATCCTTTGTCACATACACCTTATTGAAATATCCTTTGTCACATACACATTGTATATTTTTTATAATGATTTTACACTAACAGAAAAAAAAAACTTCTATAAGTTTAAAGCTTAGTTTATCTCCATAGTTTTAATATTATTAAGTGTTTCTCCTCAGGCAGTTATACAGCTCAAGTTAGTATTAACAAGAATAAATAAAATAAAAAGTACAAAAGCTGACGTTCCATCGTTCCATCTATTACAAGTAACCCCGATATTTGAAATTACAACAAATATTGACGTAGGAGGTGTACATCTGATATATTATATAAATACATAAACATTTAATTAATGTAATAGGAATTTATAAATATATTAAAGTAATACTAATATCTAACGAGGACGCAAAAGGAACAGCACAAACTACAAGATTTTTTTAACATATTTGAACGTACTGAGGGAATTGTTAATGAAACGGAGGCAAGTTATCATCCTGAAAACATAAGAAGTTTGGATTATCTAACATATATTAGTAGAGTGAGAATTTTCAATTGTAGGAAGGAGTTAATACATTTAAAAGTATGGTGTAAAGCAGACAAAGTATACGAATAGTGTATGTGTAGAAATTAAACCATTCAATCACCTCAAGAAAATATGTCAAAGAACTAGAACTTAGAGAAGCTAAACATATATCTAAGTAACAATGTTTCAAGTGTTATTAGTCTGATAAGGTTGAAAAAGTTTATTTTGAACCTCAATTTTTCACTTTTAAAAGTTAGGATCTCGAGGTAAAATGAAAGTTTATACCGCCAATAAAGATCAAAGGTAAAAAACAAATGATTAAACTTGCCACAGTTTTCATAAATAAAATTATAATGAGTGTTTTTTCGAAAATTAAAATACTTAGCACGAAAACGCTTGACAAATTAGTTTGCAAAAATAAGTATATATCAGCAATTTAATTTTCCTTAAATATAAGACATTTACATGCCCCATATAGTATGTATTTTTTTTTTCATTGACAATAGAAATAACTTTGAACTTTGGTTGAAAGTATAATTATTGAATCCATAAATTTTTTAATTTGAAAAAAAAAAATTCAATGCAATTAATTAATTAATTAATTAATTTAATGCAGTTAATTCAATTCAATTGAAAAAAAAATAATTTAATTCAATTGAAAAAAATTAATTCAATGTGTTACTATTATAAGATATACTATTTCGTATAAAAAGTGTAAATTTCGTATTAAAAAAGAATAATTTTAAATTTAAATTTGAATTTATCAATAATTATATTAAAGACCTGTTAACTAATTGAGATCTGTTAAAAGATAATTATACTTTTCTTATAATTGACACAAAATTAAGCCTTGAAATTATTCAAAGATTTTTCATGTAAAGGAAATTAGGTATTTAATTTACGTATAAAAACAATAAGTCATAAGCGATAGCTCTGTTGCTAGCGCCATGTGTAAACATATTTCAGATATCGTAAGTTTCAAGCGTTTAAATATCAATATAACAAGGATATCATATGTTCAATAGATCATTAAATATAAATATGTTAAGCCGGTGTCACTTAAGACTGAATAAAAGCTGAAGTGTCAACAGTGTTGAGTTTCCTGGAACGTGTAGTTATGGTGTTAATTGCCATATCTTATTTCCCCTGTAATGTGCCCGAATATCCAATAGGATGAGCGATCAATCTTGTGCTGAATAGAAGGAATTAACCCCACCGCTTACAAAGGAAGTGGTACGAAGAGCACTTTGCTTATTTGAATAGAAACATGGATCAATATCGAAATATAAGATCACTCAAATAATCTTATTACAATTTTAAAAGTGCTGTATAAAAAAAAATATTGATTGGTCTTCATTTTTAAAAAGGCGTTGTGGGTACGAGCTTCATGACATTACTTTTTTGGTTAAGTTAAGTTAAATTATATTATAATTATATTATTTATTGATTTTTTTCTAAAATCTCTTCAGTACTCTTAGTAAAGTCTTTTTAAAAACCTTTCGCAGATACAACACATTTTTAAACTTATAAATTTGATACTATTTATTTTTACATTGTCAAGACTAAAACTAAGATATTTTTTTTTGCAATTTTGACCACTTCAAAAAGTCATTAACACGCGTCGATTGATACTAAGACCACCCCAATAGCGCAATTATTGTCAGTTACAGTTTAAAAAAAAATATGCATCGATTTATACCACAACTGCTCTGTTCGAACAATAAGTTGTTTATATATTGCGATTACGTGGTTTTCAGTTTTCAGTTTCGAAAAAACAAATACATACACACACAGACACACACACACCCACACTCACACACGCACGAACGCACGTACGCACACACACACACACACACACACACTTTTTTTTTAATAACTAGAATTACTCAATACTTCTCAAAACATAATAATATTACAAAGAAAATCGATTTTTAAAATCATTATTTCCTTAATCAGGAACTTCAAAATTCATATGTAAATATGTACGCTACGATATATAATACAGTATTATTTGTCTTTATTTTAAAAGTATATGTATAAAATTTATTTAAATTATTAAAATTTCAACTATAAGAAATCATATGAAAAATAACATTTAAGATACATATGTAGATATAAAAAAATAAATGTTATCCTTTTATATACAAACCTGTTAAACCATTGGTTAACTTCTTTGCTACCGTTTGCTACCGTTTTGTTAGCTATGTAATTAATTAAATCTAAAACAATTTTTTACTTTTTCATATCCATATATATACTCGGTTAAATTTCTAGAAGTATTCCTTTAAAACTCCAAAGTTATTTTAACAGATTTTATAGTTAATATGCAATAAATTTTTGATATTAATTTAGTAGCTTCGAGGCGGATTTGCAGAAGCGGGAACAGCTGGTCTTCTTATATTAATATTCGAAATGTACTGAACTAAAAGACTAATCGGACTGAATGAAAAGTTCAGATTGTCTCGTCTCAAGTGTATTTAATATTCATAGACGATAATGATTTTTTTTTATTTTATCAGCATTTGATAGACTCGTACTGAATATTTATGGATTTAGTTGAAACGTTCTTTTCTCGCTAATTGGCAGAGCCGCGTTCGTTGGAGGTCGTTCATTCATTCATTACAGCCTAGTGAAAGCTTACTTTTTAGAATGTGTAACATTGAACGAAAATAATTTCGTAGTTTTATAAACACTATATATTTTATATATTTTGTTGTAAAGCATATTAAGATTTAATTTAGTAATTATATTTATAATTTCACTAGTTTACTTTCGTGATCCATGACAACTGTTACATTTAATAATTCGGCTGAACTCGTGTAAATAATATCGGAATTATCTCGAACGAACTTACTTGTGAACAGTTCACGCCGTGATCCCGCCAAGCTCAAATCTCATGAATGAGTATTCTTCTGGGTTCAAAACTGGGCTTGCAAATCCCGATAGTAGTAACGTGAATTAATATATAAGAATGATTAAATAATTTTATATTGCTAAAACGATTTTAAAGTTATTGCTGCAATGGGATAGTGTAGACTGTATTTTGTTGAGTGACGCCATAGAATATGAATAGGCCTTAGATCAGGATTTATAATCAAACAAACTAAGTTAAAGTTAAAAATAATATCATACTAACGATTAACAAAATAATTTATAAACTTAATTAAATTATCAATTTGTTTTAATTCAATGTTAATTTTTATGTTTAAATCGAACTCTTCTTAATAAAAAGAAAATTTTTCAAAATATTACCCCTTGCATTTACGTCTACGTAATATACTAATATAGCGTATATTCTAATATAACACATTAGCCCCAATACGTCTCCAGGTGATGTTACAACAGCACCCATCGGGAGTCAAAGAATACATTTGAATAATGTTTTTCCACTCGGTGTAGGGAGCGCGACTGCCAGACGCAAACACGCGGTTTAAATTAATCATAATATTTACTTAAAATATGCAGAAAAATAACATTTTCAAGAGAAAATATAATTTTGGCTTTATCAATTGATAAGGTGATATTGAATATCAAATAATCGTAAATCAGTTATTTATGATTAAACAAACAATTCGAATTAAATACGTATATCCACAAAAACAAATATTTTTCTATATAAATCTTTTGAATGTTTTGTAATAAAAAATATTGTTATACAATGAGAAAACAAAAGTTGGCAAGAGGTCTGATGCCTATATCTATCTTAATATTTGCTTCAAGAGCACCGCCATGGAGTGTTTTAGCAACAAGCATTAAAATATAAAAGCTTGATAACGACTCTGGTTATTATGCCCATAACAAATTTTAATTTGTTATTCAGGTAAAAGCATTTTCTACAGATTTTTATAAAATACTAAAATAAGGGAGATAAACAAATCGGTATGTTTTCAATTGGAAATTAATTTACTTTGTTTTTGAATTTGTTCTTCGAAACACTTGATCTTCCGATGGGGTTAAGTTCAGGCTTATTCTATTACCGTAATATAAAAAAAAAACAAGAAAACAAACTCTATTATCATGTTTCAAGAATACGAATTATTCGAAGTTCGAATAATTTATCTAATAAAGCTAAAGAGGTTCAAAAGTCTTTAAATGGAAGATATTAAAAAAAATTGGCTTGGAAAATGTACAATCGATAACAGAGAGCAATTCAACAATTTTTGGAGTATTATCTGTTTATCTGTTAATTTTTTTATGGTTTAACGAGTATCACGTGGAAATGGTCTACTTTACTAATATTTCGAGAAAATTCCCGCTTAGATATTAGGCTATAACAATTACATAACTAAAAGAGGTGTTAGCCACTATATTATCTGTTTTAAAAAGTTATTCGCCTATATTATAGAACTCTTAAGTACACTTTTTTATGATTTCTCATTACAATTTAAAAAACGTATAGATATTAAACCGTTAAAACAAAGAGATTTATGTAACGATCAGTTCAAAAAGTATGAAGTGTGAGCTGAAATACTCATATATATATTATGTTAGCCATGCCATGATATCTTATTTTTGTTAAATTAGTACAATGAAGAAACCTAGTACTGATAAATATCACCATCCCTCCGCCACCTGATCTACCGTATCGTTATTTGCTTTGATAAAACGCAT
Source organism: Mechanitis messenoides (assembly GCA_959347415.1). NCBI lineage: Eukaryota > Metazoa > Arthropoda > Insecta > Lepidoptera > Nymphalidae > Mechanitis > Mechanitis messenoides. The sequence goes on along the minus strand of OY365770.1, from coordinate 6,743,631 downwards.
TCGATAAATAGCCGTCTATCTAGACTTTCTCGATATTTACATATATTTATTCTTTTTTTCTTTTAAATATTAATCATTGTTTTTTTATAGAAATTCGAGTTTTAAATATTTTTAACAGTAAATGATTTCTTATTATTTAATTACCTATTTCAAAAATAGTCTTGCATAATATAACTATATATAAAATAACAGTACACGGTGAGCTGCTGCACGATGCTTACATTATTCTCTAGTACGCTTACACGTTAAGATAGGATTAGTCTAGATCTAAGTAATAACGTACATGAAACGGGCAACAATCGATACATTTCGCCGCAGTTGTTTACGATGGTTCCTTCGTCAGTTATTTAAGGTCTGTACATAATATGTGCAGCTTAACTGAACAAATATACAACGTAAATATGATGGTTATATTTCTTCAAATCAACATATATATTAAATTATATCCCTATTAAATGATAATATTAAAAAGCATATAAAAATGAGCGGATACTGTACTCTAAATTTAATTTATCATTTAATTGTAGCCTAATGGTATTATGAACTTATGTATTGTAAACTCATATTATATTACCCTGGTATTTCGTAGAAATGCTGAAGTCGTGAGTTACATTTCTTTACGACACAGTTGTTTGTTTTGCTTACAGGTTGTTTTTTCAAGTGTTCTTTTTATTTTTTAGATTTATGTTTATACAATCCCCCGTTACCATTTATTATTTCTATAATGAGGAATTCGTTTAATAAAGAAATATTTTTTTAATAATAAAATAAAATGCAACACAATAAGTAAACTAAGTAAGTAAGTAAGTGGGGTAGTTTAGACGAGTGTAATCAACGAACTATATCAGGTGTCGTGAGACGTGTATTTACGACATCCATTTTCACATTTTACTTTGTAACATGACTGAATTTCCAATAAGGTGAGCGATCAATCTCGTGCTGAATAGAAAGTAATAACCTGGTTGTTTACAAAGGCATTGTACACGAATAGCACTCTGCTTATTTGAATAGGAACATAAGATAGAAGATACACATCAGTTTGAATCGAATATTTATTTTGTTTCATACAACCAATACTGTGTATATACTATATAAAGACAGGTCTGTGACTTCAGCTACATAGTATATTAAAAAGTTAAATAATGTGCCCGTAATCACATACCATATAGGTATATATCATCTAACCTTTTCCGCCAATTTTTGTAATCTCCTATAAATGGGTTACCTGGAAGAGATCGCTTATAAGCGATAAGGTCGCCTATTGTACATTTACATTTGTGTTTTGTTTTTACTTCTTTCTTTTTAATGTTCTAATACTCTTTGAGGATGTACAATAAGATATTATTATTATTGTTATACGTCAGTTAAAAACGGTTTTACCGATTTGACTCTTTTTGGATTGTAAAATTATTGTACTAATATTAATACGGACATTTTTATGAAAACAATTCTTTTAAATAACTACCAAAATACGAATATCTAGCTAGTGTTTATGAATAAAAAAAAAATATGTCATTCTCATATTAACAGCAAGTCAACAGTCAACGCCCAGCCTAAGCTACTGTTTTATATTGATTTATGTAGATATATGTTATATATTAAATATATCAAACTTTTTTCTCTATCGTATTCCCATTTTCTTCATAAGTGCACCTGTGCAGATCCTAGGTCAATGGAGATTAATTATATATTTTTGGATTCGTTTAGTAAAGTAGTAACTTCGTTAGTAAACAATAATCATTATTATCAATATATATGTATGGATATTTTGCCTTATTTATTCTTATAAATGTTAGTTATAATTTGAACGACTGCATATTGCATTTTATACATAAAAAAATTATATAACTAGAAATCACCTCAGTATGTTGTCATCTAGAGATAAATGTCTTTGTTAAACAGCTATTACAATAATCATTATAATAAAATAAATACATAAATATATATATTTTTAAATGTGAACGCAATGTCAAGACAGAACTAGATTAGTTTATATATTGCAAAATATTTTTTTTTATCTCACATTGAAAGTTAGAATTTTTTCCTAACTAGCATATAGTTAAAATTTGGAAAAAAAATGCTAAATATTCTTTATTTCCATACCAACAAAACAGACCCTGAGAAGAAGACGTCTTGCAATTGTAGTGGTAAGTAATAAAGAGTAAGTACCTATTTAAAATTTAAAAACATATTTTATTCAATATTTTTAAAGCTAAATAGAAGATATAAAAAAGACTAAATAGAATATTGTTGAATAAAAATACAAAAAATATATGAAATAAAAAGTTGGTGTGGGCCGTTCTTCTACTCCTTACGTAAGCGTCTGCAAAAAATAATAAAATGTTAGGTATTTTTGCACTTTGCGCGAAGCAATGGCTTGGGTTGCTAACTTTTACTTACTAACTTTATATCTACTGAGAATTGAGATCTTTATTATGGATTAAAATAAAGCGTAGAATTTTGTCGAGAATTTTAGGTAAGGATTAAACCCAACATAATTTTAATTATTATTATAATACTAATACAAAAAACTTTTAAAATTATTCACTTTTTTTTCTAATCGCCTTCAAAAATGTAATATCGGTTATATTACCTATATAATATATTAAAGTATGTTAAAAATGATTTTAATTTTAAAATGAGACACGTAAAAAATATAGATATTACACAAAGTATTTTTGAGCAAATAACTTCAGGAAGTAATAACCTTCGACTTCTTATGACTGGAACCTTATGATATTTTGGTATCCTTATAAAATAATATGTAAAATTTTGTTTAAGTACTGTTTTTTATAGATTGTGTCAATTGGTGTAATTTAACATAATACGGAAAAAGTTAAAAAACTTTTGTTCCATATTTTCATTAACAGAGAATAAATTGTTACCTTCCGATACCAGGAAAAGCTGGAGCTATCAATCGCTTTACAGAACATAATTTTATAAGAAGAATATAAGAATATATTTCACTTACAATAGAAAACTTAAATTTCGATTACAAGTAATAATTTTCATAGGAATTTAAATTTTCAAACAGGTACCTTATTTATATTTTATATACCTTCCTATATTGTATATCAATATTACAAGAAAGTATATATATATACAAAACGTACTACAGTATTTAACTATGACCTTTTTTATATATATTTTCTTTTAATATTATTTAGAAGAGAATTTTTTAAATCCATAGGTAGGTGTTCATCGTTATGCTCCTATTTTGTTCGTTTCAAATTTTCTTTATTGTTGTCATTTTATTTCACCAAAAAGCAACTTAAAGTTAAGAAAGTGTTGCCATAGAATTTGATTAAAAGAATTTCTCTGGCATTTTAGTCTGGAGATAACCAGCAAGTATTCAATTTGCATTTTTTCCTGTTTAAAGTGAAGACTGTGAAGCCTAATTGAATATTCGCTTCGAAGGGCTCTTTATGGCCATGGCGTGGCCGTAGTAACGACCCTTGCTAGAGGCAAGGAAATGGCTAAGCATTGTACTTTAAAATGCATTAAAACGTTCTGTATTAAGTATTCTACCAAGAAACATTTGGCTTCGGTATAGTTTATAGCCAAGTACACTCTTGTGTCTGATATTGCAGCATTGCATAAAAAATATCCATAAGAATAGTAAAATAATAATTTATTATACGTAGTGATATTATATGTGCTTTTATATAGTTTTCGTATATAAAGAATTATAAGATATAGATATATGATTTTATGTATACTCGTATATCTAAAATATCTATCTATATATCTATTTATACATTACTTTATCTAATTTTAAATTTAGACATATTACAAGATACTCAGGACTAAAAAATGAATCCGAATGTTGATTGCTTAAAACTTTTTAATTAAGTTTTATCTAGATAAATTTATAAATTAATACAGTTATTATTTAGTCTACTTTTATGTATTACTTTTAACAGTAATAACAGCTGTCACGCTTCCGATAGAGGATTTAAGTTTCCCTCTCTAACGAAGAAAGGATCCGAGTTCAAAGTCATTAGTACCGGGACAGTAACCAACATTAAGCTTGTTACTCCATTCCTCTGAGAACTTGATACTGATGGCTGTTTGAATGCTTTATTCAAGCCATGTATATTAGACGTTGGAATAATGATTATGTTAAAATTAAACTATATTATATTATCAAATTATAATTGATTCTTTATTGGCATTATTATTAATAAATTAATTTGGTTAGTTTAGCTATCAGATGTTTTTTAATTATTTCGTATGCCTCGTCGAGGAGGATAGCGACCATAGGTAGTTGAGGTACCACATATAGTGAACATTTTATGGGTAATAAAAGGCAGCCCTTCCAAGTGCGCAAAATCCCAAGGTGGCTTATCATACTGGCCAATGACCAGACAACGAAGCCCTTTGGTAATCCACTGTAGAATACGCTCAAGGCTAGGCTCCTAATGGCATGACAAAACAACAACAAATAATAATAAAATATTATTCCAATGTCAAGAACAATAAAATAGCACGAAGTTGATTTAAAACAAAGAAAGAGATAGACAATGGTTGTTGAGGAGATCTTTCCATAAAATGCAGTGACTGAACTTTAATTTAATAAAACATTTCCTTCGATTGAGTCTTTTACATGGTTAACTTAATATCAGTAAAAGTTGAAACAAATAAGTGGAAAATTCTTATAAATCCATTACGCTTTGTGTTTGTTTTAATGTTAGTTAAAAAGTAACTGTTTATATCTTTTAGATATTAAATGTTGAGTGCTTATTATATGATATTATATATATATATATATATATATATATATATATGATATTATGTGCAAAGTAGACTATTCTTCTTCTCTTGTTTTTTACTTTAAAATAATTATCATTTTATGGTTAACATATTTTTATATTTAATTTTATATCATAATTTTTATTAATTGATTTTATTTTTTATATTTATTGGAAGTACGATCATATTAATATAAATCTACGATTTTTAATATTATACTTTAGTCAATATTTCAGCACTCTGATCATTTTTAATATATAATTACGATGATTACTCCTGGGTAATCAAATCAGATATGCTTGTTAAGACTACAAATAATTGAATAATTGACTTCAGCGCTTTCTGTCTTGTATTTACATGATGGTAATTATATAAAAATATAATAGGCAAAGTAAAGTTTTTAAGTTTTATTATATTATATTTCGCGATAATGTAATACATTGAATATTTATAACTAAATTTCGTAATGCAATTAGAAACCTATGTTAGCCTGTGACATGTGATATATATAAGTGGTGAAAAATAAAATCAAAATAGATAAAAGAAGGCCACTAGCTAAAATTGAAATCTGGATATATTTCAAAACAAATTTTATTATTACATTAAAATATTAGGTTCCCTGATTAAAAAATGAGCACACGATCTTCTTTATCGGTTTGTGTTTTATTTATTCAATCACTTCTGCGAAAACAATGTTTTGCAAAATTCTGCCACCCATAAGGGAAAGGATCAAAAAGGTGATTCATATCCTAGGATACACAATCATCGGAGAGAGAAGAGTCGTGGTGGGAAGAGTTTTGTGTCTAGCACCTTACGAAATGCAACCATATTCTGATTTTATTTAAAAGGGTAGTGCATCTCTGGTCGAGACAGCCTGTATACGGGCTTTAAAAATGTAAATACAGTTACGCTGTATAGTTTGGTATACTATACCAATGAAGCTATTACTCGGAATTTTTTTAATTTTACTGCTTTATAATTTTCTAATAATTGCTTGTTAAATATTATTTGTTTGTCTCTCAATATATAAATATAAAATTTTTGTTTTTAGAACTTTATAAAGAAATTAATGGAAAGTTATTTACTTATCTTTTAATTTGTTTAAAATGAAGATAATATTGTTTTCTTAAAAAATTATATAATTATATTTATAGGAATTGTAAATTAATAACAATACTCCGAAATGAAGAAAATGTTTATATTATTATTATTTTTTATATATAAATTTGATACTATTATTTCTTATATTTTCTGAAAAACAGTTTTTTTGGTTTTTGATTATACTTGGCTGACATTAACATTGTTTAGCATTACAATAGTCTCAATCGCCCAATTAGTTTTATCAATCGATCACATGTGATATTCAGTTTTTAAAAAACTTAAAAACTACTTAGTTAAAAAATTAATCATTTTTAAGTTAAGTGAACACGCGTCGATTAGTGCTAGAATCAAACCAATCATGTAATAACTTTTTTAGAAATACCATTTTCCATTTTCGTTTATTTTTTTATAACTAAGAAACCTTGGTTGGTCGATTTTGCTGTTAAATCAGCCCTACGTCACGTGAATACGCATCGATTGGTACCTGAACGAAGTCAATTGAATTATCAGGTCGCGAGAAAATGGAGCCAAAATGGGTTTACATACACACATACATATATTTTTGTAAGTGTCCAGAATTACTCAGAACACCTTAAAATGTAAAATTATTACAAAAAATCCGATTTAAAAAAAATGTTGATTTCTATAACTTTCTTAACCATGAATAAAAAACAATTGACTCGTAGGGTATGTTTAGAAATATAATAAGTAATTTTTAGAAATATGTTTTGTAAATTTCAATACAAATAACATTCTATTGAATTATTTTGGTATAATAAATTTTTTAATAAGGGCTAGTTATTCAAACAAAAAACAGATAAAACATAATGAAATATTTATAATCGACCGATATCTAACAACCTTTATTTATAGTAATAATATCAAGTTTTTTCTTGTATTATTTCTTGATTTACTTCTTGGTGATCTCGATAATCTATAACCCTAGCAGTCGTGTTGTAAACATATTTTTTATGGCATTTTTCCGAAAAGTATGTAATCTTGTATAAAATTACTACGACTTTTAGAAGTATCTACTCTCTTTAAAAATATATGAAATTGAACGCCGTTCTACAAAAATATAGAAAATGCTAGCAACGCTGTTTCTTTTCCAGGTCAGATCATTACTTCTGAACTGATGTTCCGAACATTTAGCGACCGAAGGGTGGACTTTGATGGAATAGCGGGTAACATTTCGTTTTTAATAAAGAACAATTTAGTAAAAGAGAATTGTGGGTCCATCTGGTGCGTTGCGGTAAAGGTTTATAAGTTATATCTGACAATCTTCCTATGTGTTCAACAGATAATAATAAAATTGTTATGATTTAAATAATTGATATTGTCTTCAATTTAGTCTCCTGCATACATAGATACATGCCCAGTTATAATACGGATATATAAGGGGGTTGCTTATGAAATAGCATATACGAATTTTATTTATTTTATCTATCCTCTTTATCTATTTCTTCTTCCCTTACAAAAGAGGACGCTTTAAACAATTATCATACCAATAATAATGTTTTTAGAAGTTTTTTAAGCTTACGTAAAATTTTACGAACACAGAATATAAAATTGTAGGTTAAAAAAAAAATTTTTTTTTTGCCCTTCCGAGATTATAACACTGAAATTTTTTACATACGCAGTTTGGGCGGACCTGCTGGCCGAAGCTAATATATTCTCAATAATTTGTATCATCAAATATTGTTGCTTTATTTAGTAAATACATTTATAAAGCTATCTATACATAGTCGGCCCCAAGAGTGCCGTAGTTTAGAAAATATTGATAAAAATCTAGATCTCTGAATTATTAAATATCTTATTATGTTTTATTAGTTACTTCTATAAAGATAAATAATGATAAACTTGGAAATTATTAAAATCCAGTAAGTATTTATTGTTTAAAAAGTTGTTGAAGAATATAATTTAATCTTACGTGATCCTTTATTTTACACTCTTTTCCAAGTCCATTCATTTATAAATATTTTTTTTCATTTTAAAAATATTAACCAAAAAACTCTCTATAAAAATTTGAATACACAACGGATTATATATTGTAGCCCCGGGCGAGGTTGCATCAACAAAAGGTGTGATTAATTATAGACATTTTTATTAAAAGTGACGTAAGTTATTTTTGCAGTAGATATTCGAAAGCCAACAATGCTCGAGGGTACTACCAAAAAATGTGTACTCTTTTTCCAATTATTTCATGGCTAATGTAACTTTAAATTACTATATGAATTATAGCGTTTTATTTTATTTTGAGAAATTTATATAAAAGAAAGATAAATTTATATGTACTAGGTCATGTAACTTATTTAGTGACAATCACAGTCAGAGCAAGACATCCAATGGAAATGTAATTTGAATTCACACAACAGTGTTTGAAATTAGTGTGAATCTGCTTAAATGTAAGGCAATAATTCTTAGAAGCTAATTACAGTTGTGCAGATTAGATGATAGGGAACTACCATTAGGTTAATTTTAAAAGTTTCAAATTTTAATTAGACGCAAAATATAGTTAAAATTATCATATTGCTGAAATACGCAGCAAAGTTATTTTTTTCCCTTGTTTTTGTGAAGGTGGTTAAGTTATATGCCGCATTATTTATTTATTTATTTATTTATGCACAATGTACAATGGCGGACTTAATGCCTTAGGCATTCTCTACCAGTCGACCAAGGGTGATGCAGAGATAAAAGAAGTAGGTGCATGAAGAGGAAAACAGAAGAAAAGAGCTAAAATAAAATGTTATATAATAAACGCTTAGAAGTTTATGATAATTAAAATTTAAATACTTATAATATCCAAATATTACGTATATTATTATTACTCATTACTTATGTGTGTTTGTTGGTGTGCTTCACTAAAATCATACGGTATCCAATTTCTCAGGCTCCTTCACTTTATGAATTTATTTCAAGAGACTTTTTTATTTTGTCATCACTCACACAGACATCTGACATAGTTTTTGATGGATCTGCTTAAGCAAGTTGGTTTATAGCACAGAATTAAAGGTAGCCAAGGGGCCAACTCCAAGAAGCTTGCTTTTTAAAGTCCAACTTTACAGAAAAGTAAAGTTGAAATCAAAAACTACCGTGTATTCTAATACAGTAGCTTATCCATAAACATCATAATTTTTTTATCCTTCTTAAGTATTATAATATTGTAAGTTTCTATTTCCCTTGTGAAATCGTTTGACTTCCTGTTTTTGAATTCTGCAAATAGTCATTTTAGCTGTCATTTGACTATTAGATTATTAGATTAGATCGTGTTAGTAATGTGATAAAATTGATATTAAGTATTATTTTTCAGTTAAAAAATTATATTAAAATAATCATACTATGAAAAAACTAATAATACATTCAAAAAAATCTAATTCCAACCACTTAACTGTTACGAAAAAGTATATCCAATAGACAAAATCATACCATAACTTTTAGTACATAGAAGGGAAATTGAAATCAGGCAATCAGAGTTGATTGTAAACCGCAGCGCCGCATCGGGTTACATGCAGGTTGTTACAACAAAGGTAAGTGGAAATGACAGCGTTTAATTTGAGCTTCAATTAAAAGGTATGCATGTAGAACAAAATTACTAATTTCGATGACCGTTCCTTTTCAATTTAAATGCAGTTTTAGTTAAAATTATAAATACATGAAATCGATATTTAAAAAATTTCGACGGTTTTAAAACTAAATAAACTATTAATTTAAAAGGAAATACTGTTATTGTCATGGAACTCAAATAATTTGCAAAGTTTGTGAAGATATTATTATAGTATAACAGATTACTCATAAAATTTACTAGCTACTGAAATCAATTGTAAGCCTAAAAATTTCAGACCCGCCTAAATGGATAGAAAGACCGCCATCAAAATCGCCATAGCGCCATTGTTATCTCTTAATGTCTGGAAACTATCTTATAATTATTTATTACTAGGAGCGCGAACGAGACCTCAATCTTGACTCGCTGCGCTCGCAAAATCTCGGTATGTGTTAGCATATTGAGCGAAGTGAGGTGCAAACAGCACATTACAGTATATTGAACAAAAATATGTACAATGTTATTACAATATTTATAATATCTATTTTTTTATAATAAACGATTTTATCAATACATAAATAGTAATATTTGAAAATAATTGAATAATTATCATCTTAAGAAGTAAAAAAAAACAATTTATTTTTGTTCAACAAATTTAATCTTGTTCAAAGAAATTTGATATTGACAAAATTACTTTCTGCTTGTTATATTAACTTATTAATATTGAAAGGACAACTTTTATTCGGATCTCAATCCTGAGAAGAATTATAAGATCTAGAGATATTTAAAGGAATTTATATCTAAAAAAATTTCTACAGTTTAAAATTTTTTATTGTATAAATTAATACTATTTACAATCATATAATGTAACATAATCAATGAAAAAAAAAAACAAAAATGGTCAGGAAGTTCATCTCTTAAACATTACTAATGTAATATTACATTCAAAAATAATATTTTAGTCCTATTATATCAATTAAAAAGGTTCCTTGACATAAGAGATCTGGAACGTCGGCAAGAATTAATTATCAGTAGACGAAATAATAACTGTAATGTATTTGATTTATGTGTAATTATATAAACAAAAAAATCACATACATCAAATCTATTACATTGCATCAATTCACCTCCATAATTAATAAAAAAATAATATCTACTTTCGGGTCGCCAGCAAGTCTATTCCATGTAGTGGAACATGTCTTTCGACGCCTGGGTAGGGATGTATGGTATTAATTGAAAGTTATATATATATATGGTAGTAAGTTACGAACGCGCAAAAGCACACCTACACGAACACACGCCTAGGCACACACACAGAAAGAGAGACAAACACCAACAGGCACACAAACACACGCATGCACGCAGCACATGTACAGACACGCACAAAATCACACAAACACTTTGCGTTTTTAATGCCTTTACTTTTGCATTTATGTAATTATACAAACCAGGTTCACAAACGCTCGGAAAACACAGCATTGAAATTTTGACGTAGCAGCTTGTTTCAACAGCACTTATGAAACATAAGGTACAACTAACTATTACGGTCCTCTTTTGAGAATTTCGACGTCTTATCTTATCAAACGGAGAAAAGTAGCGGCTTTACTTAATTCTTTCTTGCTTATGCTTTTTTTACGTTCATTAGTCCTTCCACACTCACAGTAATTACTGTTTTTACAAAATAGTTACCACGCTTTTTTAAAATTCTTTTTTCGGTTTTTCAACACTATTGCAGGCTAAATGGTATCCAAATCAAAATAACCTTTCTTATTTTCAATTTATTAACACATACTTGTAAATTGTTTTGATATTTATTATATCATGCACTATTATAATTATATAAATATTCTATTTTTAATTAAAAATGAAATGTGATTCAAAAAATAATTTATAGTGCATAGACCAAGGGTGTATATATCTGAATTTGTATGCAAAACAAATGTATTCAAGAATAAATTTATTAGATAAAATTTTATAAATATGACAAAAACATAGCCATTTTTGAATGACATAATTATAGATTAAAGCCACAGTGTTAACGTAGTATCCATACAAATGTAGGTATGTACTCGTACACTGCTTTCGGTAAAACATCTGTTAAAATCTGCTAGAACATTTCTATAATTATATATGTGGATTTATTTTAGATTCCCTTTCGGTTGCTTGCACCAAATTTATTCCAAATAATAAGAAAAAACCAGCAAATTTAGGAAGATTACAGTAATTTGAAAATATATAAAAACGTAGTTTAAGTAATGTTAAGATTATTCAGTTTTAAAACAAATTTAGAATGCAAAATTTATTGATAACAACAGGATTCGAACAATCTACCTCTCGGAAAGATACTGTTCTGTATATATACGGTTTCACATAGATTTCTTATTTCATCAAAATATGCGAAGATACAATAGCTCAATTAGCGAAGCTAATGGGATGGTTTCTCAGAGGGTGAGACTTGGATTATCTATTATATATCAACATCGCCTTCGTCAGAAATGGTATTGTCCCAAGCCCTTTGTCTAGACTGCCTACCAAAATAGTATTTATTTTGATAAATCAAATATTCGTTCAAGATTTTATTATTTTTGTTTTCTTATTTTGATTTTGTTTTCTTAGTTGATTATTTTGATTTTGTTTTCTTAGTTGATTGATGTTGTCAGAGCGATGGAGGGAAACAAATTATGCAATTCCATTTCCTATTCTTCGAAATATATCTGATAAAAGACCGACAGACTGGCTATCTTGTAGCGATGTTCCAAATTGTGGAGTTTTGAATTAATAAAGGTTTATTTGCCTATAATTCTTTTAGCTCGTCTCTTAATTAATTTTAAAGTATTTAGTCTAGTCTTTAGCAGATTTATTCCCAGTGTGCGAGTGATATTCCATGTAAAAACGAATTTTTGTCTTATACAAGGTAATCTACTGTTCCTGCTTAAAGTATCGTTGCACCTTCAAGTAGCCAAAAAAGCTTTAGCTAACAATGCAAGAACAGAAGTTAAAAGACAAGGTTAGGGTGGCATAAGAAGTGTAGTTGACCTGGTATTGTTACGGTTACACTCTGGAAAGTAGAGTCTATATCGAATGTCGTCTTTTTAGGGGAGAATAAAGACGTTTGGGTCCTGGCTTCGTTAAATCTAAACACATTAGTATCGCCCAATCGTACACCGCCTGGATGTAAAGGATTATCAGCTTGTCCGTTCGCGATACATAGCTCTCAACAGTTAAACAGTCACAGTTTAATGCAGAAAACTAGAGGTATCACACATCACACGTCAGGTTTATTATGTCCATTTTTGACTATCGTGTTTAGTGATAATGTTTAGTAAAATTGCGATTGTAATTCTGTGCCATATGAAATATAAGTTTGAAATAAAACTATATTTTACGGATTAAAACTCACGTATAATTTGGTTACATTTTTATTTTAACCCGATGTTTCGAATGTTTTGCAACAATCGTGTTCACGGGTAGACGAGACGGGTAGACGTTAGTCATTTATTTAGTCATCTGTTATAATTAGCCAGATGACTAACCTAAGGATACTCGCCGTGCGTTGGAATTTCCGTTAGTGGAATTATATCATGTACCTATGGACACTCTCTAAAATGTATCCTATAGAATACTGAGAGGCTGACAATTCTACGAATGTGTTCAAGGCTTCGACCAATTCAAGGTCGCCTTTTTGCTCGCCTCTCAATGGAGTCCAGAACTGTAAGACGAGATTTTGCGTCACCAGCAAATATGTAACCACAGTACTGCACACACGTATTGTATTGTGAGGGGTAAGGGAAATTTTTAAATATATGTAAAGTACTAAATGTATTAAATCTTTATTATGTCCAGAAATAATAAAGTTTAAACCAATAAGAAAATAAAAATTCTACTTAAATATATTGATATATATCAATATATTGATATAGATTCTGCTTAGATAGACATATAAGTAATATTTGAGTAGTAGTTATATAAATAACGTTTAATATAACCGAACAGCAAATATTTTAAATTACATCTACAAACATGTGATCCATATTAAAATTATTAGTTTTAATAAAAATATCAGGATATATTCATAAATACCTTGTACTAGTTGCATTGATAAGTTTTTCGTTGTAAAAATATTTAAATATTAATAAAAACATTCTTATGCAAACATTCAAGGCAGTCTGTGTAAAAGCATCCACTACAAATAACATGTACATGAAGTACGAGCGTCCTTGTATCAATCATGCGAAACCGCCATCAAGATAGTCGTTCAGATGTATTATTGGGGATAAAATCCATTGATTGTATTTGACATATGATGGAGGTATCCTTCGATGGGTATTGCTCGTTTCTATTTAGATAATTGATTAAACCTAATTATCCAGAAAAAAAATATAGATTTTCAATTAACTTTTAAAAAGGTTGTTGGGAATACATAACTAAAAATTTTAAATATAAAGATTATAAATATAAAAGTAAATTAGGTCAAAAAAGCTCCTGGTATACTAATGCTCATCTCACCTAGACCTCTCTATTTATTTAGCCTGTGCAATGCTTTTGCGACAGTTTCTAGAGTACTTCACTTTGAGTACAGAGCTTTTGAAGGAAGTTGATACGGATACTACGGCTTTGCAATTTAAGACTAGACGTTTTTGATTTTCAATAGCAGACGTATATTTTTTTATCTAATGTTCTGTGAAGATATTAACTCCAACCATTTTTTATTGACTAATGTATAGCGTGAATAATTTGATTGTTTGATTAAAATATACCCGGGGCCCACTTATCTAGTCATCTCCAATTAATTATGGATAACTATACTTTGTTCGCTGTGGCATGGTGCGGGTGACGTCTGTCAGTACCAAATGACTAGAGATTGACGTTATGCATTTCATTTTTTTCGCTTACGATATTCAGTGCATAAATCTAGTTCTCTTTAATATTGTTACACAAATTAATGTGTTATTCCGTAGTGCAGTGTAATTTTGTGTATACTTATCTTTACTAATGGGCTAACGTTTTTTTTTCGTGACAAAATTTTTGCTCTATAGCGCATCAGCGTGGCGAATATTTGGTTTACCTGTGCGATTATGTTAGTACGAGCGCTAGCACCGAGTCTGATATGAGTTTAGATGAATTAAATGTATTTTTTCTTAGAAACCTTTTAAGCAATCTTAAATTATAATGTTCTGTTGTTTTATTAATATAATTATAAGCTCTTTAATAATAAAAAAATAACTATTTACGCACAATATACTTTTTTAATATAAAAAAAAACATCGACTTTCTTTCTATTTGGTTTTTATTTGTGGTCTAGAACAACGTTCGAACGAACGAACGAAGTTCTAGACCAATAGAAATTTATTGGCCTTCTTTAAATTTACTACAGTTATTATACATTACAAATTTTGTATAACTTAAATACATTTTGTAAATGGCACCAAATCTCAAGAGAGAAAAGAAACGTTAATGACAGTGTCGCCCGCAACATTCTACAGCGCACAAGGTATAAATGCATATCTGAATATGATGCTATTGGGTTTCAATACTAATTCACTAAATATTATTAATCCATACTTACACTCAATTCAGTCTTTCAATCAAAATTAACAATCTTTGTGTATCTGTAAAAGAAACATATATATTAAAATAGTGTATATTATTACAAATAAAAGTAGTGTACTCTATATACGTGCTTTTTATATACTGTTTGATTTATACTGTTTATTTCGATTTATTTGGAGCAGACATTTTGAAATATTAAGAACTGTTATTTTACAAAATTCAATGTTTTTATTAAGATCCGGGGCATGACGTATTTTATTAATTTAAGCAAATTTTAACAAAATAATTTCACATTATCAAATTCTTCATTGAGAGCACAACTAAATAACACTTGGATAATTTCATTTCAACTGCAGACTTTAGAGTCTAGTTACGAGCTACGAATGCTACGCCATTGCCTGTAATAGGCTATAAGCGATCTGCTTTTAGCTTCAACCACACTACTCACGAGTGCCATATTGTGGTGAATTGTAGGTCGCAAATGTATTTCAAATCGTTAAGTGTTATAGTGTACTCGGTCGAAACTTGTTTGTTTTGTTAAATTTGCAAAACCGTGTATATTTGTGAATGTATTTTTGTGTGGGAATTTGTGTTAAATGTCTAGATGACTATAAATCCAAAACAAATTATTTCTATATAAGGACGGCAAACGGAAATTTGATGTTTACGAATTCCCAAAAGCTTTAATATTGTCAGTGATTTTCTCATATTTCAAACGTACAAATCGATTGTAAAAAAATTACATGATATATACGTTTTACCTTACCAATTTGGCGTGAATTTTGATTTTTTAATTGATTTTTTAATTCAATAAGCTAAATTCCTTGTTTTAATAAAATCGTATTCAACTATTATGAAGAACTTATTAGATTATATAATAGTCATGTAGTTTCAACAATAGCATACAATGAATTAACGTGCAATAATTATATTATATTATAGTATTGTTCTGATTTTTTATAGATATTGATGGCCTTTTTACTTATTTGATTTGTAAATATATTAATTAAATCATTATAAAAAAATACATAAATAAAAAAATTAAAAAATATTTTATTTTCAAACATCACAGGCTCATAGTTGATTAGTACAATATAATTAGGTAAAACCTATGTTACTAAAATATGAAATACAAACAAAATACAGGATATTCCTGTATTTTGTTTGTATTTCAACTCAAACAAAAATTATATAAACAAATAGGTACCGCAGGGAGATTGACCCGTCTACACTTTGGACATGCAACCTGATAAATCTCCCCATGGTCGGCCGATCCAGTCTTTCTGCGAAAATCTTCAGGATGCTGTTGGTGGTTACTCTGACCCTTTGTATTACTGACGACACCTTCTTACACATTATCACGTCAGTGTGAGCATCTGCAACATGCCTGATGCACGTATTATACGTTTTATTAAGATTTTTTTAAACTACCGTGTAAATTAATTATTTAAAAAAAAATATTATTCATATTTCATTAACCGAGTGGAGAAATGGGCAACATTATTCTTATTTATTAAGTCATTTTAATTCCAAAGAACTATTTCCTTAACATAGTAGATCTAAAGAAAATGTGAAAACATTTGAGTGAAGTGTTTTAGAGCACACGCCTTGTCAGAAAAATACAAAAGCCGCAAAGATCGAGACTTCAATGAAAAAAAATTCTTAGTATATTTTGCTTTAATCTTCTTTTAGTTTTATTTATTGAACAGATTTTTCTTCAATTGAAATATATTTAAAAAGTTAATGTTTTCTTTTTCTCAAATGTAGGTCAATATATCAAAGGGTATGGGCCTATTTTGTAAATAGAATAATTAATAATTACGGTTTTAATCTTACATATAACGATATATCCGGAATTCTTTTGTATACAGTATACACTACAACATCGTTGATATATAATTCCAGCCACAGGGAACTATTCTAAATACCAATATCATATAGACAAGTTTTGAATTTTCGTGCGTGTCAATAGTTGATACTTCGAATTAAACTGCTTTATTAATCATAGCAACGCTATGATCGCTTTGTAGAATCCTGGAACGTAAGAGGTGCATGTTGGTATTACGTATACCCAGACAAAGATGATGGCATTTGGTGGATATTCCATCCATCAATCTATATACATAAATCCTCTACTTCAACTAAAAGTCAGTGTCAAGTACAGATTGTTTTGGATTACGTACCAGTAACGCGAGGTTGTTTACAAATGCTGGTACGGATTTTTTGTATTTATCGATAACCCCACTTTTTCTCATCAATTAATCTATTTTAATGTTAATTTTTATATTAAATATGATTGGACAAATGCAGCAACCCTGAAAAAACACTTATGTTATATATCTGATATGTTTAGAATGTTTCTTGTTAGAAGTTATATAGAAAAAGTAATTTGAATAAGATGATGCAATTATTTTGGTAACTTTAGAAGGAAAGGGAAACAAGCACAGGGCAAACATCATCAGTTCAAGTCGGTAAAGGTGTCCTGTAAGTCTAAAGGTGTCCTGTAAGTCTAAAGGTGTCCTGTAAGTCCAAAGGTGTCCTCTAAGTCTATTTAACTAACTGTAATTTGTCTCTCGCTTGTTTATGTTATGTTTCAGGCGTCCAGATATTCTGTTCAAAAACCTTGGTGATTTTGTAATAAAATATAACCCTTTGTGATATTATAAATAAAAAAGAATAGAAATTTATAAACACGAACAGGATTCGACCCCGCGACCTCTGGGATATCATTCCGACGTATTACCAATTAAGCTACCGTATTGTTACTAGCTTCGATGAATTCGGCAAAGTATATATGATCGTCTTCATAAAGATGGAAATGAGATTTATTGAGTCTCTTTCGAAATATTTAACAATATTTCTAACTTTGCAGTATAGAATAGCATTGAAAATATGCAACAACCGAAATTAATGTTTGAAATTGTTTGAAACAAAAATAACTATGTTATCCTTAAATTTAAAATAAATATACAATGAAAATTTTAACCATATGAGCCGGATTCGAATCCACGACCTCATTAACAATGAGTTACACAAAAGAAGACTAATAATTGTTTCAAAAATACTTTTTTGACTAAGTTTTTCCATTCCAAATACTGTCATTATGAAATAGTGAATATCTTTAACGAACTCGCTAGAGACGAGTTTAATCATAAACAATCAAAAGTCTGGTAAAACTCAGTTATGTAGATCTGGTTCTGAACTTAGTGTGAGATTTACTTGAGCACATCTAACTTATACTTGTCTTAGCAATTAAATGAGAAAATTATGGTGGAGTTAATTTTAGTTTTGTATTTCATTTTCAGTAATCAATAAACTTTTATTATAAAATTTTATTTTTAACTAAATCTTAATTTCTTAATATTATTAAAGATTTTGAAAAAAATATTAAAATGATTATAAGGTTTCATTAGACTTCAGATTTTTCTTAGTATTTAAATAGGAAATAAAACATTGACAATATTCATAAGACAAAAATTGGTATTTGCATATGAATAGGACGTAAAATTTTGTAAAATGAATTTTATGTGATTACACTTGGGATTCTTGCAAGGAAGGACGTTCAAATAAAACTGCTTATAACGTGTATATGCGTTTAAAATGTTTGGCTATTACTATAATTATAAGTATGCGAGATCTAGGTGTTGGAAAATTAATAATTTAATTTGCCATATACATGCCAAACTTTCTAGAAAAGTTGAACACAAATTTACAAACAGTTTTAAGTATATGCGCATTAAATACCTGTTTTAATCTTTACAAACTTATAGAACTATCTTTTAAATTATTAATCTTATACAATATCAACTTAGAAATGTTTTATCTAATAAACAGTTTTATTTTCTTATATTTACTATTATAAACTTTAAGACTCCAATGAGTACTAGGTTATGTCATTGTATATTTTTAAAGCAAAACCAGTTTGACTTTTAAGCAAAACCTCAGACAGGTTTGCTATAGAAGAAAACTGTATCCACATAAAGTCAGTTTGGTTTGAAAGCAGTCTCGTGTTTTATGAAAACGGCAAGTAAAAAAGCATTTATTCTCTTACTGCATCGCTTGTGCAGTGTTGAATGAAATAAATTACAGTTCTCTGTCAACAGACTGCTTCAAACTTTATAAATAGGTTAGGGAATTGCACGAAAAATAAAACAGTTTGTCTTGTTGCTATTGTAACAAGTATGACGGTATCATTATATAGTTAAACAAAACATTTTCTAGAAGTAAAGCTTGTAATCTTTCATTTCATCTTTCATTTTATAAAATAATTTTACTAAGTTATAATGTGTCATGTCAATATAATAATTTTAAGTTATCGCCTAGTTTCAATGCAATTCACATTAATTAGAAGTTAAAGGTTTCAAAGTAAATATTTCTTATATTTTTTTTACAATCACGCAGCAATGAGTAGGGCCTTATCAAATGCTAATTTACGACCTCATCCTATGCTAATCGAATGAGACAGATGTGCCCCGGGGAGGATGAAATAAATTGTCAACTAAATTGGAACCTCATTCAAAGGCTTACCATATAATTAGTATTAAGCAATTTAACTATGATCTGTATCGTTTTCAAGTACATTGACGACTGAAAGTGTATGAAGTTATTACTTTTGTTTTATATAAACTTTATTTGGTTTTATTATAATTGTTTCATTTTAATAAAATTTTGTGAAGCTTCGAAAACACTTGTTTCACTGGTGTTCATTTCCACAGGTTAACCTTGTTGTGTCATTACCGTTTTACATTGCCAACCACAACATTTATCGATAACGTTATGGATTGTGCATTACCCGTACTTGTACTTTATTTAATGGTGCTTAAACAATTCGTTGTTATTTCATGATAGCCATAATGGACTCTGTGTGGTTGACAGAACATGGTAAGATTGAGTGTGTTCTACTTCCGGTATCGACAGTGAAAATTAATGTGTGACTTTAGGTGACTGTTTTGTTTATACATTTTTTATATTTTGCGAAAAACATAACCATGTTGTAAGGAAAATTTTATTACATGAGCATAAAATGCAAAACGTCTTACATATGGCAATGTATATAAAATGCTGAGAATTTATATTGCTATAAAATAGTGGAATAAAACATTCAAACGTTATTATCATACTAACATATTACAAATATTTTGTATGAAGACTTATTTTATAGTAGATAATTATAATAATTTATAACAGCAAGTCATATGATCGATATCAATTAAAAAAAAAATATAATTTATCGACAAAAACTGTTTGTCTCATAAATAATAGAACTATTTACTACATTTAGACTAATTCACGTTCATACTAAGCTATCCGAGGCCCGAATGTTTCAAATTATGTAATTAACTAAAATGGGCACTATTATATCATGGGTATGTAATAATTTATATTTCATTGGTGCTGGTTACGAAAGCTTCGTTCGTAGGGGAACCGCATGATAATCAGTAATTTGTGAGATTGTCGCTAATAGATGCAGTGGGATTAGTTATTTCATAGTTGTTTGTTAAGTAATCATAACAAAAAATTCTTTCTTCGTAAAATACTATACAGTTCTATGAAATATTATATCTTAAAATACCTTTAAATTGTTTGTTTATTCCTTCTAAAATACATTTAATAGATGGAAAGAGCAACAATCTGAACTTAGATTTATTGAAATGTAATAGAGGTATAAAACAAATATATTTATTTATTATTTATTTATTTATTTATTTATGCACAATGTACAATGGCGGACTTAATGCCTTAGGCATAAGTTCATTACTTTTAATGGTGTTATTATACGACCCCTGTCATGTTATTGACGAAGGTAAGGAATTGTCGATTATTTTACCGGATTTAGAAATGTATCTGTGTTGTTGTTTCGGTAGAAATATTGATATAATATATCGGGAATTATTTACTAGAACTAACCTGTGTGAGTAAGCATCGATAGGACAAAAAATGCTATCTGTTCAAATATAATAGTAAGTTTTACATATATATAAAAAAAAAAAACAATATTATGTAGCGATACAATATCGTACGTAATGAAACGTTATTCTTTTAAAAATAAAATTCTTCAAAACATGAAATATAAATTAAATAATAAATGAATTTTAAGAAATTCTGAACAATTTGTTTCTTTTACATTTCGAGTCACAATTTTTAATTTAAGTTAAAATTATTTAGTTGTGAGTCGTAATAAAAATACTATTATATAAATGTCTAGACATTAATTTTTAGAGTCATAAAAATTTTTTTATAGGTCACTAAAATGGGATTACACAAATCCTTTACTATACTATAATACTATTCTAATAAAATAGTGTGTGAGTATGTTTATAAATATTATATGTGTTATTGGATCTATACATAATGGATTTGTAGTCAATCAATAAATAAATTGATTCATAATTCTAATAACATAATAAGCATCTTGTAAAAGTTATCTAATATAATAAATCAAGATAATAACTAACCATCCTTGAGAAGACCTCCTGAGGTTAGAAGTGATTGATCTTCACAAGTCATTATTATTTATTACTGAAACTGAATAAAAGTTCAATAACAAATGAAATGACTTGTTGACTCATATTATTATTATCTGTCTTCTATTTTTGTATCATAATTTTTCATTTTTAAGCAGGGGATTAAATTGAAGAATAACCACTTTTAATTTTTTACAAGTATATTTTATTTTACTTTTTAAGATTTAATTCGATAGTATTTAAAACAAAATGGATGTCAGTGTCTGTTAATATTGATTTATCATAACCATCCTTAGAAGCAAATATTAATATCGAAAGAAGTTAGGCAATCATTACGAATTCCATTGTGCCTGGATAATTATGAAAATATGATTTGTCTTTACCCTCTTTGATCTACCATTTATGACTGGTAGAACCAATTAGTGTGACCTCGTCCGATCGTTTGCTGAGATATTTTACATTTGACTTGCTCTATCATTTTGATATTTCACAGATAAATGTCTGGCAGTCAAAATCTAAGTGGACACTGTCCATTTTAATGTTGCAGATAAAAGCATTAGATAATTGCGGTCCAATGGCTGGTATAATGAATGTATCTTAATGAATCAAAACATTTAAAAATCTTACTACTAGTACTGTCGCAACTATTTTAGTCAGATTATGTCTTTCGAGTGGAAAAAAAAAGTTCATAAGAGATGCAGTTATCATTATCATTAATTATCTTGCACCCCGAAATACTTGTTCTATACTTTTCGAGAAGATGTTAATGTAATGACAAATAAAGACATTTATGGTTAAATACTGCAATATTTGAATGGAAAATACTTTTTAGTTTAAAATAATACGCACAAATCGTTATGGCTCATAACACGTATTTATTTTAACCACGTACTAACCAGATAATATCCCCATTATAATATCGTTAAGCTGCCGATGTTTTGGATATTGAATTGAATTACGTTTGATGGAGCAGCTCTCACATAAATTGCTTTACGTTTCATATTGGTATGTAGGTTCCACTCCTTACGTCCCTTTGACGTGATTTTCTCCAATTTCCTGCCAATTCTGAGTCTAATTACATCGAGAAAATTCTCATATCAACAGGAGGCAAATAATACTTTAATAATTTAGTAATTCCTTCATTAAATTACATCTGTCTGGCTCCGTCATCCCAGTTATCAGTTTTGGTATTTTGAGAATTAATATTAAAAATATTAAAATTATAATTAATAATAATAGTATTAGCACTTTAAAAAATTTCTTAAACTCTTATAATTTCTACATAATATGATAAGGGATTAATAACATTTACTTTCACAGCATTAACACCCTTTTCATATATTCTTTGGATTCTTTATGATACAAGATAGTGTTATTTCCATAAAATGACATTTCTCGGAATACTTATATATATATATATATATATATATATCTACTCTGTCAATATTTTCTAAAAACTACTTACATCTCAAGAATGTGACAGAATTTCAATTTAAGTTAAAATATATAGAATAATTTTTTATTTTAAAATATCTCTTTAAATATATTAACTAATTAAACTGTTTCGAATTTAAATTCTGTACTCATTGGTTCAGGGGATTCGGTCAAGTTTATTAACCTACCTTTAGTAGGTCTATACTTTTACGAAAGTAATATTCTTCAATATAAGAATATATAAATGTAATAAAATGCTAAGAAATGTAATAAATATATCTAAGTGAAACTTTGGCTTCTGAAGTGCTATTATGGAGTAAGATATAAAAGAATATTAGACACATTATATTTCAATCAGATCAAACAAATAGAAATCAATATTATTATTAAATATGAGTTTTATGATCATTTTATTAGCTTTTATCTGGACTGAATGAAATAATGTTTGTCTTTTTTTAAGTTTTTGATGGTACAGCATTTTGTAGCCTACTATATTACATTTTAATCTGTAGGTTTGAAAATATATTGTTATATATTATATTTTATTGAGAATTTATGTATATTAAATCGATTTTTACTAAAATCGACAGATTCATTTGGCTTGAGATAAGCTTTGCAAAACAAAACAGTTCTGTAATCAGCTTTTACTTACTTTTCTTTGTTTTCATCGTTTAGATTTTAATAATTGTCGATTAAATAATGTATTATACGTATTGTATTAAATTCCTGTGTGAAAAATTAACTAGAAATATGCCGAAAACATTATATATATATTTCAAAGAGTGTAGAAACACGGAAGAAGTGTTTGAAAGTTGTAATGAGAGTGATGTTTACAATTAATAGTTATAGTAGTCAAGAATATATTTTTGTGAAGATCATTTTCATGTAAGTTTTTGATTGATTTTTCTAATTATAAGCGCAGCTATACAAAATTTGTTCGATATGCAATTATTAAAAAAATATATATAATAAAAAATAACAAATTATAGCTAGAACTGTCGCTATATAATTTCATCCAATGATTATATAAATTAATAGATTATTTGATATACAACAATTAATCTAAAACATAAACTAAAGTTTCGCTATATGAAATTTTTTAAATCTAAAAAATATTAGTATTTTACGCAAGTCACAATCAATAGAGCTCGTAAAGAAATTTATGTGTCTGTAGAGGTCGCAAAAAAGTCACTGTACAGTACGTTTGTTACAAAAATAGGTGATATTTCTGACTGTGCAGAGAAATAGTATGTACAGATCTAAAGTATTTTATTATTGTTACAGACACACAAGTTCGCTATATGATTCCTTTGAAAATATTCTAGAAAAAGTTTTATTAAAACTCTCTGTATCTAATAATTATTGAATATGGCAACTTTAGTTTATATAGATAATTCGATAATTCCCCTGTCTCCATTAGATTTAGATCATTGTTAAAAGGTCTTCAAGTAAATTTCTTCTGAAATACGTACTTTTTCCAAAAAAAATTTTAACAAATTCAAATGTTATATATTATTCCTAGAGCCAATTGAAATAACTAATTCTTCTTCTACCTATATTCAAAATATTTTCACAGACAATTAACCCAAACATAAGAATATAATAATTTCTTTTTTCGTTCAGTCTATACTATTACGGAATGCGCTCCCTTTAGAAATCAGAAAGTCTAGCAATCGTTGTGTTCAGAATGAAAGTATGGGAACTTTTGTTTAAAGAGATAGTGGATTCGTCTCAACAGTAACTGTAACTATATATATATTTACGTTATATGTACGTTGTATTTATATATATGTATATTATATTTATTTGAATAAATATATACAAATATTTTATTATGTACCTATTTGTTTTCTATATATTGTAATTATTTAAATTCTAATTATTAATAACTTTTAAAGGTGTATTATATAAGTTTGTTATTTTATCTTTTTTCTTTTAGTTTTTCTCAAGATGCACCTACTTCTTTTATCTCAGCATCACCCTTGGTCGACTGGTAGGGAATGCATTAAGTCGGCCATTATACTTTGTGGATAAAGCAATAAATAAATAAATTTTGATAATTAGGGGCAATTAACATGATTTCTATATAAATTAATAATTAGTTCCTACACAACAAAAAAAAAACGTTTCTTCTTATATAATAATATTATTAAATTTATTCCATACTTGGAATATGAAAAAAAATCCTTCTCCCTAAATTTTATAAATTACTTAATAATGAAAAATAAATTTTAAATGTTTTCATTCTAAAACTTTCACTTTGAGAAATCACCTAACATTTAATATATTGGCAACTCAAGAATTTCTTATATATTTGAATCCTGGAAGGTATCACAAGATTCTCTTTGAGTATTGTGTTATCTGTCTAAGGCCTGTGAACTTTTTTCGTGAAATATTGATTACGAAATTGTACCACTACTTGTTTAATGAAATTCAAAAATTTGTGACGATTGAAAAAAGATCAATTAAGGTTTTGATTGATATAAAGGTGGCTCAAGGTTCAATATCAGGCCCATTTATCTCTCTTGTATATATAAATTATAACTCTACTTTTTAAGATAAGCATAATTACTTTGATATTTAAAGTAAAAAGCATCATGTAATGTATGACTTGTTTAGTTTAGTGTTAACAACCAGTTTCTTAATAATAAAAAGACAGAATATAATATTGACAAATCTTAATGTAAAAAAGTGATGGAAATTATTGATTCCACACCTATTTTGGAGTATTATTGTAGATGGAAAATTACAATAGGCCCTCATAAAGCTGTCAAATTAGCAGGTAAAAAATAAGACACATCACTGACGAAACTACTGACAAATTATTACAAATTAAAGATTGCTAGGCAGTATACTTTTGAAAATCTTAATAATACTGATAATCTTACCAAGTATAGTTATATACATAACATACATACAAAACAAATACAACTTGTCATTACCTGTTACTTTTTCTTTCCTTTATTGATTCGATCGAATTCGATAAATAAGAATTTATACGAGCACTATGTGGACAGTAAGATTTGTTTCAAGCAAAAAGAGAAGATTTATTGTAGTTTTCAATAGCGCGGTATAATTTTCGACTTCGACTAATGTAATACAAGCGGATGGAGAGTTGCAAAAATTGCATTTTTCTATACCTACTCTGCGTGACGACAATTCTGTTATAATTTTTATCCCACTCTATTTTAATAACACAAAAATATTTAACACCGATTGGCGTAAAAATAGAGAACACAATGGATATTCATGTAAAAAGACAGATTTAACTTTGAAATGTATATTTTTTCATTGTAATAGTACTTATTGCCAGACTAAGTATAAGTACATCTGTTAAAAATGCTATTGGGGAAGAGAGTAAATAAAGTCACTAGCAACTAGTAATTTAAATATATCGGTGATAATATTTCTAAATACAATTTTAAATGAACATCGTTTGTTTTGCAAAAAAAGACAAATTACGAAATATTGTACAAAGTAATGCCATGAACTAACTCCATTCATATTAGAATTTCTGAAACTATTTTATGTTATAAGTAATATTAATTATAAATTTTGGGAAAATTTGTTGCGCATAGTTTGTTTTAATATATTCAAGTTCATCATCAAATTTTACGTAGTTTTCACAATAAAAATTTGTACAAATTTAATATTTTCAGAATATATCACTATCACATAGGAATATGATTTATTTTTACGGATATTATAAATTAAAAATAATTAAAATTTTATTATAGTATTCCTTTATATTCATACCCGTTCTATCAATAAAGACACACGTTCTATCAATAAAGACACACGTTCGATTTATTTTTAGTGGAAACTTACATTTACAATTCACGGTACGTTGTACAAAGTTAAACATTGAAAATACAAAAATTTACTATTCTCCTAGTTAGAGACGGCTTCAGGACTCAAGGTTGGATCTTATAAATATGAATTGAAACAGAATATCTAAGCTAACTGGCTATTTTAGGGCAGCTCAGGTTAACACGCGTAGGATGGAATATAAATTATATATATTAAATAATTTTCTTGTCCTGTAATAAAATATATTTTATGAATATTTTGGGAATATTTTGTTTTTATACAGATACATTGTATATATGAGCTTATGAGATTAGACTAGGTAACGATACTTTTCTCTAAGCTATTATTTTGCTAAGGATTATTTATTTAGTTGCCAGAGAACCGAAGCGAATAATTATTAATCTTTGATACCTTTGTTGTTTATCTGCATATAGTTTTCCAAAATCACAAATAATAATTCGATTAAAATGCTTCCTCCCAAAATGGGGAGGTTAACATATGAAACTTATTATCTGACATTGCAAAATATTACTTAATTATATAATAGTTATTTTTAATTTATATAATATTGTTACAAAACAGACTGAAGTTTCATTCTGATTTAAAACTGTCGTTAAGTGCATTGAAGTGCAAATATACAGTGAAACCAGTCACGATGAGCAAATAGAAGGCACTACTTACTTGCACTCAGGTTGATAAGTTTTATTGAAATAGACATGACATCACCTGCAAGTTCTTATGCTATTTTAAATTTTTCAAAGAATTGAATAAAATTTTCTAAATCATTGCAAAATGTATTAAATACATTTAAATTTAAAATCATATAAATTTAAGGTATCGAAGAAGTGAATGTAGTGGTAGCAAAGGAAGCTGAAAAATAAAAAGTAGAAAACAGACACATTTTTTTTTAGAAATTCACTAGAATTTCATTACTGCAGTCGCAAGCAAATAAAATCAAAGATGTCTACGAACGTTTCACTTTGCATAGACCTTGGTTGAAAGAAGAAATGAATGGACTCTGTTTCTAAGAAGTGTCCCGGTTACTTGAAGGTTTAATGGTCTCTCCTTGGTTTCATTGTGTATTAAAAATTTCTTATACAAGCTGACCCGCTCCAGTTCCTCCTGCTTTTTAAATATTAATTTTAAAAATCATCAATCAAAATCAACTGATATCAACTTTATTTTACAGACATTATAAAACGTTCGCTGAACACACCTTTTCTTTTGTTGTCAAACTTTGGCATATAAATAAATAAAATAACTAAGTGATCAAGTCATTGTTAAATTATGATATGACCAAGGGAGAAAAATATTAATTATTATTTATATATATTTTGTAGGTTTAAAAAATATTTAAAAGTTTCAATAATACGTTAAAGTTAAAAGTAAATGTAATGCGAAAAGAAATTTTTTTCTCACAAAATAAAATTAAAAAAGACGTAGTGATCGACTTTCTGATAGACACTTATAATATTCAATGCTTCTTGTTTTAGTAAGTAGTTAATTATTAAATTTCTGAATAAGGAAGGTGTTGTAATGAACCCCATTTTCGATATAATTTTTTTGTAATATTTTACGTTTTGAGGTGTGTCTTGAGTAATGAGTAAAAAGTATGTAGACTTTTTTAAAACATGTATGTATATGTGTGTGTATATATACATGAGATTATGTATGTAAGCCTCTTTTTCGTCTCTATTTTCTCTAAATCCAATAATGCAATAGACTTCGCTTTAGTAGCAATAGATACGTATTTGCGTAACTTAGAGCTGATTTGTTTTCCAACAAATCGTCTGAGAGGCTTTTTATTTCTTTTAACAATCTAAAAATAGTGAAATTACTATTTTTTTTAAACTAATTAATACTTTTTTATGTAATTTACGAGACTATTATTTTTCCATTTATCGGTCGGGATTCTCTAGTTCAAAAAAAAAGACTAATTCATTATTCGCGATTTCTACAAAACTAATTGAGTAAGGGTGATTGTGGTACAAATCGATGAGTGCTAATGTCAATAAAAAGTATCATTAGGAAAAAAATCATTTTTTTTAATCTAAAAAAGAAATAGAATCTTATCAAAAAAAAAAACTTAAAATATTATAATATTTTCTTAACCAGAAAGATAATGTGTTGGGGCTCGTACTGATTAGCGTTTGTTACAATTTTAGTTTTTGACACAGTTATGTTAATTTATAATATCTTTTTAAATTGTTCTCTTCGAAAAGGTTATGTTTTACATGTGTATATATCTTTTTAAATAAATTTGGTACGCTAAAATACATAGCAAAAAAGATAAGATTAAGTAAAGTTCTAAAAATCCTAACACGTGCGACGAGCCGCAAAGTGCTACTTGATTGTGCCTCTTTTACGTGGCTTAAGCTTCTTGCTAGCTAAGTGGCACTAGCCAGTGAAATGTTTGTATTTATATTCGTTTATTACTTACAATTTATATTATTACATTTTTTTATTTTTTTATTATATAAGATAGTTATTAGTATTATTAAAATATCGCCACTTTTAATATCACCTAAATTTTAGAAAATTTTATCTCAAATAATACAAATATTAATTAGCAATTGGAATGGCAATTAAATTAGAAGACTATTTTCATATTAGACTTAGATTAGATTATTATTAGACTTATATTAGGGACCTCTGGGAAACAGTCCCGTAATTGTACGAATTGAGCTACCTACGAGTATATATGGTTGTGGTTATATTGTCTACTTTGAATAAATGTATGTTAATGACTAGCACGTACTTTTAAGTTAGCAACTATATTCTAGTAAAAACCAATTTGGATTTCCAATATATATTAATACATACTTTACTGATACTGTATAAACATCTAGATAATACAGAATATATTTTTGTTGTTTTGTTGATAAAGGCAAGGTTCGGTGCTCCAATATCAAAAATTATTATGAGGTCTAAAGAGAAAATATACAAAATAAGAGTCAAGTTGTTAACATTACATAGATTCACAGATTCCCACTGCAAATATAACTTTATAACAGTATTGGAAGCGTGCAGCTAACAGCCTGTACTGCGGGATTTCAAACTACCTCAGTCTAATAACTTTTTCAATTTTTGCAGATGATAAATGTCTTTTTACAGCAGCATGTAAACTGGAAGGCTAACTTCAATGAGTCTTTAATAAAGTTGTAAAACTTACATTAAGTTTGCGCTTAGTGCTAGCAAAACTAAATTAAAGTATATCAGTAGTAGTATTATTAAAATTTAAAATAAAAACTTGCAGTATATATAAAGCATTGTACTTATGTAAATATCACCAATAATCTTTGATAATCTAACTTTTAAACTTTGGCGTTGCATAATATTATTAAATTGTCTCATGAGGCAATTGAGAGGTATGTAATACCTATTTCGTGCGTTAATTCCCGTTCCTAAAATAATAATACCTTGATAAACGTATCTACCTCAGGATATTCATTAACCATTGGCTTAGATGGAAAGACCGCGTTACCTATGCGCGACAGGATTTGAGAAATCCCTTATTTTTTTTAATAAATAAATTAAAAACCCCACACGAAACACTTGTACTGCTCTCTCGTAGACTGTCAGCTATGAACAAACATTTTAATATCATCTTGATATGATATTTATACAGTAAAGAACAACTCGTTAAAATAAAATGAAAGCAAATATTAAAACAGCATCTGAGACTACATGTCATTTCTACGTATGTGTAAATAACCTGTACGAGAAGACAAGATTGAATTGCTTTATATTTTATTTTAAAAATCAACTGTCAAAACAACTAATATAACTTATATATATATTACATATAAAAGTATGTAATTTTTACTTAACAAGGGCATTAAAAACTTAAGATTAAATTAAATTAAAAAGAAAGACATGTGTCAAATATCGCTTGAAAATATCTAACAAGAAACAAATACTTAAAAAAACATATCAATGTATTAAGCTAAACATTCTGTAGCTAAATTTAAACAGAAAGTTTATTTATATTGTTCTCAATTAAATATTTATTTTTCATTACTTTGCTTTAAGCTTGTCAAGAAAACGTAGTTAAAAATATTATTGTAACGTATTAATTAGTATAATAATTAATTACAGAATTTAATGTATATCTCGTAAACAAATACACTGAACCCATTTTTGGCAATGCTTTAAAATCCGTATAAATTACACTATGAATTTTTATGTTTGCGTCGTTTAAAAAATTATTTTATAAATTTACTCATATTTCAAACGGGAAAAATTCGGTTTAAAAATAAAAATCTCTTAACCGCAAAACCAATTTTTTGTGTTGAAGCAGAATGATTAAACAAGATACGTGTACTTTCATTTAGAGCAGATTTCATCTCAGCAAAACATTTACTATAACAATAACAATATAACAACATAACAAACGAGAACATAACTAAAGATATAAATCTTTATAACTTACTTTAACTATATAATATTTATAATGATACTATATAATACAGTTAAGTGAAGAAATTTTGTGCGGTCGCAGCTTATAATAGGAACGCCTCTTACATTCCGCAGATTGCCTTAAGAGCAGGATAAAGGACAAAAATAAACGGGCCATCCCTCCATTTCACTGAAGGGTGGCGAAAATCACGAAAACCGGCATTTTTACTGAAGGAGAACGTCATAAAATCTTATGCTATTTGCAAGATATTAAGCCATCTCCGAATAGTTTGATAATACTGGTGGATGATCAAAGATCAGTAAGTTAATAAAGATTAATGTAAAATATTAATATGCTAATTAGAAAATATTTATCTCAACATGTTTTTTAACCTTTTTTTATTTTTAGGAGTTTTAAGAATGAATCTTAACAACGATAAAGAAAAGAAGAAATGGATCCTTATGTGAATATACTTTATGATGATTTTTTTATTTATTTTATTCAAAAACTTGTCGTTTTATGAATGAATGGTATGTAACATTTTAAATTTAATAATTAATAGAGATGGAAATCATTTTTTTAGGGAAACTATATTATACAAATTATTCCATGAATATATAAAAGTGTGATGATGATGTAGTTATGACACTATTCAGAGGGTTGTTTTTGTTCATTTTTAAAAAAATATTTTTTTCCATTTTTCTATATATTTCATTGTTTTAAATTAAACATTAAATTTTATTACAATAATTGAGAGTAATATTATATTATATGTTTCAATTTACAAATAATTAACAATATACTAATTTAAATTTAAAAAAAAAGCTTATTTAAAAGAAATCATTATCAACATGATAGAAAACAACAAATGCAATAATAATACACAAACAATTACACAAAATCATAAATCATTTTTTGTTTTAAATATAGTTTAATATCATATTTTATTTGTAACACATTTAAATAATATGTATTTTATATAACAATGAAAATACTTGATACCGCTTCAACATCATTATTATTGTTTACCTTAATAAATAACATTTACATTGACGATTTAATTAACAATATAGATTACAGTATTATATTCCAACAATACATATTAATTTAATTTATTATAAGAATATGTTCAATATATCGAATATGTCCGGAAAATGTCCGTTCTGGTATTTTGTCACCCAGACCGGATATATTCCTACACTCTAGATATCTGAACCGCGTAATTCTTGTAGAGCTTACCGTTCCCTGCGAAACAAACATCTCTAAATCCCTTAAGATCACACATTTAAGATAAACAAGTACAACTAACTGACCAACAACTGAACCGAAATATGTTTATATTTAATTTGTACGATGCGGGAGTGGTTTGAAAGAGGGAGTGAGAGAGTTATAACAGATTTATATTCATATTATACATTTTGTGTTTATATTATATTGATTTTATAAATATAATATTATCTACTTAATAAACTACGATAGTGTATTCAGATTTTATAATCTACTTAATTCCAAAATGATCTCAATTTTTTTTTAAATAAGAATAAATAATCGTAATAAAAAGCAATATATTTTTATCATTGAGTGTGTTGAATTCGAAATTAATAAATATTTAGTTATATTTTAATATTATAAATTGTATATTGTTACTAAAAAGCTAAAAAAGAAACAGTAATTTTTAACACAGTCGCCAGTGAATATCGAATAAATAAATTTATTCAGTATTCACTCGTCATTAAACTGAACTGAAGTATAAAAAATCCAATAGTAGAGACTAGTTGGAAAATCAAATTCATTTGCTGCAAAGTATATTTCAGCAGATTGAAACCATTGCACGAATGAGTTTATTTCAGACTTGACTAAAGCTGTTAATCGGCTATTTTCCAATTGGTTTTCATACTAGAGAATATATCTGACAAGAAATGCTTTGTACAAAGGAAGTTTTGCAAAAAAGGATTTTTTTTCATTGATCATACAGAAAAGCGTGAATTTTAAAGTTTCTTAATATGATAATATGTTTGGTAGCATTCGTCACAGAAATAAAATATACAAACAACGTCGTGTGTAATTAAAAAATAAATCCAATAAATTAATGCTGTTAGCACCATAACTTCAGTTTTAATTAAAAGCGTATTAACCTGAGTATCCATTAACGTCGCTTGTATTACGACCCGCTAATTTACAAACAAAATTTGTTTTCCAACAAGTTTCATCAAATTCGCGAATAACAAGATTATGGTTCTCACTTTATTGACTTATCTTATTATGAAATACTGTTCAAATTTATAATTCATTTTAAAATTATAAAAGTATACTAGGCTCATAAAATTTTAAACAAAAATAAATATTTATATAATTTGATCTTCTTATAATGTCAACCTGATATACCTACATCTATAAGTATATATGTCACGTGTCTAAATTAAAAGGATAGAAAAGTTTTCAGCTCCATATTAGACAGTAAATAAACGAAATTTATATTTAAAAATTCTTACAAAATAATGTTTTTTAAGATTACAAAATAGTAAGTTTTTACGATATAACATTATGACATTTGCTAGAATAAACTTTCATAAGTATCTCTTTATAATATAGAGATAAGATATGAAATATATTATGTAACATAGCTTGTCCCTCAGGTACGTTGTGAGTGACTAAGTAATTGTAATCATTATTCTGACGATTTGTCTAATATACTATTTAATAAAGAACCTTTAATTAATCTTTCTAATAATTCTGAAGCAAATGTATTAAAAGACCTTATTGCTTACTTTACTTACGAAGGAATTCTTAAGAAATTTTATTAGCTAGTAAAATTATAATTGAAAATGTATAATCTTAAGATGACTTTTAAATATATTGCTCTACCAAGTTTTATACATTTTTTGAATAATTTGCTGCTGAAAATATAATAAAATACCAATAAAAATAGCGATTACAAGTCTTATACATTAAGAGGGTACGCATTAAATTTATTGTGACCGGTCTAAAATTTTGGAGGCGGCTTTATTCTGGGTTTTAAGATTAATCTCAGTGTCGGTGATTCCATTAAAAGCAACACTTTTTAAGCTGGATCTCATAAATACTCTTACGAGCATGTAAGTTATTAGATTGCTGATTTATAGAAGGTTTACTCATTATTTATGTGTCGTGGATAATATATTTTAGATAAGCATTTGTTTCTGACCCCTAAAAAAACATTTGATTACATAATAATTCTGTTGTAATCATACAAATTGTTTAAATGTTTTTTTTTATTTATGCTTTAATTAAATCTCATTATTAAAATATTTGTTGAGATACAACTGGATAAACTATAAAATCTTATTTAGTAATATCCCACAACTGTAACTGACTCGCTGTCAGATGCTTACGATTGCTGCAAAACATTTTAAAAGAGGCGTTTGTAAAAGTACCCTATTTAAGAATAAATTATTTTTCCCGCACTGCTATTATATTACCCTAGGGTAAAGATAATTTGAGATCTCCTAAGAAGTTCTCTCTCTTTATTTCCTTATATGGGCATTATTTTAATTAGTTAAAACACTTTTTGTTTCTTGGTAAAATAAATAGTATGTACAAATATAGAATGTACCCACCAACTTATTATAATAATACAAGATAAAATAATGTAATATAAACAATTTTTATTTTTGATCCTAATACTTATTTAATATTTGTACAAGATTAAAAAAATTATAATCATACTTTTGTTGAATAATATATTGTGTTCAAACCATATTTTCATCACTTTAGTCCATGAATATTTCTTTAAATATAACCTTTTTAAAGTAATATTCTTAAAAGCCACTTATTTCTTGTAGACTATAAAAGTCTACAATCTAGTATAATTCGCTTCACGATATGAAACTTCGTCTTCCATTTGATCTCAAGTTTGTTCTCAACTGCGGTTTCACAAAAAGTGTCTCAAAATTACGATCTCTTGTTAATTGGTATAACGGGATTAAGTTCAAATCTGTTGGAAGAGAGCTTAACTTGAATTAACTGATAAAATGTGGATTTTAGTTTTGGATACTTAGAATATTTTGTTTATAAAAAAGCTAAATGAAATGTGTATGTTTTGTGTTTATGATAAATGAAAAAGTGGTGCTGCATGTTTGGAAAATATATTTTGTTAACGCGGCCATAAGAGTTGACTGATGGTCGCCATCGTCACATACCTGTGTATTAAAAAAATGGTATTTAAGAGACTTTCTCCGTCTCCCTTTTTCTGTAACATCGAGCATGTAAGCCTAATACGGTTATTTGATTGTAATAATTGTTTCGTATTTTTGTTTTATACCACACATTAGTTATACTATTTCATTATTAAAGTTTTGCAAGGGCGTGTAATACAAACTTAGAAAGGCATATTAATTAGCACGTACATGAGGCGGTAGCACCAAATGAACTTAGTACTTTTGATTGTGCAATATCTAAATCAAATAATCTGTGTCAACAATTTTATAAATATAGTGTTATAAAAATTGTATAAAAGTTTCTAGTAGAATATAGGAAGAAAAAAGAGTACCTATTTAAATAGAATATATATATATATAGAATATATATTATAATGATATATATTTATAAGAACTAAAAAAATATAGGTTTAGAAATTTAGTTTGTGGGACTAATATTAACATAAACGTAACATACGATTATATTCAACGCAACGTATTGTTTTCATCCACCTGGTGTAAATTTGGGCACTTCAGGCGTTAAGAAAATCCTCACACAGTCTTAAGACTTTAACAAGATTACAGATTGGGGTATTTAGTTTATATATTCAAATAAGACTATATTTTTTTATTGTTATATAAGACTGTAATTTTATAGTTCGTGGTTTATATAATATCATATTTTTTTCATAAATTTACTGTAGTTGTTCCAGCTGTGTAATCACAAACAAGGGAGAATTAATACAAGAGTGAAAATTAATATCGGTACGCCAGATATTATGCGTATAAAATGTATAAAACTCGTTGTAATAATTCTGAATTAATCGTCGAGTGACAAAGTTGTATGTGGTAAGAAAGTTTTAAATTTTCGTGTTTGGAACATTCGGTCCCTCGGGGAAACTAGTGCGAAATTAAGCTAGACGTTTTCAGAAAGTAAAATAAGTTCAGAACATGATGAATAAACCATAACACGAGATAGAATTTATTCGTTAACTTTATTCATTTGTTTTATTAACTCGGTAAAAAGACAACATTACAGCATATGTTTAATTTTTTTTAATAGCTTACATACATAATAAGAATATATAGTTTAATGAAAGCCAGTAGTCAGATAATTTGTTTAATGACTTTGCGTATATAAATATTTTTAAACCAGAAAAGGTAGACGTTGGACTCCAACCCTCCTCATGTTAAGCATGGGCAGTAGTCTAAGATGCGGCACGCTTATCTAGTCAGGACCTATTTACTCTAGGATAAGGCAAAATTCTTAACCTCGCAGTATTGTAAAGGATACATTTTCGTTAGTTTCATTTCATTGCTTAGGAATTTCATGAATTAATTCCAACAGGATATCATCTTTTACGTCGTGGATATTCCACTTTTTCGTGATTTTTGATTCGTTTGGTATATAGAGGTTGTGTAGATGTTTTCCCATTTATAAAAAAGAAAACTGCAAATATGAAATAAGCTGGATCATAATATTGTAATAAAGAACCAGTGAGTCCTAAATTTTATATTTTATATAAATCGAGAAAAGGTCGCCCCAAAAATGAAACTGTAATTTTTCTTTTAGACTGAAAGAGACTCCGAGGACACTCAAAAATATAGTATCTTTGAACAATAAAATTTCTTGTAAATCATATCGTTGTGTTTTATTTGAGTTGGTCTCTAATAATAAAGGGAAAAGTCATTCAAAAAGAATTGAATTTTTGTTTAGTTAAACGGTTAGAAAATTAAGTAATTTATTTGAAAATAAATTTCTATTAACTATTAAGACAAAGGGGAATTTTAATATTTTTATGCAAACAATTTTATATCTATTAAAATGACTAAGTAACATCATAATATCATAGTCATATCTTGTGGAAACCACCCTTAAGTAAGTATCCTTAGAGGTAGACATCAACTAAATCTTTTTCTATATTAAATTTGTTTTAACATGTGACACTTTTGTAAACTTTACTTATTCTGTAGTGGGTGACAAAATAGCTTCATTAGCACTTTTTATACCGATAAAGTTCTGTTTTGGGTTTTCTCAGTTTTTGTTATTTCAAAAAATTTTTTTCAATGTTATATTCGAAACAAACGTGATAGAAAAATCAATCAATCTCCTGATTGAAAAACTATTTATAAAATGTTGTTATTTTATGAAAACAGCGAAAAAGAATATCTATTTGACTCTTTTTTTTTTTCTAGTAATTCGCATCTAGACTCTGGCAACGGTATTCCAGCACGCCTCCTTCATTGCGATATTTTAATGCCAGAAACCCGCATCACTATCAAAGAAGTATGGAAAGTTGTGTGTCGCCTGGATGAGAATAAAGCCAGTGGTCCTGATAGTATACCAGCCGTTGTACTAAATAACTGTATAGAAAAAAAATCTTCTATACTGACACTGACTGGTCTCTATGGACTCTCCTTCAAGAATGAAATAGTACCCAAATTCTAAAAGCTTGTGTTCTTCTTAGTGTTCTATAACATACATTTTAGTGTGTGTGCAACCTTTCCCCTTCCATCATCGGACGTACCAACACACGGCGAGTATAGAACCTTAGGTCGTGAATATCTCTCTTGATCAAACGAAGCTTCATGTTTCGTTATTTCTTACTTGTATAGCGAAGGATTGGAACAGTTCATCTGTATTAGTGTATCCAACTACACACCGTTATAATGATAAAAATAAAAAAGTAAAAAAAAAAATAAGTTAAACGGTTTTATATTGCAGATAAATGTACTAAAAGCCAAAAAATTATTTCATGGATACATTCATGGGTACCAATATGTATACATTGTTATATTTTCAAAATAAAGTAACTCGTAACCTATTCACTTTCTGGAAATATCTGTGGTCACATAAATTCCTAAAATTGCAATATACATTAATGTGAACACCTATGACAAAAGATGTCATTTTTGAAATATACAAATTTTAAACATATGCATTGATTAAACTAAAATAAAATCGTAGGGCACGTCCCATATCTACAATCGAAAGACAGAGCATGTGACTTCACCCACCTAGTGGTAAGTAGCGAGTGTCGTCCATGAATGGGGGTGACGAACGAAAGTACATCAATTACAAACTGAAACCAAAACATGAACTCATTTGCATGAGCTATTTGACGGGTTTTGCCTTGTAAAATCTTCACTACCCTTAAAACTATCAAAGATTATCTTAAAGTTATCATTTCATTATTCAATGAATATTATACAGTTAATCCCAAGGTCAGCCAAAATTCATTTAAGGTGGATCATCTTGGATTCACAATAATATTGAATATGGATAATTGTATTGTCACCAGAATCAAAGGCGTATACCAAATTTCAGATCAGTTAACGGGAAGAGGGTTAAATTTCAATTACTAAATTTGACCTAAACAAACAAACGGGGTGAGTGAACTAAATAAAACCGTTTAATAATACTTGAAATGAACATTAAATTTTTTAAAATTGATTTTTTTAATTTTAATTATAAGTTTATTAAAAAAGGTCTTAAAAGTTATGCTTCTGCTTCGGTCATTTATCTATTGGTTTGTTTTTATAATTAAATATTTCACAAAGTATCCCTTTATTAAGGCAAAGCAATGCCATCTTAAGGGATTATTGTGAAAGCTATCAGAACTCTCCTCGTAGCTTGCCGAAGGCGAATCAAAAGTAAATTGGATAGAAATACACACCATCATGCTAATTAATTATGTAGAACAAGGGTAAGTTCGATTTGATTAATTTCTTTTGCGTTTACTTTGTTGTTTTCCTTTTATCGCCATTGTTAAAAGTTTTTATTTTGATATATGTTTATATTTTCGTTCAAGTCAAAGGAACATAAACCCAAATGGTTAATAATTATTAGATAATAAAAATAACATTTACTTAAACAAATTTTCGAAGAGAACTTCTATATGGACCTGCAGTGGTTACGAAACTCGAAATCTAATTGGCGTCATGTTTCTACAGACGTATTACAATATTACGACATAAATTGTGACAAAGCTTTTACTTGTAAAACATATTTCAACTTACAGGGATTAAGTATTATCTGCCACATTTAAATTAATTCAGAATGTAAACAGAATTTTAGAGAAAATTATTTACAATATTGGAAGGATTTGTTGCATTTACATTATCTAGATTGCCTTACCATTTATATAGGGCAATCGGAATTGTTTGATGCCTTAACAAATCAACAAAATTTAAAATATGCCAAAACGATTTTTTCGTTTCATTATGAAAGCGTTATTTATGTACTAAATTATTAAGAAATATTATTTTGATAATATTTAACAATGTGGAATCCAAATACCTATTTTTTGCCGATTGTACGACAAATTTCATAGAATATAATTTAATAAATCTTTCGAATTTTAATGAATATTTAGGATTATAGACAAGACAAAGTTAATAATTCTCAAAAATATATTTGATAATTTAGGATTTGTAGTAATTTTATATCTATTTAAATTCTTTGTAACCTTAATTATTTATAGCCTACATTGTAAGGGTAAATATTTTGATGTAAATGTCACTTCTTTTTGAAACTCGGAGACTGGCTTTTGAATTCAATAATATTTTAGCATTGCATAACATATATACATTTGATATATATCATTGCATATAATATTTGATATTGTTAAAAAATAAAATTGTGTAATTTTATTTTTTTTACATTAGAACAGTTTTAACCAAAAAAAAGACACGAAGATAAGTAATGCGAGTCTTCAACTACTGGACAAATTGTTCTGTTATTTTACTACCTGAAAGTAACGTGTGTTACTTTTCTTATTAAATTGCCTTTTGTGTTGAAAAAACCGTACCCAAAAAGCCTACGTATATTCGCGAG
Source organism: Mechanitis messenoides (assembly GCA_959347415.1). NCBI lineage: Eukaryota > Metazoa > Arthropoda > Insecta > Lepidoptera > Nymphalidae > Mechanitis > Mechanitis messenoides. The sequence continues at coordinate 6,703,568 of OY365770.1, read as the reverse complement.
AAACATTTTCTAATATCGACAAAACTTCGTTCGGCTTTGAAGAGAGCGATAATTTAAAATAAAAGCATCAAGAATTTAGTAATTACTAAGCAAATATCTAACCAACAATATTCTGAAGAAAATACATAATCAGATGTTAATTTTTATTTAAAGTTGGGTAAGTCTTTTAATATTTTATTTATATAATAATATTAAGATGTACCTAAAGGCCAAACATGATGAATGATACATTATAGGTGAGTTATAGAAAAATAATAATATCAAAATCTTAATTTTCATGGCTCTACATGTCAGTTCTGCCCTTTCAATGTTCTGTTTTTTCGTGAAAAGTTCGCGTCAAATTTGTTATGTGACAAAGTGAGAACATCACTCTTATAAAAAGACTTACACCGAAAATCTAATCATGTAGAAGCACAATTCACTTTTAGTATTGTGACGGAAATAATAATACTAACGATATATGAGAATAATATCTATACAAAGGTTATTAATATCTTCGCGTAGTAATGTAACAAAATTATATATTGTATTGAGTCTGTGTTCATAAATATTATAGAACACCATAAAATGTATGTTTCGAATAATGAAAAACGATATGTTGATACTTTTTATACAAATATCGTTTATTTTTATTATAATTTTTATTTTCAGCCACGTGCTTCTATTAAATACATTTGCTCTAGTTGTATTGTAGCCAGTAATTACTCTGGTCTATTGCCAGAATAGACTTTAATTTTAAAGTGACTAGATCTCAAAGGAAAGCTGCATTAGTTATATTTTATTCTCCAGTAATATCTGTGCACCATTTCTTATTATCTCAAAAATTGTAAATACAATAAAAACAAAATGATCAATGACTAAAATTCAACATCAATTAAAATATTTTACAATTAATAAAAAGCGATCTTTATTTAATAATTGGATATCGAAAGCTATTTTGTATAATTAAACCTTATTAAGGCCATAAAATATGACAAAACTCTGATTTATGGCCGTGATAAGTCTTGACATCCTTTCATATTCTCTCTTTACGGCTGTTTTTTATATACTTTACGCTAAGATAAAATGAAATGGAGTTTTTACTTAGAAATATTTGTGTTTTTAGGAAAAAGAATGAGGTTCGCAAAATAAATGTTTTGTTAAAAAGTCATTATATATTGAAGTTGTGAATAAATTCACAGCGGTCGTAAGATTTGGAGTACGAAATCGTTATAAGAAACATTTCGTAGCCAACACTTACACAAAATAATTCTCAAACCCATAAGTCGATTCCTAAGTTTATAAAATTAAAATCTATTCTAGTCCTTTAATTTTGTTTCCTTTACATATGTCTGCCAAATTATAGAAAACATGATATAAATACTTTAACAATCTTCTTCATTATTATCTTTCTATCTACAACGAATTTTATGTTAATTAAAAATTTTCAAAATGGATATTGGTATGGGATATAGATTTGAATTTCAAATTTTACAATAAATTAAATTTTCTTAATATGCAAATTATGTGGTAGTTGCACGTCCATTCTCAAACAGAGTTAATCGTACATACAATATGTCAATAAATCTTTTACTTTAAAAAAAATGGATTTTGATTGGGGAGTTATATATAACATAAGACTCGCCTATGCGTGCTTATTACCTCTATAGCCATATAAGTTTTGGATTCATTTATCTTAGAGTTATTAGCAGTTAAAATGATAAACTATTTTAGGTTGCTTGTGTATCAACAGGGTACAAGATAATAAATAGGCTTTAATAAAAAGAATAATTAAAATTATAATTAATATTTCTTTGAATCTATACAGAGCAATCTTGTAATACGAACGGCGTAAACAAACTGAGCCTTTTCAGAAATTCAATTCGCAAACGCTTTGTGAAATATTTGCCTTTGCTCCGTAGTATCTAAGTATATATTAAATTTTGTGATGTTTTCTTACTTATGATTTCTGTTATATACTTACAATTTTGGTTTTAATGTAAATAGTAAATACAATTGTATTTGATTATGCTTGAATACGCTTGAGCGAGTTGAGGTTAAGAAGGTGTTATTTTTAGTAATATTTTTTTGATAAAATGTTTGATTTTCATATCATAGAATAGTCTTATTAAATAATTTGTTTTAATATAAATATCCTAGACACTAAAACATGTTTTCTTAACTAACTTAGCTATGTCCTAAAAACTTATGTATTTTTTAATGTAGGTATTGCCCACTGAAATATATAAACTCACAATCATCATTACCATATCGTGTCGTAATAGACCTATGTCAAACCCCTAAATTAAAAAAGAGAATTCCTATATTCTCTCATAAACACGTCTTGGCTAACAAAGTGTTCTTTGTCACATTCTCACATAAGACAAAGTTTGATGTCGTTATTATCTTTTGAAGACATTATGTCATAGATACAATTTCCAACTTTATTGGGTTGTTATAAAGTTGAATTTGATTGTATCTAAGTGTTTATGTATGTTTATACATTTAGTTATGTTCTATTACTTTCATTTATTTTTATTTCTGTTTACGGTTTTTATAATAATAATACTTATTTTTCAACTATGTTTATTTAATTAACTTTTTATTTTATAAAAAAAAATTTATAAAGTCTTTAGTATCAAGTCTATAAAAATCTAACTAAAAAGAACTCATTTAAATTTATTATATAATCAAACACTAACGATTATCATTATTTTAGATTGGGGAATCAAACTTATGAGGAGGTTTTAGGATTTCGATCCTTCGTAAGATTCGTCTTGACCATATTGGCGTACTTATTTCAAATAAAAAAAAACACTTTTCTTCTCAGTGCTATTTTGATCATTTCGACAATATATTATAGATGTCACGTAAAATCTGCTCAAAGGCTGATGTTAGACATTACAAAGTTCGTGCTCCAGTACTTAGTTCAATTTAAGACAAGACAAATGGTTGGGAAGACGTGACAAGGGCGTGTTAGCGATATTTACTTTTAATATTTTATGATAAAACTTTTAGATGACACACACAGCTTTATACTTGTCTGTTTAGGAACATTTTTGCTCTTAGATAATGTATTAAAAGAAATGATTAAGATAAATTTATGTCTTCAAATACATTCATATCACGAAAACACATTTATAAATGATAATACTAAAGAATTCATTTATAAATGATAATTTAAGAAATTGTATTGTGAACAGCGAGAAACCGCAAGTAGTGCACGCCGCGACTTTGCCCTGCTCCGAACTCATGAATGGGTTCGAATTTAGCCGGGAAAATATTTAACTGGTTGAGTACAGCCGGATAATTATATAATGTTGATCATAGAGTTTTATATCCATCCTATATTTTAATAAATTGTTTCGATAGAATCAGCACAAACGAGTTCAAGTTAAGAAAACGCAAGTTAAGAAAACCTTAAGTAAATGCAAAGTCCTTTATTACAGGTATAAAATGAATAATTTAAACCCTTCAGACAAAGCTGGACCCAATTACTCGTCTATTGCTGATATTCAAAACTTTACCTAAATTTACTTATAACGAAGGACGAAAAGCTGCATACTTTGAATAAGATTATAGTTCTGAATAAGCCATTATTGTTGCCACAAGTGAGGATTTAAGAAGGGTAATTATGCTGAATGAACAGATAAATGGTTCAAGTTAACTGAGTGAAGGACAGAGGGAAGAAGACGTTAATAAGCCTGTTAGAGGAACCCAAGCGTATTTAACACACTTTAGATGGACGGTTATTATTACAAACATTGTTTACTGTTTTATTAATTTGATAATTGTTAAATATTTAAACGAAATAGCACTGCCATATTCGTTCATGATATTGGCTTGTTTCTTGTGAGTTACTAATCAATTTTAAGAAATATTTTATGGCGTGTTTCCTTTGTGAAGAAAAATCTAGAAAACATTATAAATTATAAGTTTTTCTTCTAGAGATAATAAAAAATGAAAGAAACGGTGATAAAGATATTATTAACGGCTACCCTAACGGCTACTATAGCATAGTAAAATAATATCAGAAACAACAATAAAATCAAAAAGATAAAGACAAAGATATAAAGATATATAACGATAAAGATAAATCTTTATAATATTTAAATATTTATAACACAAAATAAAAGAAGAGTAATAAACTCTTTAACAGATTCCATATATATGCGAATGGTATGGTATCTTATATGGGTATTCAAAAAACAATATATATTCGTATAAAAAAACAAGTTATCATGAATATATAAATGGTTAAGTGATCATGCATGCAATTATATAAATGTAATAAGTGAGAAAAGGGCAATTAAGGTCAATCAAACGTGTATAACAAATTATAAGTGACGTATATTAATCGTATTTGTCAACGCTAAAATGGGCGTGAATTGAGGATCGCTCTTTACAGAACTGATGAGTTTGGTGATATTTTTTTGTAACAAAAGACCATTACGACTTCATGTCGACATAGGTACCTACGTTTATATATTTTCCAAAACATTTGACGGTAGAATATATGTATATTTTCTAAAACTCTAAACCATTAGTCAAATTATGTGTTCCTACATTTTAAATATAATTAGGTTAATAACTTCAAGAACTCGTAGTATTGAATTGTAGTCGTATTATTGAATTCTGGTCGTGTTATAAAAGTTTTAATTTTAATTTTAAAAAATATCTATTTAAAACTATGTCTCTTATTAAATAGAATTAAACCTGTATTTTTAAAATCCGTTTTTAATTAATCAGTCAATAAAATAAGGAGTGTATTTTTTTAGACTAATTAACTTATACCCTATTTCGAATAAAAGAACAATAAATTACTAACAATAACTAGATATTCGTAATCTCTCCTCTAACAAGCGACAAGTCGGGCCAATCAAAACTTTATTTGTGAAATCAGCCCCGAGGGCCAACGAAAAAAACTCTTCAAAATATATTTTGATGTAAGTTATCTTAGTGTATATTGTTTTCATATGACATTCGACGACTATCTATAATTGGACCCAAATCGGATATCTGAAATACAATATATTTTAACAACCCTGTTAGCCACTTTCGTCAGCTTGAGGATAAACTTTCGAAAACATTAATGTTGGCAAATTATTAATAAGGGTATAGACGAAGTAGGTAACTTCATTTTCATAAAATAATTATTAATTAATGAACTTTGTCAATATACTTTACTACCATAGCTAGTGGTATTTAAAATATTTGTGAAAATTTTTTTAGTATTTTAAAGTCCCCTGGCGAATATTTCATAATTACCATTTAATGTGCCTTAGAAATAAGTTAATGTAAAAATGTAAATTGGCAGGTTACATAATATATCAGTAATATATTTTGTCCATAATATCGATCATCAAGCATCTACGAAAGTTAATTGTTTGTCCTTTTTTAGTTTAACGAATTCAGAAAGCGTGAGCGTGAATTACATAGGCTTATCAGTTTAAGCTTAGTGCTCACGCTAAATCCTTCCAACAAAAGCTGGGTTCATAAATCAGGCATTTTGTTAAGATAAATAATACGTTCCATAAGTCAGAAAGCAAGAAAGAAGGCACAATTAAGTGAGTTATGGCCCCGATTTCGTTCCTGGCTTACTTGACCTTTAAGACCTTTTTTTCTTAAGCAGATAAATGCATAATAAAGTACTTAGGGTACAATTTTTGATAGAAAATCGATTAGATACATTTATAAATTTTTACGAAATTTCATATAGATAAAGTTTAATTTTTTTTTTAAACTCTTGCTTGATGTCGCTGGAAAACTAATCAGTTAAAGTTACAAAAATATGGATCGATTGGTACCAAAATGAAGTCGTACCTTAAATTTACTTTTGATAAAAATATTACTCAGTAAGTTTTATTTAATATTATATATTATATATAAAACTTTAGCTTATTTTATAACTAACTATCTATTTGATAGACATTTGTACAAAGAGAAGTTTATTCAAATTTAAAAATAGGAAATTTTTGAAAAATTTTACTAGGCAATTTAGGTGGATCTCTAATCCGACTAGCTCTATATGCCTTTTTTACAAAATAAGCTTCAACTTATGCTTTACATAGCGAATTTGCCTCTACCGCTGATCCGCTCCGTCGTGGGATGTAGGACTGGCAAAACTAGTGCTTTTTGAAGCTACCCACTTCAAAAGCTCTCTGGGCTCTCTGCCAGAGTCCATAGTTTCCAACCCAGATGATACTATAACAACTGGTAGCAAATGTTTAGGAAACACTCCATACATACACACACACACACACACACAGAGACACACACACATACCTTACATACGAACTGCCGTGAGAGGATGTTATTGTTTTTAAATATTAATAATATTAATTTATAATCACACATTTGAATTCTATTTTCACACGAGATGAACATGTACCAAAATCTAGCAAATAGTAAGTTTATATTTAGAATACTGTAAAATCTTTAAAAAAGTGCTGAATATATTATATGTGTGACTTGTATGTTTTGTACTTAAATCTAAATATTAACATTTATTTATTTATTTTTATATTTTCCACTTTCAATCAATACCAATGATCACTTGTGTACGTCAAATGGAAGTGCCAGGAGGGCCTATTTCGATGCCTTACATATCGAAATAAGCCCTTCTGTAGAGTCACTGTCTAACTTATAACTAAAGCAACGAGGGTTCCAAGCGCCCTGGTCTGAGAAGAACCACACAACAAACTCAGCCGGGTTTTTTTTTGTATTGTGTTTCACAAACGTCCATATATAGTAAACAATTTACGAACAACTAGAACCATCGCAATCAATTCCTTGTGGAGGCTAAATTGTAAAAACCAATTAAAATCCTATGTATGATTAGTAATAATACTCTTGACTAGACTAGGGTAAAAATTATCTGTTTATTTATTCTTGCTCAGTTAAAGTTTCATGGAAATGATAAAGATTCTAAAAAAATGTCAAAAAAGAAATACCTCACTACAATTTATTTTTCGCAGTGAACGCATCTGTTACTGGAACGCACGTTACTTCTGATTCATTCGGCAGCTCCATTTGACAGCGCATCGTGTTCGTTACATTGCCTTTTTACTATTGTGATTATTAAAATTATGACTGTATTCTTTGGTAGTATGATTTTTTTGTTTTTTTTTAAACTGTGCCTCGTGGTTTCATCCTGACGTCCTGACGTAACAAAATGTAGCTTTATTGTTATTCTAGGTAAAAAGTAGAACCAACATCAATACATAAATATATCCTTGCAAACTTTCTTGTTTATAATAGTAGTAAGATCGACACTTTAATAATAATTTATCTATGCCACCACTTCTACTTTAAATTATTATTATTTTTAAGATATCCTTACTATTAAATGTGTAAGTATGCCACCCAAAATAATTTTTATAACAATTATGTAGTTTAGAGAAAACAAATTCGGAGCGAATTGCGTCGCGTGCACAGCTAGTGTTAAATATAATTAGGTACATATATTAACGTTGAAATAAACTTAAGTTGTAATTCAGTATACGCCATGCATCATGGCCGCTGATCTATTTATTAAAAACTCCAAGAATTTTACTGTTTAGGGATTTAAAACAAATATTCTAGATAATTATTTAAACCTTTTACAAATTATCATCCACATGTGCAGTAAATTAATATTGGTTAAAGGTTGCCTAATTTATAAATAAAATTATATCCTTTAAGAAATAAACTGTATCAGTCATTTAATGTTTTTTTATATCAATGATGGCAATCAAACTAAGTTAATATCCCAAATTAGTAAATAAACTTAATTTTTTTCACAATTATAAGAAAGGATACAAATTAGACTCACTTAATATTTATTATGAGAAAAACACCGGTCGTTTAGTTACACAACAGATCTAGATTTATTGTTATTGTTGTTATATGTTATCCAGGGGTCGGTCCTGGACCACGGCACAGTCTGCAGCTTTGATGAGGTCTGAAATGTTAATTTACAACCACACTAGGGTGGATTGAACTTTAAATTCTGGATCTGAGTTTTGTTGTAAGGAGTACTATGCTCATTGACCATGGTATTGTTAATAAGATTTACAACCTTCTCAAGAAACGTATCTTAAAGTAGATGCTTTGATAACTTTTTACAAAAATAAGACTTCAATACCCCATTATTGAATATAGTTTAAAACTGATTTTATTTATATTGTTTAAAATTTATATACTACATTATTGCATCACATGATTGGAGATGCGTAATTAGATGATCTTATAATAATATAGTATTGGAATGCTGTCAGTTACCGACACATTATATTTTTAAAATAATAAAAACGTATTGTTTGAAAAGTTTTTATTATAAATAACTATTAGTTCACTAATAAGAATGTAATATTAAATATCAAAGAAAATTAATTCCAAAATAATTAACATGTTATACATAAATACAAAACAATTACAACAGGACCGCAATTCATTATAGCGCACTTTATAGTCTTACAGTTTAAATGTATTATTAAATGAATAATACCAATCTGAATTTACTGAAAGATTTAGATGGTCGCTGCAAAATTCAAGTATAATCGCTGCTAATCGCTTTAGCAGCACGCGAGGCACGTATTTGGTACTGTTATTGCCTATTCACTATTCAGTTTTGCGAAGTTTGTGGATAGCATTAGATATGAATCCAGATATTTAGTACGACATTATCGTAGGTCACTATTCAGCAAATAAAAATATTATTATTGCGTTCCAGAATCTTTACTTTATCACAGTTCAACATAATTTTAAGAAAATGTATATTAATACACTTCTAAATCTAAATCCATCTAAATTAAGTACTTTATCCTAAGAACATGCCTAGTTACATTTAACATCAAATAATTTATGACAGACTCCTTGACAGCTAATCATACTCATTATATTAAAATGAATAGGGAAAATGTCACATGTGGATAATAAAAAATAATATATTTATCATTTAGTAACGTATTATTTATAAGTTTTTTATCTTGCCTGTAATCGTTCTCTGACAAGTATTTACAATATTAGACACTAAAGAATACCAGAACAATGAGGTAATCTGGTGTTAACTTTGAAAAAGTTCTCAGGGAATCATATAAAGACATTAACAGTCAATTTTATTTAGTATTTATCATAAATATTTAGTATCACAACATAATAAACCGCCAAAAAGCAAATAATTAAAAAAGAATATTACATATACACGATAAAATATATTTTAAAAATATTTCATATATATTTTAAACGTAGATTATTATATAACATATATTATTATAGAATTTAATTTTTATGTAATTCATTATTAATAGAATGTTCTTATTGTATAATATTAATTTCACTTTATAATACTAGAAATGAATGGTACTTTTAAGATTTCAGAATACTTAAGGAGTTAAACCTGTCAAACGTTACTTTGTCTTAAGAACGTATATTCGAGTTAAATAAATATATGTTAATATGAATACATCAGAATCCGTAACTTTATAACGTAAGTTATACGTATCACGTGAGGCTTTTATTGTGTCTCGTTGAAATGGAAATAAAAAGTTTACATAACTTTTGTTATATGCTTAATACGTGTCAAATTTTTATTATCTAAGCAAATGTTTTATTGTTAAATTATTTTTTGAATATATCGCGAACGGCTGCTTAGCCTTGCATACTAAATGCTGTGGTATCGAGTGTTTTGTAACAACAACTACACACATATATAATTATACAAAGACAAATGCATATTTTTTGTAATATTTTTTAAGTATGTTTACTATACTTAACATATTCTATAAAATATCAAATAGACTTTGACATTTTGTATATTTATAGGCACTTCATTTAGATGTGAGATATAATTTAAACTATATAAACAAGTTCAATATCAATGTGTAAGATATAAATTATATTATTAATATTATATTTTGTTTTAAGACATTTACTAAAAGTAAATTGAAAACATGCATTATAAAATACTCGTTATTCTATATGTGAAATGTATCAGAAACATATCAAACTAACGACTTATGAATTTGTTGAATATTTAAAATTATTTGTGATAGTTACATCGAATAGCATTTGAGAATGGAAATTATGATTACTATTAGTAGATGTCAAACTGGATTTATTTTAATATATTGTTTGTATGACAGGTCACTGTCACATTTATTTAGTAAAAAAAATTATAATGTTGACAGTTTGTCTTTGTCTTTTTAGCAATATTTTGTTGCTTTTTGTTACTTGTAATGTTTTCACACTTAACATATTTACAATATGGTTATTTATTTATGGAGAAATATTCTTTTGATTTTAAGAATTTTAATAATAAACAAAAAGGATTCACTGTAGCAACATTGAAACCACTTTGCGGTCTATAGACCCGAAATTGGTTAATTAGTTAATGTAAATCGTACAATTATCATCATTGATGATTATAACAATAAATATGTAAATAGTAATTGAAAGAAGTGAAATAATTGTACAATTCTAACTTACAAAATTAAATGTATTTTTTTTTACGCTGTTACAAGGTCACATTGTTGAATTTTAATGAAGTTTTAAATGTGGGCTATGAAATTGACCTTCCTGAAAATATTGACTTTTGTGAAATAGTGATCACGATAAAGAAATACCTCGTTGAGTTTGTTGTGTCGCGGTGCACGTTTGGAAAGACAATAGCTTTTATTTTAAGTTGGACTTTTTATTTTATTTTATGTAAAAGGAGGGCAAACAAGCATGCAGGTCACTGGTCAAATGTAATCACCGCCGCCCACGAACTCTTGCAACATCCGTAGACTCACAAAAGCGTTGCCGGTCTTTGAGGAGTAAACGCCTTTTTTGAAGGTACCCTTGTCGTATCGACGTGGAAAGTGCAAAGAAGGGCTTATTTTGATAAATATGATATCAAAATAGGCCCTTGTGACATTTCCATTTGACTAACACAAGTAATTAGTGATGTTAATTTAAAGTAAAAAAGAAAGAAATATATAAATAGGTACTAATGTTACACTAAATAAATTAATTGATGTATTTTGATAAGACTAGAAGTAGTTTAAAAAGGAAATGAAATGATTTTAAATAGATTTTTATACAAATTTAAAAAAACATAAAAACTAAAAATAGGAAATACAGAATATAGACATTCCTTAAAAACAATTTTTAGAGATACTCAGGAGTATACTAACTTTAAACTATTATTTACTTTTCAAATTGATGTACACAAGATATCACTGATATGGAATCGAAATGGAAAAGATATAAATTAATAAATAAAAATAAATAAATTATTTTTTATTTATCTTACGGTTTGTAAATTTTAAACTATAGTATAGTATTTTTATAATTTTTTCTAAAAAGCTAATATTTTAATTAATCATATTTGTAATATTTTTATTGGTTTTAATAAATTAAATTATATTAAAACAAAACTTTACTTAAATCAAATAATTATATCAACTTAGTGTATTTATTCTCAGTTTTATTTATATCAAAGGCGTATAAAATAACTTTTTGACAATCTCATATCTGTAACGTAAAAAATTATTTCATATGAAAAGAAATAAACCACTTTGTTTTTTATATGTATACAATTTGTAAAAACTTTTTAGATAAAAATGTCGTTAAATATTTTACTATAATAAAAAACGTGTACTTTATAAGAACATAGAAATTTATATAATGTCAATGTGTTCTCGTAATTAAAAATTGTGTATTTATTTATATTTATTTAATAAATATTATACAATTTATAATTTATTATTTTATATTTATATAGCAGAAAATATATAATACCTTTAGGGAGTTCATCATCAGTTCGTGAATCCGATCGTTTTAAACAAAACTATATTACGTATTGAACTCGCATCTATTATGATTTTCATTCAAATCATTTTATTTTTTATTTATTTATTTAACACCACATAATCATTTACAAATACATATAATGCAATACATGTTGTACAATGAGGCGGCCTTATCGCTAAGCAGCGATTTCTTCCAGACAACCTCAAACAAGTCATGAAATAAAATATTAAAAAATGAAGAAGGCGGTGCAAAAAAGATATACTTAAAAACTGAGTAAATATATAAATGACACTTACATATAATACAACATATACGTACATATAATATATATAAAGTTATAAATATGATAAGATATTATAATACTAATTTACTTGTTGAAGGTAAAATGATTTTATTTTTTTTTTAAAACTACAATAGAAGGCGATTGTCTTAAGTTTAATGGTAAGGCATTCCATAATAGAGTAGCCATAACAACAAAAGACTTTTTATAAAATATGGAATTGTGTGTTGGAATTTTGAGTACAGAACCTGATGCCAACGTTTTGGATTCTCTCAAGTTTATTTAGTTGCTCTTCAGATAGATTAAGATAACTTGCGTCGGCGTAGTCAAGAATTGGAAGAAGAAGAGATTTTGCAAGTATAATTTCGGTGGGAATTGGAAGTAAAGATCGAAGACGTTTTAAAGAGCTCATTGCAGCGAAAGTTTTTTTACTTATTTCCTTAATTTGTGAAGACCAGGATAAGGAAGTGTCAAAATAAAGACCAAGGTTTTTAACGTTCTGACTGTAAGGAATTATATGACAATCAAATGATACAGGTGGTAAAGTAAGCCAGTCAATTCTAGATATAAAATTAGAACTTCCAATAATAATTGTTTGTGTTTTTGCAGGATTAACCGTTAGCCCATAACATTTACTCCACTTTGATATAAGCTCGAGATCCCGATTCATGACAGATACGGCGGTAGGAAGGTTTTCCAGAGAAGCTTGAGTATATATCTGGATATCGTCTGCATACATGTGAAAGAGAGAAGAAATTGAGAGATCATTTTAAAGGATGTACAGCAATCGTGTTTACGGAAAGACGAGACTTCTCGTCTGATAGCAGTGGAAAAGTTAATTTGTCATTTACATCCCACCACGATTCCTAAGTTTAGGTTAACATAGAGTTTAGGATACAAGCAATAAGCAATAACTATCTATGGTATGGTCAGAAAATACATTGGGCATCCCAGATGTTCTATATATAATAGCCATCTCCTCCATTGAAATAAGGATGTTTTTTAATATTAAATAATTCTATAATATGTCTATGCTGAAGAACGAGGATCTTTGGTTTATTAAATTTAGGTTAATCTTTGTACTTGTCTATTGTATGCTCACACATTATCCACATTGATATACACCTATTTTAATATCTGAGACGTGTTCCCTAATGTCAATACCGATACTAATCTTTGTATAACCGAAGTATGACAAGCCACAATCACAATTAAGTTGAATGTATACTCGACCATTGCAAGAGAATGTTGCTCTTTAGTAACATACATATATGGATTAAGCGAAGAGGAGAATTGGTTCTAGATACAGGGAACATGCAATATATAGCAAGTTAATATACCGGAGTATGTGTTACTCTCTATGTATGTATTTCTATTATTTAATTTTTTATATTAAAGGAAGACAAACGAGTATACTGGTCAATCTTTAGTAAGTTATTAATGTAGTCGACGATCTTCAACGAGACCAAGGTAAATATAAAACACAGAAACGCTACAAGGTCATTATGTAAAAAATCTCTTTTTTTATCTCTTATATACTTGAAAAGATCGCACAATGAATTATTAGGAATTATTTCTAAAAAGAATAAACTATCTAAAAAGAAACACACATTTTTTTGCTTACGATCGAACAAAATAATTAAAATAATCGAAGACATATATTTCTATCTCATAAGGCACGCCTTCAGTAACTTATTAATAAATAATATTCATATTTTATATATTGTTATTTATTAAGAAAGACTAAATTATATACAACATACTTTTTACAAATTTATTTTTGATTTTAATAATCACTTAGAAGTACATTTTTTTTAATTGATTATAACTGACATTAAATTCACCATTTATAAGTTTCTTAGATAAATTTTAATCAATAATTATCGAATGTTATTTAACATAAAATGTTGTTCCTGCTAAGTGCCTTTTATGGTAACAATGAACTGACTAATCGATAGGATAATTATAAGTACGTTGCTCTTTTTAAACCTACGAAACTACTTTAGCTAATAGCACCACTGTAAAAGCATTACATGTCATGTCTTTAGTTATTACATAATATATATATCTAAAAAAACCTCGGTGGGGAGTTAATCTCTGTCGCGTGGATTCACAAACATAAAAATAACGGACAGAAGTCACACCCAGAATCGAAATATCAATCACACAAACAACTGTTCCGTGTGAGAATAGAACCCATGAACTTTGACTCAGCACTCAGCAGACAGAGCTACCAACCACTAACCAGTTTATTTTTTAAAGTACATTTCTAGATATGTTTTGTGTGCATCCTAAACTCTATGCCCGTAAACTCAGGAACCGTTGCAGGTAGATGACAAGTAAACTGACTGACAGACACTATCATCTCGTCTTACCGCGTAAACGTTTGCTGCAAAGCATTCGAAACGTGAGATAAAATTAAAAAATGTAAAAAAAAAACGCGAGTTATATCCGTAAAATAGTTTTATTGAAATGTGTATTACTCGTGTAAATCTTAGAAAACATTGGATAACGTTTGTTTAATAAAAAAAATAAGACATCTATCCGTATCAGATTTATAAAAAATCTAAGCAATATATTTTTTTTGTTACAACTAATCAATTTATTTCGTGCCTATGTTTTAAACCGTACGTATGTTTTAAGTACCAGGGTCATATATTGTTTGTTATTTACATAATACTCTAAGAAATGAAATTTTCTTTTTCTTTTAAAATACCCAGACTCTTGCCTTCCTTCCTTGCCTTGTTTGGTTATCTAATTGTTTGAAGCCTTACAAATGTCGTTTAGGTTAATTTATTAGTCCATAATACATTTAAATTATTAATAATGTTTTCAAAATTACTAATGGTATCTTAATTTATATTAATGGAATAAGTAATTGTTCTTGTTTAATAACTTTCGTTCAATGTAACTTGGCACTTAAAGGCATTTAATTTAATGGATATCTAAAAGTTTATAATCAATTGTAATGCCGATATCAACTGTCTTAATGATTTGTCGCAAAGTTTTTCCATTGTTTCCTATCAGAAATATTAAAAGACATATAAATTAAAATATAAGTAATAAAGTTTTAAAATGATTATTAGAACATTTTAATGGCTTTGTATGTTTTAAGTTTGAATATTTACAGTATACGTTACCATCGAGTAACACGTGTAAGTTTAAAAAGATTTGATTTGTCCATTCATATTAAAATATAAAAGATTTTAAAGAGTCATAATACTAACGATTCTTACACATCGTTGCTTTAATAAAAGCCAATAAGAATATATTATTCTCACACATTAGCCGTCAGCAAGCTTTTGTATGTGACCTACATTTAGAGGAACGTATTTATATTGCCCTACCCCTATCGGGTAAACTCTGATTATAAATCGTATTCGGCTATTTCATAGGTTTTCCACCATCATATGACGAACCACCAACTTTGGTCAGATTAAACATATTATTTTATATAAAAAACTAATCGATATGTATGAAATAAAAACTAAAATAATATTAGAAACCAATGAATTATTATGCTGTCTGTCTTTACAAAAGCATGACAGATAAAGATTAAACTTTAATACATTTTATTTCATTTGATATTAATAATAATAACCAGTATTTAACTTGTTGTATTTTTGTTGTTATATTTACTTCATTTTTAAATAAAACATAACTTTTTTGTTAAGTAATGACACACAACATTTTATTTATGTAAATAATTAATATAGATAAAGTTAAATAATTAATTTTAAGCCTCATAAGTTATGTCATTCGTCAATTATGTTAAAGAATTCAAGTCTCGAACGATTTAAGAACGAATATTATCACGACCCTACGTTCACACTAAATTGTGAAAAAACCCACCAAGTATATAGTAAGTATTCTAGTTAAATATTATAAAAGTGATAGCGACATATATTTAGAGATTTAACGCGCCCTTTTCCTGCCTGTTTCGAGAAAATTAAGCACGGAGTGAGACAGATCTTAAGTTAAGCGATTTTATTAACGGCACGTTAATTATTAACCTGAAAATTTTATGTAATCTGATTTATTATAATAAATTTGTAATTATTGTATTCGGATATTTTTTTAGTTAATCTATTATTTTACAGCACTCAAAAATATTAAAAAATATATCTTATATCAACAAACAAAAAAGAACATTAATATTGTTGCTTATGTCTTCTAAAAAAGTTTACTTACCTTCAACAAGTGGACCGTTTCATCAGAAATAATCCACGAACTAATAAACACAAGATAAAAATCACTCGTAACGGTGCAAAGTTTACTGGAAATAGTCGGTAACTTCCTTAGACACCTCCGCACCATCCAACGGCTGGCTACAAACTGAAAGCTCGGAAGGGCTTTGGGCGGTTACAGAAAACTTTACTCCACATTGTGCTACTTATGTAGCGGCCAGTGTTGTACTAAGTTGGTTCTATTTGACAAAGCAAGGACGAATACACTAAATGACATTTACCAAAGT
This sequence comes from Mechanitis messenoides, assembly GCA_959347415.1. Taxonomy (NCBI): domain Eukaryota; kingdom Metazoa; phylum Arthropoda; class Insecta; order Lepidoptera; family Nymphalidae; genus Mechanitis; species Mechanitis messenoides. The sequence continues at coordinate 6,687,060 of OY365770.1, read as the reverse complement.
TCCATATTAAAACAATTAGTTTCATATTAATTGAAAACGTATTTATTAATAATTAACTAAGAAATAAACCTTCATTAAATTGTATCATGTCGTAGAGAGCATTTTGTGTTTTTGTGTCTTTCATGTTTACATCATACCGGTGTATAAGAAATAGGTTTTAGTTTGTTTGCAACGCATGAGAGGAACAATTTTATATTAATGTTTTTCTTAAATAAGGCCCATCTTTTAGTTAATTATAATACATATAATAATATATATATTTAGCTAATTATACCCTTGTCCAAAAAATTTACCGATTGGATCAAAGACAAATGAATAGAGGTATATGAAAATATTCACAGAAAATTCATGTTTAGACATCACATGTTCGAGAAATATTTTTTATTGTGTACGGTCCGAACTTTTCATCGAGGAGGCAGCGTTTCAAAACAATTGTATCAAGTATTACGAGTGGGGCTTATATTTATGTTCTATGTTTCGACCAAACTTCTTTTATTAGAATCAAAAGATATTTGATGTAGTAAGTAAAAAATTATAATATATTTATCGTTTAAGTCTATGTTTAGGGTAAATGTAAAATTCGAATCTTTATAGTACAAAGTAGTTTTTAGAAGCTACCGCTGCCATTGTGGGATAATGACAAAAGAAAAACGAAGTTAATACACATATTATTAATAAGCAAATCGGAATACCACCAAAATTTAACTTTTAATGTTATTTATATCAAACATGCTAAGAAAAGTGGCTGAGAGGAAATATATTTCATCTCAACATGGATGTAATCTCAAGATTTGAGCTTGGATTTCGTCTACGTGACTGGGATGGTTCCCTCGGAAAACTTGTATCTTTTTTAATTCAGAAAGGAGATTGTGTGTCAAACTGTTTAAAGATTGTATGTTGTGATTTGTATTATTTCGTTAGACTTTTATTACTACCTTATTTTGACAAATGTTACAAGACGTATCATATTAATGAATTCTTCACTTCCTACAACGAATAAAAGAAAATCGTTAATTTAGTCTTATTTATGTAATTAATGTAGATCGATTACTTATGTATGACGCTGATGATTTAATTTAAATCATACAATTTATATTTTTTTCCATTTATTAAAAAAAAAATATATAAGAATTTATTAAAAAAAATCTAAATTTCTCGTTTTCACAAAAATGAAGATTGAGAAGTCTGAAGTAAAACATGAATACTTACATATAATTTAGTATCGTATCTAAACTGTAATTGACATTTTTTGTTAATATTATAAAATTAATATTCATATAACAAGCAAAAGATGTTGATGAAAAATGTAAATATTGTTTTAGTTTAATAAAAAAATAAGAAAATAATTTTACAAAAGAATAAGATAATTAAGTGTTTTGTCAAAAAACAGCATACGTTACAAAAATATATAATATCTGTTCGAAAGGCATGAAAAAATATATTCATTTTACCGAAACCCGTTTCGTTGTATTATTATTGTAATAATAATTGAATATTAAAATGTTAAAAAAAAATTATAAAAACATTCGAGATTTTATTCCAATTTTGCGATAAAAAAGATTGTCATATAAAATTAGGAATAATTACAATATAAACAAAATAATTATTATATAAATATATGAATTGTATAAAAGTTAGGATGATTGATACAATGCAAAGGGTTCGTAAAATAGTGCGTCGGCTTTTTATATTGATGTACTAGTTTTGATCATTCTACTTATGTGTACTCACACTAGTCCGCCTCAGATTCGACATTTGTCAAAGCTTTTCCGCTACTTGATTATCGCATTCGAATAGATCTTCTGTTAGCTCTCGCAGCTGGCTTGCAGCTAGATCAAATAAAAGGTATATACAATTTCAATCCGTCACGCCTAGAAGCACCACCTTTCAAACGTTATCAATTAGTGACTGCTTCGCAGTAATTGACTTACGTTCCAGTAGTTGCGAGCGATTTCTTCTTTGTGTTAACTTTCCGCTTAAATTCTAATAAAACGTTTTAATAATTACACTTTTATATTGTATATACTTTTAATCGTATGATTCAAATTTATTATTACATTACTATTTTAGTCAGAACAGAATTTAACCCACCCATGGCAGGATGACATTAATGACCACTGAAATACTAAAACTTATATACTTGTTATATTTAAAGGTGCGCTCACGATTTAAATAAACTTTTTATATATATTGATAGAAAACATTTCAAATTTCAGGTAATAAATTTTCATTTATGGCTTCACCTTGAACGTGAGGGTATAGAAAGTCAGATATGACTATGACTGCAACGAATTCATAACTCAATCCTTTTACTATTTTTAAAAATATCTAGCATAAGCTGCGTATAATTTGCGTCAAGCATAATCTGCATATGGTAAATATTTAAATTTATACTCATCCAAGTACCTATTTAAATATACCTGAAATGCCTATTTTTTGCGTGCAAAATGTATTGAAAACGATTTTAAAATTGCTGTAACCACTACTATAAGTTACTGAGGCGACGAGCGACGTCTTCAAGACAATGTGCTATTCGTGACAAATGCTTGTTAAAGTCTCTTTTGTGAAGCTCGCCTCATTTATCACCTTACAAAGCTTATCAATGTCAGTAATAAATGGATCAGAGTAGAAATATAAATATGGTTTGATTTAATCCTTGATTCTTTCTGTTAAACAGTGCCCAACTTGCTTCCCAAAAATTGGTGTAGATTTACGATATAAAGCATAATGATATCGAGTAGTGCTTTTGTACTGCTGCTTCAACAGCACTGTAAGTATTCGAGACAGCAACAAGGAGCTTACGTGGTAAATGTAAGCCACTTGACGCTACCTATCTCTCAAGCGTGTTAAGTTGCTTTAAGATAGTTCCTTTCGCTTCCCTAACGTTTGGAGTTTTAAGTCTAGATACGAACAGAATACTTACAATACAACATTAAATAGAAGAAGAATTATTAATTTCATCGTTCATTTTATTTATTATCAAAATTATTTTTTTATTAAAAGTTAAGGCTATGAAATTTTTATATTATAAAATAACATGAAAAAGATTATAAAATATATCATTTCTTCAAAAGTATCTGTAACGGCGAAAGCATTACTAATACAAGGTAAAAGATGTAGTATTATGAAGCGTTGGCTTTTAATAATTATGTTATTACCATTTTTGTCAGAATTAATGAAAACACCTCTCACTTCAAAAATGTGTATGATATCTGAAAATAAATTTCTTAAATTGAAATTTAAAAATCTTCTGTTTTTACAAAGTTTTAACCACCCAAAGAGACCAATACTATGCAATTAGTTGCTTATTAATGAATAATAAGAGTGAAGTTATTCTGGACACAAAGTATTACATAATACAATAAATTATTCTAAAGTCTAAAACATATTTAAAGAAACTCCCTTCATGTAAACAATTCTAATGAAATATCTTACAAAGAATTACCAACAAGAGATAAGTACGTTTTATATAAATACAATGATTAAAGTTTTCATATAAACAAAGAAAGAAAGTAAATATGGTTATGAAATGATATAGAGCAAAGATTTACTTTGATGCTCTAAAAGGATATTAAATAAACATGGAACTCTCTTAATATTTTCAGTATGTATATTAATATATATTTTGTTGTACTTTAGTACGTTTAATTCTTAGGATACCTATACTTTTCAATTAAATCAAGTAAACATTTCTACCTTTGTAGCGAACGATCAAATTGAGTTTGTATAAGCTTAAATATAAAGGATATACTCGTAACATGAAGGAGTTGTTATTACTACGGAGAAAAGTATACATATTTATTCACAACGACGAAGATAATCTTTTAAACGTTGATGTATGCTTAGCAATATTGGTTTTTTCAACAAATAAAGAAATTATGAGTTACCGCATCATTAAATCTGCCGAATTTAATATCTGGGAATTAATTAGAGATATAAAGGTACTATATGAAAAAAACGAATTGTCGCACTACAATACTCCCACATTCTGCTAGCCTAATTTTCTTTACGATCCAAGATTAAATTTATATCTTTCATATAAATAAAAAACAGTACTTTATTAATTAGACAAAATTATATTTATATTTTTAAAGTCAATAAATCTATAAAATTAGTAAGAGTCAATATAAAATTTGATTTAATTAAATTAATTAAATTAATTTTGATTTTCTTATTTCTGTGTAATAAAATTATGAAAATTATATTATATTAGCAAATGTACCATTTCCATATGATATTATATTCAAGAGATATTTAGTATTAAATAATATATCTTTGATAGATTTTAAATAACCCGTACCACGAATATTTTTATTTGATCTTGTTTTTAAACATCTATAGCCATATTAATCATAAATAATTTAATATAATTAGTTAATTTGAAGCCGTTCCATCCCTAGATATATTGTATTGTAAAAATTAATTATTATTAATTATTATTCTATACAGAAGTATAGAATACTAAATTCATTGAAATGGATAGCGATACAATACTTCAATTGGTAGAGTGATGGGATGGTTCCCAAGAGGACACGAGTTCAAATCCTGCTCGAATAGTTAATTGCGAGTGTTAAATGTCATTTGAATTATTTTCACTACACTGGCAATCTAACAAGCGGCCTCGTTAGATATTCGTCCATAATATTCTCTACGATATATGTAAATTTGTAAATTACTATAATTTTCTTTACAAATTTTACCTTTATATCACTAAAAGCTCCTAGATACTAATAATAATTTTGTATATAAATACTTGAAACAATATATATTAAACAAGACTACTGAGAGGTGCTAAGATTTACGGAAAATGAACATTAAGAGAAATTATATATTAAGAAAGCCACCTGTTGCTTCGGTCTTTTATCTAAGTTTTAGTTTTATCGTTTCTTAGCGTTCAACTCATCTGTAAAATGACCTGTATATGTGCGGGACTCCTATTAAGTTCTTTTCTTTTAAAACGTATTGAGGTAATATATTACAACAGCTGTAATGATTTTTGAGAAGTACATAGTACTCCTATGAATATCTACTTAGTGAATATATATAATATAGATTTTTAATTACTATTGTACTTATATACAATAAACAGTTAAGTTAAAATAAGTCATATTTGTTGAAACCAAAATTATGAAAAATTGTAAACGAAATTTCACTTATTTGTTTAATAAATTATTTGTCCTGTTGAGAGTTAGAAATAGTATTTTGAGACATACTAAATGATTAGATTGTTCAGTATTACAATATAGAAATATGTTTTTCAATCTATAATTTTATATCAATATTTGAAATGTTTAATAAAAATAACAAAAATAAAAAGAAATGGTTTGAATACATATGATATACTTTTTGAGGATTTGATAACTTAAGGAGATTTTTTTTTAATTATTTTCAAAACTAAGTCAAAAATAAAAAATATATATATTTTATAAAAATACCATTTTCCGAGAACATCAGGAAGAAAATACCTACATTTTAGTAACATGTTCAGAAAAATAATATATTAAATTTGACACACACATTTAAGATTAATTCCACTCCATTTAAGATATTCTATAAAAAGGGAGTAAGTATTTCTGAATTCCATACCGTGAGTTCATAATAAGATTATATAAACTGAATGCGAAATATGAGAGAGATGCCTTGAATAAGGGAGAGTATATACTAGTCAGCTTAAAAAAATACTATACTTGTACTTCACTTCTACTTCACTTCTAGGTAACTTTGATACCATACTCGTACTTAGATTGTTTTGTCTTTTATTTTAAAAGAATATTTAGTATATATGTAAAATTTTTATATTTTTGTGAAGAAAATGAGTTGACTTTTATAATTTAAGGAGAGGCATATCAAGAATTAGTATTAATTTAATGTTTACCATGTGTTAAAAATGAGTTGTGTTATCTTAAATACTTATACGAATGTAATAAGTAAAGTAATGAAAAAAGTTTTTTTACACAGTGTGTATTGTTTTGAAATAATATAAACAGATATTTCGAAATCAGAATTTTAATTAATTATTTATCGAGTGTTAAGTTACTTTTTAGCATAACTTTGAAACAATATTGTTTATCAGTATACTTATTAAATTATGCATTCCGTATCTATTGGGATACATATATAAAAATACATGAGGTGTTGAGTGTTCAAAGCTAGTCTTCAAATATGAAAATCCAACATACCTTCTGCAATGAATTCACGGTTTCCCTTTACAAGATTGAATTAGCAGCAGCCGCGTACTTCATCAAATTACATAAAATTTATTGTACAGTTATAAAATTTTATTTCCGTCTCTTGAATTTTAAGAGGGCTTATAAAAACGGACATAACATTTTAAATTTCATCTAAAACGCGCTTGATGGCGTTCTATAACTGTTCATTTATAAGCAGTCCTTAATAAATTTTCCAATCACTATTACGTTTTAAAAGAGACTTTTTTTTTGCATACAATATATTAGGAAACAACAATTAAGTTTTTTTCCATTAAAAATATATTTTTGGCTAAATGTTTCGCTATAAAGAACATTAACTCCAGAATTTTAACAAATAATGTAATTATTCTATACTGAAAGTAGTCTAATGTGAAGAAGGTTTAATGAACGATAGGCGCTTAGTCTAAGATTACGTAAATTCACATTGTAGCTTGTAATCTAGATAATGGTGCGGTACTTTAGTCGTATATAAACGAAATGTCTGCAGGAGTCATCGCATAGACAAGACAAGTTTTATGCTACAGGATTTTTTTGTTATATAGTATATAAAATGAGGTATAGAAATTCCACTAAAGCGTTAAAATGTTCCTTAAAAATTTAAAATGTTTTTAAACAATAACCTCACATTAGAAGTAATATTTATTATGAAAAAAAAATGTTATATTAACTTTACTAACCATTTTATTCATCTGTCGAGATTTGGAATAACACGTGAAAAGTTTTTGAATTAAATATATTTTAATACGTTTCATCACAATATCTGAATAGATAAACTGAAAATTTACAAATCGTATCATAATATTTATACATTGTTTAAATTACTATTACTTGTGGCGAAATTTTTGTGTAATATTGACTCCTATATTAAGATACATATACATCGTTGCGTCAGTATTGAGACAGTCTTGAATGGTAGCATGTACATTCATGTATCTACATTGATGTATTTCAACAGATCCACTAAACGTGATATTTGTATTATTTGACGACTCATTTGACTAAGTTTGGCGAATTCTCAAATGTATTCTATAAACATATATATACAAAATATAAAAAGATAATAAAATGTCTATTTTTTATGTAATATGCGTAATAATTTAACAGAATATTATAACTTTTTTTATGGAAAGGGATTGCAAAGGAGCATACGAATCACTGGTGAAATGTGTTCACCGCCGCCCACGAACTTTTGCAACATCTGAAACTCACAAAAGCGTTGCCAACGGTCTTATTTTGGTGACAAGAAATCGAATCGAATTCTGTTTTGGGCAAACTCATGTGATATTGAGCCGTTAGAACACTGATAAACTGACTATCTTGTAGCGCTGCTCGAGATTTTAGAGACCCCTGCCTTGTCTTTTATGGTTACACCAAACCATCGCAGAGATCAGAACAGTATTCATGACATTATCGGACTTGAATTTCAGCTTAGATCTGCTGAAGGAGAATAGGAGAAGAGGAATACGTTTCAAAGAGTAGGGATCAGATGGAATGGCCTCCTTTTGGTAGAAAAGAGTCATATTCAGATGTTAGTTGCATTAAACATAACCAGGTTAACGTTATCCCAGTCGGAGACGAAAACCGTTCTAAGGGTAAAGGTTCAAACGCTCGATCATGCTTCCTCTGAGTTACTTCGGAACTATTAGCTCGTAATTTGTATATAAAACTCTTCACAATACAACTGTACAGTCATTTACATACCAAATTTAAGCAGATCGTATCATGCATACTGGGGTCACTCGGGGGACGGAAAAAAAATATAATTTTGTACAAAAAATCGCTACTTTTAACGATCTATCTTACAACTATAATTTATACACATTTATAAACAGCTTTACGTTCTTCATTCAATTCAATTATAAAAATATTACAATTTTCTTCAAATGCCGAAAAAAGCGTGGAAATAGAAATGCTAACATCTAGCTATCTTGTAATATCCATGAGTTTGACAACAGAATTCTTCTTAACGAGACACCAGTTTTGTGACTATGTATATAAGTAAGTTAATTATAATTGTAGCATATTAAAAACATTAATCGTAATTTAACTATAAGAATAATTAATAAAATAGAATGGACATCTTAGATATCTGTCGCTGATAAGGCTATTGCGCCATTTCCTGTCAAAGCCCATGGAAATGTAGAGAGAAACTCTCAACAATTATGAACATACTTCCCATTTTCACATTAAGCTCAATTAGTTCTCGATTCGTCTTTGCAGGAATACTCTTGACTTTAATACTATTTATTGTATAGGGTTCAATTTGCTAACCCTTATAACTTTGAAAACGTTTCATATTTTTAGAGTGCGTTCCCTTCACGAAAAATTCCTTTACACTTATCCTCTTTTTGCATCAATTCTTTCAATATTCAAGCTTTAAAGTCTTTGAGACTTCCTGCATTCGTAAAATGTGCAAAGTGTCAGGCAATATTTAAATTAAAGTTAAGGAATTTTGTCTCGACGCTCTTCTCTTTCCTTATAACAATATACCTATGTATTATATTCACATATATACATATAAGGATGTTGTATATTACATGTAATATGGTATTTAATAATTATTATATTGTATTGCCTGTGTTTGTATACCCATAATGACTTAAAAAATAGCATTGCTTTTTAGCATAACGGGCGACTTGTTGAACCTACTTTATCTTAACTACTTGATTTTTAGATTGCATTAGATTAGATTAGATTAGATTAATTAAAGATATAATATCTTATCGTATCGCATCGTTCAATTAAGCTTAAGCTAATCAAATGTAATCTAATCTGTTTGTTTATAATCTGTCCGCAAGATCAATAAATGTCCAAAAAAAAGGTGCATATAATATTTAGATATTATATCATCCAGAATATTTATTTAAAGTGTCCAAGAATAACAAACGATTACTATTAGGTAAAATATCATATGTATTATTTATAATAAATTAAAGTGACCTTAATGGTTTGACTTTTTAATTCGTCATTAAAAACAAAAAAAAATAGTGCATTGAATGATCGAATTTAAATTATGAACGAAATTCTTTTGCTTAGACACTCAAAACACACAAATCTTACTTAGTTTTTGGCTCTGGTGTTACCACAAATTATTTAATTTTTTAACAAAGGACACAAACAAGAAGAACTAGATTTGATAAGGTTATTTGATATACATGAAAGTGGATTCGGTTTGGTTTGTTGCCAGCCGGCTTCCTGAGTCTTTCTCAGAAAAAAAACATATAACAATATAGATTTTTACACAGTATATGAAGGTAGATAGAAATTAATAATTATATAATTACGTCATTTGATACAGAAACATCCAAATGTGTTTTGAAAATTACTAAAAGTTTATCCAAAATTTGTCTGCTGCGGATTAAATACTATATATTATGAAATTAAATGGACAGTGCATACTAAGCAAAGGAAATTTCATTGTCTAGCTGACATTAGCTAGGTTAGCGCGCTTTATCAAAGTACAACAAGTGACAAAAAGGTAGAGTCCGAACATATAACAGTTTCTAGCTCCATCGCATTAACTTTCTGGTTAAGAAAAATGTTATATTATTTTTAATTATTTATATATTTTTTCAATTAAATCAATTTTTTATTTGATTATTAAAAAACAAAATACCAAGAGAGATATTTCGTTTTTTAATGATATTTCACCACCAGCCAATTTGCTGTTACGTATAGAAATCCCGAATAAGTGGTTTTCATTTACAAAAAAAAAATCGCTTTACCGATGTCGTCAAAAAAATAAAACAGCTCTGAGGTATAAATACGCGTCGACACATCACCACTCAGATAGCGCAATTAGTTTTGTTTGTAATCGCGAAATCGCAATTTTCAGGTTTATAGAAAAAATTGTTTTTTTAGCTTAGCTTCGACAATTTTGTAAGAAAACTAATCATCTCTAAGTTACAATAATACGCTTCGATTGCTATGAATTCAATTGCATAATCAGGTCGCGAGAAAATGAAAGCCGAAATATAAGATTAAACACATACCCACACGTACCTAGATGTTTTTAAAAAATGTATAGAACTGCTCGGAATACTATAGAACGTGAAATAATTAAAAAAAAAAACTATTTCGCATATCAGGGTGATTACAATAACTTCTTTATATACTATTATAAAAGAGCAGAATTGAATTAATATTTTATTCTTTTATTTAACGAGAAAATCCTGCGATAAAAACAGAACCGTCATTTAAAATGTATATAGCCGCTTGCAAAAGAAATAAATATCATAATCTTTATGTATAGAAATATTGAACTTTATACAATTCAAACAACTCCATAGAGATTAAAAAAATATATTAAGTAAACATGTTTGTTGACTTTTTCTTCACCACGAGGGAATTATATTGCCATATTTTTATTAAGAACATAAAAAGGGGGAGCAGTTATAGCTTCGAAGAAAATATTCTATCACATCAAGAACATATTTGCTTTCCAAATTTTTTACAATTTCGTTCTTTCATGGAGAATATATTCAAGTAACAATATATTTCTACAAACAAATTCAAATTAAATCTTTACGTTACATGACAACTTGTAACAATGAATTTCGCTTTATTATTATTATTTTTTATAAATAAACTCTAACATTTTCGTTCTATATTTGGCTGGTTTAGATAGAGTACATTTTATTTTATTTCTGAATGCCTCATCTCTCAGTAGGAATATTTATTTCTAGATTATTTTTATTATTGTCAAGATAGTGGTTATCATCCATCGATTAACATTTGGTTTGGTGTGGTAAAATACTTGAATTAATATAGTAAATCTGAAAATCTCTACATCATCTGTTTCGCATAAGTCAGTTAAGTTTTCTCTGTATGTCAGACAATAAAGTTTTGTTTGTCTGTCGCACCAATAAAACCCGAATAGAAATGGAAGTTATATCTATGCTTTTAATTTTCATGTTTCGCCTTCGGCCATATATCTGTGTTTACTTTCACGTTTGGTAAATTAGTATATGTTTGAATTATAATTTTACACTTGGTCTTTCAGGTAGCACATTTTATAAAAGCTTTTTTTTGCTGTGTTATTTATTATTAACATTTTTATCAAAAACTTAAATGATAATAGTAAGTTTCAAAATGTATGCGCAATCAGCGTCGTTCTGAATATGTTAATGAGACAATAACAGAGGAAATGTATTTTTAAAATTATAACATCAACCTAAAAATAATATATGACCCAACTGTATCGCTAGAATAAAACCCCTTTAGCCCGTTTAATTTAGTATAGTTTTAAGAAAATAATATTCCTTTAAATATTAACAATAATATAAAGAAATTAATAAAAATAGACTTTCTTCCTATAACTTGTTGAATCTTTTGTTAAATATTCAATTGTCTAAATCGACTTCTATTTTATGAATAATATAAAATATTTTATGAAAATATGGTAGGTCGTGCAAATATCTTTTAATGATCCAGAGCAAAGGTAACTATTTTATAAAGAGTTTCTGTTATTAAATTATTTATTCTTTTTGAAGACCCAGATTAATAATTCGAGATATATAAATATATTTCTTTATAACTTTTTCTCTATGCTTCTGCTTTTAAATTTATTTAAGCTATAAAACATATACCTTAAAAAAAATTAAATAAGCTACCAAATACTGAATTTGAATAAAATAGTGCCGTCTGCTTCTTATCCTCGCCTTTTATTATCTCATGACCATATGTTTACTCGCAAAACAGAAAAGTCCTGTGGGAGTATGGTGAGTGTCGACCAACTAAGAAAGTAAAACTACAAGTTTTACCCATTACCACAAACTTTTCGAAATATCTAAATTTTGGCTAAAAATAAATGGTAAAATATACAAAAGCTAAATTATTTTTCAAAAGTTTTTGCAATATGTAATAATACTAATATATTTGTAATCTTTTGTAGTTTATATATTAATAATTTAAAATTATAAAACGCAATTTTAAATATAACATGTCAAATGAGCTCACATGGAAAAATAATTTCAGGTTTTGAAAGACCATTCACCATATAGTTGATTGAAATACACTTTCTAGTAACTCACCACTAATTCAATTCTGGGAATGCTTTTTTATGGGAATGGGATTTTATTAGTTGTGTGTTGATAAAGATGATTTTTTTAAGATGTCTTTTAATTTATCTGTATTGACGTCTTTTAACATAATAAGATATATCGACTTACATAACTTAAGCTTAAGGCAAGCTTATCTTAGCTTAGCTTTGTTGAGTAATAAAATCAATTATCATATTAAAACAAGACCGATTGGGAGTTTACACCGTTAGGTGTAAAATTTTTAGCCTAATGCCGTCTTACATAATTAGCATTCATTACTGTAATAACACTAATATTTCATTTACGAAATTTAATGTCACTATATCTTAGCGTCTCACTACACAATACTTTAACGTTCTAAAGAATATACGTCAACTTTCAAAATCTTCCTCGAGTATACTCTACTAGTTAACGTTGCTGAAGTATAAAACCAGAATTAAAACAATTTTAAAAGGATTATGCGGATGACGACCTAGTTTTGTGTAGATTAAAAAGTCCTAGAATGTTAATAAGTTTAATTAAAAAATATTATAATTCAAGATATGTCTTATTTTATTATTTTATTTTTTAAACGCTGTGATCATATAAAATTGTGTCATAAATATATCTCATTTTTCAAATACAGCCCGTATTTGAATAATGAGACATATTTATGACGTCCATATAACAATTACGTTCATAAAAAAATTAACATTAAATTAAAATAACCATGCATAGAGTTATATAAATAAAAAAGTTTTAATGAATATTTTTTTACAAAATTGATATTCCATATATTCCATTTATAGTTTTTATACTTTTACAATATTATTACATATAATTTTCAATAGTTCTATGTAATAATAATATTCTAACAACTGAACCTTAATGGGCTATCGATAAAGTTATTGATGAAATTGTGACACAATTTATGTTTTATAATTGAGTTTGGGAATAAAAATTATAACCCTCAAAAGCAGTGCAATCGATAGATTTCAGATTTCTGTTTTGGCATCTAGCCCATAGTGTGGTAGTTTTTATATTTTTTATTACCAGTAACATTTCAAAATCATAATAATGATTATGTTATTTAGCGTTTCGTTTTATTTTCGAAAGTTTGAAACCAGCCGTCACCCATTTTTGTAGATATGTGAGAAAGGTCGTAGGATTACCTACGCCTTAAACTTTCGAAAGTTTAAGTCTAATGGCAGAAAACATGAAGAAATCTAAAACCTTAAAATTAAATTAAATTACAACCTCGTAGTTTAACATAATTATATGGTAATTAAATAAAAGTAAGATTCATAGTTTACGATATTGTACTAGACTTTAGTTTAGTTAAACTAAACTATAGTTCAGTTTACTTCAATTTAAGTTTCGGAGATACTCTGAAGGATCGTTTCTTCGCTCACCGCAGATTTACAGACTAGGTAAAGAAATGGCGAGGATACTTTCGCATACTTCTACTCAGTCTCAACCGACGGAGCGGATTATCGGACGATGCGAATTTTCTGACCCGCTCCGCGGCCTTGTTAATGCCAATGATTACTCGTAAAAAGAGGCCACGGCGACTCAAACAGCTTTGCTGGCTCGCATTTTAGGCGTTGCACTTTACCCGTCGGGGTGTCACGGTGAGTGCGAACGCGAATCCATGGCGTCCCGCTATGGCGTTGAGGGCAACCATTGATTTTTATGCTGCCGGGTAGTTGCATATAACCTCCCGGCCATCATCCCTTTGGCCGACGGGATATCCGTAAGGATTTTTTCCATCAGAAATAAAAAAAAAGGTTTACACTTTGTAGCGAGACCGTGCTGCCAAATATGAACTAAAACTCTTTGCGCTGACGTGCTCTTTGTGAGGTGGTGTAGCTGTTTGAGGTGATAATCCCATGCTATGCACATCTCCAGGGTATGACAAACTAAGTCGCCCAGCTACCGCAATGATGGCAGTAGCTTTTTCATATCTGCTCAACTTTGTGCAGCTACTGTTCAAAGCAACCGTGCCCCGTACCTGCAAAAGACGGAATGTAAGAACCTCATGGCGACGATTTAAACACGGTTGTGACTGCAACTGAACCTTCTTCGCTGAAAGTATCTCCGCCTGAAGGTTCAAGGGGTGATCGCTCGCAAGCAATGTAAACGCGGTGAAGGATACCGTAAGGTACCTGCTGCTAACTCTCACCGCGGTGGTTCTATGCAATTCTAGCAAGACGACTATGGATTCTTTAAAGTTAAGTTACTGCCAATATTTTGACTTCTGTCTCATAATGAGCACGTAACAAATTCTTTTTATTTAAAATATTTAATTTACCGACTTAAAAAATAGAATTTACTGTCTTTATTGTTTAATTGTAGTATATAACAAAATATTAAGCTTATTAATACACTAGCTTGAACTTAATGAATTCTAAATATTTTTCAAAGTTCGCTTATTTTATGCCACTAAAAATCTTTTTTTTGCACAAAAAACAAATTAACTGCATTTTCAATAAAACCCATAATTTGACCCATAATTTTGACTGAATTTCAATATGGTCATTTTTATTGTTTTTTGATGTTAGCATATGAATTTACTTTCTTTAATATTTAAGTTCGGTAATTGTATAATTTTATAAAAAATAGCACCTCCTTTTGTATACAAAAGGAGGTAAAAGGAGGTTTAAGTTTAACTTAATTGTAAACTCAAATAATTCTTGTAAATTGGTGAAGTTGTTGTTGTTGTGTCCTTTTTATCCTTCGTAAGTTTTGATAGTAATTATAAAATGTCTTGACTAATCTATAAATCAACTAATCTATAACAAACAACACGATACGAATAAGTAGGTTGAATTATTTAATGTAGGTTTTTTTACGAAGTAGGCACTAAAAGTTTCAGTTAAGACAATGATTTAATAAAATTTCATCTCAATTGGTTCAGTAGTTTTTGTGTGGAGTTGTACATGCTTTCGCGTTAATAAAGTAACAGAAATAGAAATTAGGTTTGCCGACATGTTAATTAAGAAATCATTTCAGGACAAACCAGCACCTGTTAAACAACTATTCAAACATTCATATATGCTTTACCCTCACACAGACTACACACAAAGGCTGTACTTAATTTGCTAGCTCAAAGAAATTTAATTACTCAAACTACAATTTTTTATAGTGTTGGATTTGTTATTGTTTTATAGTGTCGAAGCTTTATCTTTTAAGTTAGAGTATCTTCACAAAAGAACTTATTTTGGTAATTGTGGTCGATACCACACAAACCTTTTAACACTGCCATTTTAGGAACACAAGTGAATGATATGCAATCAAACCGGAAAAGATTATTAAATAAATATTTTTAAATATACTACCTGAAATTGAATATTGAATAATGTGGATTACAGACGAACATAAAACAATGTTATCTATTCATAAATATAGATAAAGAGTAACTATGCCAGATGGGTACATTAAAAATTTTTAATTTCCCAATCTGACATTTATATGGAGTATTTGAAGATTAAACCATTTCCTTGCCATTAGTTATGACGAATAACATCGATATGTAGATTATACTAAATATTATATATTTCCATATTTTTCCAATTTTTCAGTTTTACGCCAAAAGATAATAAGACTATAATTTCAATAAAGATAATTATATTTATTTGTATTATTTGTGTTAATTATTTGTGCTAATTATAAATGTTTATGGATGTCCTATGGTTTGTAATGGTTTGTAAAGGTGTGGTCATTCGCATGTTTTTTTAATAAACATGTATTATTAAATTGTTAAAGTATTATGTACATGTATTATTAAAAAAGTTAAAGTATTCGTATGTCCAAAGTCCAAATGAGTACACAATAGGCCTGTTTTAATACTTTATTTATTTTCTTTAGAAAAAATTATACAGAAGATCTTAAATGGCAAAACGTTTAAGTGTAATTTGAGATTGTTGGGTCTTATAAATGACTGCCACATCGAGCCCTTGGGGACGTACTCAATTTGCTGATCATTTATGCGAGATTAATTCTACGCTTGGGATCTACACTAATAATTACATAGATTATAAATATATTGTTGTTACAATTCATTTTAAAGTTGTGTTAACAAAAAGTAAGTTTAAAACATTGTTTTAAAAATCACTTATGATTGAAATACAAATAAAATTTAAATTTAATTACGTCTTTCTAATTTAATACTTTTTAAGTAATTTTTTATTCGTTTATTGGAAAATGTTATATATATGTTATAAGTTGTATGATAGATATTACTTGAATTAATTCAGTATTGGCATTACCTTTTTGTTTTCAATGATACAAATAGTGCAAAGAGTATATCAAAGTATAAAAGAGAAATCATACGATCATTCGGCCGAATTTAGAATATTTTAGATGTAAAAATAAGTTATATCAAGAGATGAATTGTATAATGTGGGAAAGTAAAGGGACGTCAAGCGCAGAAGTGCAAGTTGATTCATTCAGACGGTCTCTGAATGGATGCAATCCATGACTGAATATGCATTTTACTGTTTGATTTTAGAGACTAAAAAATAGTAAAAGTAACCAGCGCTGTAGATTCTACTGATTATAAAGAAGTAAAATGCAATGAAATCACTGTTAATAAGCAGCTCGATCTTCTAAGACTTAGCACTTA
Source organism: Mechanitis messenoides (assembly GCA_959347415.1). Taxonomy (NCBI): domain Eukaryota; kingdom Metazoa; phylum Arthropoda; class Insecta; order Lepidoptera; family Nymphalidae; genus Mechanitis; species Mechanitis messenoides. The sequence continues at coordinate 6,670,207 of OY365770.1, read as the reverse complement.
GAGATCTTTAAATGTTTTTTGTAGAATTCAAATAGCAAAGATAAAAGATAAGCATGTTGCGCTCGCGTCGATAATAATAAGTCATAAAAACCACTGCCTTACCGCTTCCATCCATAAGAATAATTAAATTGGGTGAAGTGTGTTCGTGTGTATGTGTGATCGTGTTTTAAAAAAAAATAATAAATTATATATAGGTTGTGACACGTCTTATATTTATACACTGTCATTGTTGCTTGTATACAAATGGTATGGATATGTTATTTTTAAACCATTGAAGTAATTAACCAAACCTATATCAATACAGACGGATATTTTATTACTGTAATCACTTTTAGAAATTTGGCAACAAATAGAACCATTGTAATCAGTGTTATATGAAAGCCCAATGATTTAGTCAATTAATATTGCAAACTCAGTCTACAAGACAACCAATAACCGCAAGCTGCACCCGTTTATGAACATAACCCAAGGGTCAGGCATATATATTTAGGTATATTGTCAATCAAATAATAAAAGGAACATATATTAATAATTCTTTATTAATATTAAAGTAACAAAGATAAATTAATTATAAATAACATATCATTATAGTTCATATAACCTTAAAAAATTAAGGAAGTCTCAAAACACACTACAACCACATTTTTTTTCGTATAATTTTTTTTAAGAATACTAAAAAAATATACTAATACTTAATTATCTTTTTTTCAAGATATATTTATATATTATATCACGACATAAAACACTTGGTGTATAAAACATTACATCGTTCACACGCTCTCCGATTTCAAAGAGCTTCTTTTGTGTTTCATACTTTTGTACTGTTAATTAATATTTTAGAACGAAATATCTTTCTGATTAAAACTTTAACAGTAGCAAAGAAGGTTTTAGAAGAGAGCATTAAAATTAGAAAAATAATTATATATTTTAGAACATTAACATCATGAAAATATACGTAAAAAATACAGCAAAATGCTAATCTTACTGTACTAAATTGAAATATATTTTGTTGTTTCTTAATTAACTTCTAAGAACAACAACTGCTTTTACTTCTTAATGTACTGATATAGTGTTTAGTTCTGATGCTTGTAAAATGAGCGGACATTTGATTATTTGACCAATAATTGTATATAAGTCAATTGTTTCGTTATGGCTACTGATGGCAAAGCGATGCTGCCTTCGGGTACAGAGGCCCACATTGTCAGTGTGTGAAAATTACGATATCGACACTGTTGAACTTCGGTTCTCAACTCAACTCTATAAGAATCATTTACCAGTCACGCCAAGAAAACCAAGTGAATAGGTTAGCGCCTCCAGAAAAAGTGATAGTCTACCTAGATCTATATTTACAAAGACCAATCTGTCATCTTACTCAATCAATTGAAAAACTATAATTAAAACAATATAGTATTTGCGACATATATATAACATTGAATATAGTATCTTTCATTTAATATTAACAATTATTAGTACACACTATAAACAGATACATACCAAAACGACAGGCAAAACCGGATTTTATAGATTGTAACCAGTAATAATATCTGAATTTATTAAGTTACTACGTTATGAAATCTGTGACCACAGGCAGGATATCACGTGTGTAAATGTAGGGTACCAACCTTGAACTTCCAATTATGATAGCCTGGCCTGAAACTTCTTAGATTCAGTTTTAACTCATAACTTTTGCTGGAAACGCATACCCAATCCTATTCCTCATTTTCTTTTAGTATGCATTCTAAAATATGCGATAGAGAACACTGCCTCAAGATTTGTAATTTAAAGTAGAAAAAATGTTATAGACAAAGTTTATAAAAACAAATATTAAAAGAAGAGATAACACTCCACCTTGCGGCAAAAGAGCATCAGCACTTGCTGAATCTGAATAAAATTCACGTACATGGACCCTTTGACGACGGAGTAAGTAACATGAAATCGGCCTTTGGAGTAAAGTTTGAATGTATAATAAAGTTAACATTGTATTCTATATTATTAGGTATTAACATACCTATTGCAGTCATTACTGAAATCTAAAAATTTCAATATTTTAACATGATGGTTCTCCATACCCTGTTTAATGTTATAGTTATTTTAACTTGGGCCGTAGCCGTAATATGGTGAAGGCGAAAAAGGTCTTGATAGTGATTTAAAAAATTATAGTTACAAAGGATGGAACTATATTAATAGTGCACAAAACCTTTAAGGATTATGGGTAATAAAGGAAGGAAAGAAATAGGACGATAATCTGATAAGTTTGAAGAATTAACTTCTTATTCCAGAGGAATGATATAAGATTCTTTTCAATAAGTTTTTTTGTTAAGAATATTGGCCAGTATTGATGGAAAAATTTAGAAGGGATGTGATAACGGGGACTATGATATTAGAATTAATGAAATCTTACGATCATTGCAATTGGAGCCAACATCATTACGAATCTAGATTTCCGTAATGATGTTGGCTTTTTAAATTAAAATTAATTAATTTAATTAAGTTAATTAATTTAAGGTTATCCTAGTAAAAAACAACATTAAGTATAATTCGAAGAGATAGTAAAGTTCATAATACTTATTTAAATTAAGAGAATTTTCTTTGATGTACGAAATAAAAACCCAATTGGAGAATTTAATTCTTTTTATTCATTAATTTATTTTTATAGATAGCTTTAAATAAAAACATCATAATCATAATATTTTACCTTTAAGTTTTAAAAGTTTTATATGCTTTGTTTGACAGTCAATCCCTCAGAGTCATCATATATAATGATTGTTCACAGTGAAAGACTCGTGTTCCTTTTTTATATTGTTTTTTTAACTGGGAGGCATTGTTTTAAAGGTGAATTCGATTTTCTTTTATTCGTTTTAAGCGGTTCAGACAATGTTGTTTAAAATTGTTGCGAAAAAATTGTTTTAATCGTCAAGAATCCTACAAAATGTGGTGAAAACAATAGTATCTGTTTACTGTTAAAGTAATATATTTCACTCCTTTCAATTCATTAATTTTTGTTTTTAAAGTATAATATTGTATTAAGTATAAGCAAAATTAATTTGAACAAAATTTGATATTACAAAACAACAAGGAGCGCTGATTTCCAATTAAAGCCGTCTCGTTAAACCTTACCAAGCTAGTCCAAGGAGCCACTAGCGTGCCGGATGTTGATTCCCACAGGCCTTGTTCTGTTGACGATTGATCCAGACAGGTACTTAGTCTTTTTCTTAGTCTCTGGGTGGTTCCGATCACTGTTTGGTGAAATCTGTATCCGTTTACTCCCCCGATTCCAGCTCTAAAAGTACGAGGCGGATGTGGCAACACACATAAGCAGATTGGGATTAGATGAAATCTTTCTGTACATCTCTCCTGCAGCTATATTATGGAACTCAGTAAAATAACTTAACTCAATTGGTTTACTTATCCCTGCTTTTACCAGTGACTCCTAAAAAAGACCTCCTATCTTATATAAGTTTTGTTGTTATATCAAATTTTGAAATATGAATTTCTCTTCGTATTTTTCTTAAAGTATTAAAATAAATTGTTTCAAAGTTAATTAAACGGTGTGTATTTATTTTAACAAGTTTTTTTAATTTGTGCTAGTGCTTTTAAACCGATTCTGTTGTGTTCTCTTTATATTTGTGTTTTGTTTATTTGTTAAATCTGACAATTGATTAGGAATTCTTTCGGAGAACCAAATTACGGTCAACTAACCTAAGGAGAGCCCTTAGAATTTATGTATCTTTAAGACGCCGGTGAAAACGAAACTAGTTCTAAGCGACATTAAATGACATAAAAACGGGCATAAGTCCACTTTCAAAACCTCAAAAATTTTTGGTTATAAAATCCGACTTGGGCGAGAATGTTAAAGTAATTTTTTTTTAAATAGATTTCACATAGCAAACGTAAAATAGTTGTAATCAAATACTCTTGTCGTATTTTCTGTAAAATATTTTATTTTTAATTTTTTTATTTTATAGATTAAGCAAAAAAACCATTGCATTGTCTCAAAATTTCCATTTCAAAATAAAAAATCAAATTTTATCTTAGGGATACTATCCCGTTAATTCTATCAGCTGAGATATTTTATTGGCATTCGTTCTTATAAATTAAATATTATAATTAAGGTAAAGTAATTATGTGTATTATAGTTAAGTTATTATTGCTATAACATCTTTACGAGTTAGAACCACAAAAGTATTTTCAAAAAATATGATACAAATAAATAAATTTGAATACCTTTGTAGATAATTCGGTACCATTTTTTGTAAAAGATTTGCAAACAAATGAATGTATTCCTATCAAAGAGAATTTTAAGACAAAAGCCTTCATTATAAAGGACACTGTACAGAATTTAACACTCGTTTGGGCTAAAACTGCGGCCGCCTCACACTAATTACTTGGCCTAATTTATTCTTTAAAATTATTTTAGTTTTATTATCAAAAAATTTTGCAAAAAATTGTACCTGCATATTATATATTGAATAATAGTTTAGCCTCCACAAGGAATTGATTGCGATGGTTCTAGTTGTTTACTATATATGGACGTTTGTGAAACAGTGATAACAATAAAAAAAAAACCCGGCTGAGTTTGTTGTGTGGTTCTTCTCAGACCAGGGAGCGTTTGGAACCCTCGTTGCTTTAGTTGTAAGTTGGATAGTGACTCTACAGAAGGGCTTTTTTCGATATGTAAGGCATCAAAATAGGCGATCCTGGCACTTCCATTTAACGTACACGAGTGATCATTGGTAATGATTGAAAGTGGAAAATATATAAATAATTAAATAAATATGCAGGTATATATCACAATTTAATTATGAAATAACATACAAGGTAAAAAACCTTTATAATATTTAAAGAAAGCAAACTAAAAGTTTCTGATTTACATAATAGTTTTAGCTATTACATGTTTAATTGCGGTATTTAATTTATAATTTAACAGTAGTTGATTAATATAACTATTAATGGTAAAAATGTTATAAGTTAGTTAAAATACTGTTTAATAATTATGATTAGTTCTATATTTCTAAACAAAGGCATCATACCTAGTATTTGACTTTCAAATCAGATGATTCAAAAATAGAAATATTAGTTTCCTTACGTATAAAGTTGTCAGATAATATCTTTAAGAGAGTTCGAAGAGTTATCTTCGGTAAATAAAATTTTAAGTTATTATAATGAATATCCTTGCCACCAATATTATGCATATTGTGCGAAAGCATCCATCGTTATGTTTCTCTTTACATTATTAAGTGACGTTTAAATTTATACCACACATTTCGAATTGTCAAACATTTGCTAATAAGTTATGAGTGGATACAATATTCGTTACATTATACGTGTTTTGTATAAAAACTAAGGGTATTAAACTAATTTTCGAATAATTTTCTTTGATGCAAAAATTTATTATTCTCTAAGGTTGGTATACAGTAAAAATTATATAGAATACAACTAAAAAACCTAAAACTTTTAACACCCTTTCTTTTTCGCTTTATATAAATCTCGTACGATCATTACAAGTCAAGATTTATTATACCACTTATTGCTATTTTATTGCTGGTCTTAAAACATAAAGTTAGAAAATGAATTATGTAACACTCGTATAGTTAGTCACGTTGCCAGAAAAAGTCTCCAAAAGTTAGGATTGTTCTTATGACATTTAAAAATTGTCCTAAATTTATACTCACTTTAGAAGGAGAAGTAATAGGAAATAAAATTCATCTGTTTTAGTAAGGGTTGTATCTAAACCATATCCGTATCCCATACACATTTTACTGCTGTATTTCTAATTGTTGTATTAGTTTACATAATAAATTATTTTACGTATTATATAAAACTCCAATTAAAATTGGACTTGAACAGTAATAAGATCAGTCTTTTTTTCATAAAGTCCTTTGAATAAATAATTTTGATTTAAAGTATCTATTAAACTCAATAGTTTAGTATAAACCCATAGCAAGTTATTTACACAATTGATTTTAAAAAGACAATACAATAATTTTATTTTCCAAGCTATCATTTTGTACCTTATCCGGTGCAGTCTGCCATTAAGTTAACCTGTCAAGTCACAGTTATAGATATAGGTACGCGTTTATATATGTACAATACAAAATTTTAGTTGTATCGAACTAACTTCTACCATCAATTCTCAGTGCATTTCATTGGTGTATTGGAATCTATTGTGTTGCGCTAGTCATGTTACTTTGATTGTATAAAGTTCGAGCATTCAGAATAGAGATACAGTTGTTTGAATATTGTTATTTTAAAACAATATTATAGATCTATTTTGTGTAACACACAATGAATACTGTCCTGTACGTTTACGTCTGTATAATAATGAGTTTGGGAAAATTATTAGCTAGAAAATTTTAACGTATTACATGAAATCACAGTAGCTAAATGTTACCAAAATTATTAGTGGCTTCTCGAAAGACTCAAAGTGTTATTAATTATAACTGAGAATGTTTACCTCAATAACAAGAAATATAGCCAAAATTATACACTTGAATAAAATAATTGTTTAATTTCACTTACAATTCGGAGTAGCTGAGTGGCTGACGCGAATAATCGTGTTTTGTATAAAGTCCTTAATTATTTCTTTAGTTATTTCACTTGCGTTCATATAGTAAAGGTGCCGAAAGATGTTGATGTAATTAATTTAATTTCCAACTAGAACTATATTTAATTAAATATTCTAATTAGAACATGATACAGAGTTTAATAAGTGAACGATACTTTGATAAAATATTGCATAATTAAATTATATTTTTATGCTCAAAAAAAAATTTACAAATTACTATTTCACAACCTGATAACTGAACCAATGATGTTCATAGTAAGCATAAGTGCAACTTTACAAATAATATAAAAATTAAATGTCTACGCTCCATTTTGTTATTTTTAGTATGTGTTTAGTATCTCGAAATAAATGATCAATGCATAGCACGCAATCATAATAGGCAATTGGATCTTTAGTCTGAGTGCCGCTAATGTACCTGACTATAAAAGAATACGTCTAAATATCTTGTTATTTTTAGAAAGCAGGTCAATTTGTTAATTTAAGATACAATGTAATTAAATAAAATGTACCTAAATACAACATAGTAATTCGTATATCAATAATGATTAGTTTAACCAAACATTTTTTCCTCTCATATTGACATTCGAAAAATTGATTATTGCCATAAATTTTAAAATATTTTTTCTGAATTCTGATTCTATTATTATTATATTTAAATATTGTATAAAAGGCAACTTTACAACAGGGTTTTTAATAACACAAATATCAATTTAAATAAAAAAAAATAACTAAAAATTTCTCAAAACAACTCTATTATGATAAAACGATCCATTATTATATTAGGTCATCTTATAAAGAAGCTTCATCAACAAGTTCGCACCGCTTAATAACTGTCATGCATTTTATTTAAAACAATATATGATAATATAACATTTTTCCAAACCAAAAAGTTAATGTGAACAGACTCGCACCCATTACCTCTTGTTGAAACAATATATGCCTATTTGTATCTTTGTTGAATATTTACTTTTTATATAAATAGTGTTAATTAACATAATATATTAATCATATTAATATTCAAACGAAATTTACTATCTGGAACATATTTGTCTATAATACAAAATTGTACCCTTCGCTAGTAACTTTGCAACAATGCGTGCCCGTTGTAAAGCAAAGCATTGAATTGAACCATTGAAAACAAACGCTTGAATCTCATTGTACATCGATGAACTTGAGTGATTGACGATACTATGACGTACAGAAACAAGCTCAGTTTTAAATATTAATAAATAAATACAACAAACAATAAACGTAAATGTTACCAAATATTATCTATAAAACTTCAATGACATGGAGCTGTCTAGCGTAGTACGTACATATAAATGTATTTATAAAATACGTATAACGATATATGCATATTTATAAACTATGTTTTTCATAAAATGTAAAAAAATAACCAATATTATACTCTTTCAAAGTACAAATGCAAATATATGTGTTCATCTTGGTCTTTAACTCTGTCTTGTGGTGAGACCGAGACTTACATTCTTAAATTCCTCTAATATACTGGTAACTGGCTCACACACTCACACTCATTCACACAAACACCCATCCACTCACACGCACGCACACACCCACACACTATGAGCGATTATATAACTTGCTGAGTAATTTTATAAAAATAACAGTAATTTATGTATTTTTATTTATTTATTATATGTATATGTGTATATATGTATATTATTCTAAATTCTTAAATTTTAATACCTACCGCAACTTTCTACGTCATCAAGGGTTGACTGGTGGAAAATGCCAATAGGCATGCAGTTCACCCTTTTTACCCTAGTTTGTAGGATTACAATAAAGTTTTAAATAAATAAACCTTTGTATTAAATGTTCTGGATTGTCTCAAACGATATCATTTTGTTTGGAGCAATAGTGTACATAATTGAATGATTGTTGACACTACGCTGCAGTTAATAACTTTTGCATTATCGTCATGTCTTTATTAATGTCATACTGTACTTTTTGTTTCAAATAAAGTTTATTAATATTAGTATTATTATTATTATTATTACATGGGTCAAAACTAGTAAATCGAAACTAGGTGTAAATTTTGAGAACCTTGACTTACGGCTTCAAGTGACACATTTCATTGAAACATAGTACAGATGTTTATGAAGATTACACATTTTGGAATTTGTATCATTAAAGTAAAGTGTAATTTATCGGAGGCTTCCATCGGTATTATTTATTGTCCCTTTAATGTTCTTTGTTTTAAATATTCATAATTTTTATATATTCTAAACGGCTAAATTTAATTATCTATAAACAACAAAACTGATTTAAGTACCTTGTTTTAACAAAAAAGCTATTTTTCTGTTTGGATCTTACATCATTTAAATTTTGGGAGTATCACTATAAATCGATGTTTTCATAAGAATATGTTTTGCAGCGACTATTTCATAATAAGGTGTCTTAAAAATATGAAAAAAAGGCGAGGGTAGTTAAAAAACCCCGCGCCTCAACAAGACGCCGCTAAATTGCCACAGTCGACCCGTGACCACGAGCGATGCAATTCTATCGAAACGTCGGATAAATAAAAAGGTATCGTACCTAAAAATAAATATTTAATATATATTTCTATAATATTTCCTAAGACTTAAATATCATATTCACTACTCCACTACTCATAATATTTTACTTATAACTTTTTTTAAATATATTTTTCTTATTAAGTTTATGTTATTTTTACATAAATACAGACTATTAGGGAAATACATAGTTGTATTATTTTAGTAGTATCGAAGAATGCCATATGTCATATATAGTCTTGTTAGGACGTAAATAATTGTCTAATATTTTATGTATGTTATATTATAATTGGGTTTGTAAGGTTTAAGTCTTTAATTTTTGCTTTTTTATGATAAAATAACAACAATAATCAATATAAACTGTGCATAAAGCAGAATAAGACTAGGCGATGTTTAAAGGCAGAATGCGGAGAGAATGCCGCATTGCTATTACTATTATAAACAACTTTACAGCCTTATTTATTTTTCTTTTTGCCATAACTTACAACTTAATTAACTTAGTGTGTTATAAATTTATATTAGGCATCCTTTGTTCTATTTAAAACTACTTTTATAGTAGCACTATTTTACTCTATTAGTTCTTATTATGTTATAAGCCACTTTATATATTTCTACACTTATTACTTATGATATCGAATGTGGAACCCCTGACAACTGCTGCAGCATACTTAAGGAGAGGCCCCATCGGCAGAGCCAGATGACTTGCATTGTAGATTGCGAAAGAACATAACTTCAAAAATTTTAAATTTCAGACAGTTATTTCCCATTTACCATAGCTATATTTAAGCCTCCAATAACAATATTTTGTACATCCAGTGTCAGAAGCGAGCGTTTAAAATAAGTTCTATGACAGATTTACCCTTTAAGAAGTTTCTTTCAACCACACAAACTGCGCAATGTTTTTACCACAAAGAAAGCCTTGTAAATATCTAATGACTTCAATAATTCGATTTTAATTGCAATTGCTATCCAAAACTGTCACAATACATGTTATACAATAGACGAGAAACCAAAACAACTAAAAATATCAACTCAAAAAAAAATTATCATGCTAAGTTAATCATACGTCCATCAGTGAGCATTCCTTGTCATGAAAATACTTCCAAGTGACATTTCTATAAATATACCGCAAGAGAAAGAACAAGTTCTATGTTACAGAGGGGGTGAAATAAACAAAAACGCAATCTCGTTTGCTCTCCTCTGCCATAAAAAAAAAAAGATAACGTACTAATGAGCGAAGACTTATCTCAATAAGTACAAATTAGAAAGGATTTTAACTTTTAAACGAATTTGATTTTGAAAATATATACGAATATTGGGGCATGGATAACGAAAAGTTTTATTCAACAACCAGTCAAAATTATTTGATTTAGGAACCACTCCAGCTTCAATCGCGTCACGTCACGAATTCCAGGCGAATTTGGACACCCTAAATCCTGTCGGTTAAAACTAATTAAAACTATCTTAAAATTCAATAAAATACGCGTGGCCGATTTGGAGGCTTTATTTTCACTGTTCTCTAATACAAAAGGAATCTTAATGCAATAATAAGCTTATGACTATGCGAACGAAAGTAATATCAATCCAAACACTTTATGCTAATACAGCATTATGCTTCCCTTAAACTTAATCTAAGACTGCTGGATTGCTTGTAATAACATTTTAAAGCATAAATTTAGAAACACTCTTTTTACTGATGATACTAAACATGTAAACGCTTATAAGTTTTAAAGTAAAAAGATTTAGAAAACATCTTAATAACTTTCTAGAATATATAATGACCAGTATTGTCTTTATACTTGCATGACTGGATTTACATACAGGAGGGGGTATCGAGTTTGTTCTAAGAAAAAAGAAGCTTAAAATTGATCATGTTAACTGAACTAAATTCTTTACAACATCATTAAAATTGTTAACAATATTGTAACTTGTTATTAAAAGATTTTTGATTTTTGTGATTTGTGACTACCCGAAAATACGTCATTAAAATATAAGGTTTTAAAAGCATCAGTTTCAATTCAATATTTTTTGGTAAGTTTCGGTTGTGTCTAACAAATTTACAAAAAGAGAAATGTTTTCTAAAATTAGCAATATTTGTTATCCGCTAATAGTTGGTTAGCTTGATGCATTATTAACGTAAAATTGTTGATACAACGGTTTGAATATTGAAGACAGTGGGATGATACCAGCCCTGTGAAAATCTAATTTTTATAACTTATACATTTAATGTAAACCTTTATCAAACAAGACAGTTTATTTTAATCTCTTTTAAGAATGCATCTAATTAAGCCTTCTTAAGCTTTCATCTACATCAGTGTGTACAATGATAATACAGTCTTTTAATTTCGTAAACACGCGTCGCGCTTATAAAATAAAAACTTACGATTTTTAAACTCTCAATTGTCCGGTGTCCTATTGTTGACTCCGTTGCTAAAACGTATTTTCAGTTTGTTTTCAACAATTAATTTGTTACAACACATGTATATATATATATATATTTTGTTACTCATACATAGTACTACGCTGGTTACAAAAATAACTTAGAACATTACATAAGGACACTTTAATCTAATAGATTGCATGTCAGGTGGCATACTACCTCAAGGTCATGGTTATTCATCATGAGAAATCCTAACTGGTTGTCACAGTATGAGTGAATGTGGTCCATGTGAAAAAAAAATGTTATTACGCCTGTTTTGAGAAAGTAATCGAAATTTACAAAACACATATCACATAAAAGTCACCAACTTCATATTACCTAAACAGAACCATGTACAACTTTTGCAATGACACGTATTGAAGTTCTTTTTGGACAGCTAAGCAGTGGCTAGGTGGTTGAACATATAAAAGCAAAAGATATACTAGGAAAAAGAAAATTTATATTAGGATAAAAGATATATTAGGTCGTTGTCATAAATAACATAGACTTATGTTTACTTTCATTTAAAAAACACTAACCTTTTCTCTTATCCCAGTAATGTTACCTTAGTTTTAGTAAAATATATAATATATATAGTAAGGTTCTAAATATTTTATAGTTTCTAATATTTGTAAGAAATGGTGTTCTTTGGTCTTCAAGAACGTTATATTTAGAAGACGATATAATATAATATATATGTGGAAACTACAAAAACAGTAATAACCCTACTCTAAGAGTCTCGAAATGACATACGTTGTAACTTATATTGCTTATAAAATGTCAGTGCACTATATTTAAACAAATTTATGAAAATAGTACAGCGCACATTTTTCATAAAGAATGCATCATATTAGTAGTTGAAATTTTCAGAAAAATAAGATTCTTCTGTATATTTCGGATTATTATTCTTTTAAGAAATTGGAGTTCATGTAGACTTCAGCAGTTATTTCTTTTGGTAGGAATACATATATTACACTTAACATGGTCAAGGTTAGATGTCTATTAGTAGAATTAAAAAAAGCTTTTTTGTACTTTCATGTATTATTCGGTTCGTTTAAAGTAAACCGCAGAAGATTCGTTTCGTAACTACGCTTGTAATAAACTACAAGTTTATTCTGCATTGTAATATGAAATGCTTGTCCCGGTATTTTTAAAGCAGCATTATAATCTTACCATGCAAAATTTCAGAATTACATAACCCCATAAAAAAAGTCATTTCAGTGTTTTTTAACGTCGTCGTACGTCGTAGGAGTCTTAAGAAAGGTCAACGTTATAGATATATTTATTAAAAATGTAGTAGTCATTAAAAAGTTAAATCTAAAGAACTACGTGCTATTGTGTCTCATACAATATATAATAAAAGTTTTTTGAATATTGATTACAGAAATTTTCTATTGTGTGAGGAGTTAAAATGAAATTTTAGGGATTTATGTGACTGTGCATGAATTTCTATGTTAAACTTTGGCATCTCATAACAATATAAACAATAATTTTCAAAATGTAATTGCTAGCACAATACATAAGTTATAAATAATGTTTGTTAATTGAGCTAATAAATTTAGAATTTATTCATTCGAGGCAAGCTTCTAGATGGTTTGGCAATTAAATGTATAGGCGGTCGTTGACTGTAACAAATACATGACTTTCGTTATTTGGTGAATTCGCTAAATTGAGAAATTTCATGAATATTTAATTTTCATTAAGTTTTATTTAATATACTATTATTTTGTTCATTATATATTTCATCACCCCTATTCATACTTTTTATAAACACTTAAACAAGTATTTTTAATATCATCGAATTGTATTTTTCAGAAGAAGTTACTTATTAGTCCACATTCAAGATATTTTAAATAAAACAATTATTGAAAACGGATACAAGGTTATATTATTATCAAAATAAAGTGATAGCTAAGATCAAGTCCCACAGTAACGAAAGATCAAGACAGCATAACGCACAATAGAAAGTACAGAATAACAAGTTACATAAAAATCATTGAATTGCAAAATCCATTACTTCGATATACGATTCTGTAAAATATAATGTACGGTACATTATATTTTACAGATCATACTTTATAAAATATATTTTGTTAAATAACTAAAATGTTATTATTAATATTTAGTTAATAAAAAAAAATAACAAAAATTCATTAACAATATAAGATAAGTCATGAAAAGATTATCTTGATTAAAAAGTTGTATATTATACATAATCAAATTTATTTCATTGTAATCCACACGAATCTTACATTTCTGAAACAACAAATCTGGGTATGAGCTCATTCAATATGAATGTGTTGACACATGTCTCGAAATCTTTCGTAACAATATCGCTTTATCATTCTAAAAATAAGTTGCACGTGTATTTTCAATAATGTTTTGTGTGAGTTTCAATAATGATTTGTATATCATATAGAATGTCATGACATTTGATAGGTTTAATTTTTTTTTCCTCACAACCACAGAAATTACGAGCAAGTATTAATAATATCTAAGTTACTTTTTTATATTCAATAATTTCTTGGTCTGTTTTTAATTTTAACAATCTTTTACCTGCAACCTAGGGCACGGTTTATAGGGGCGTCAACGTGTGTGCTAACGCGATCCCGTGACGTCCCATCACGGCGAAGAGGGCAACCGTTGGTTTTTTAGTGGGTAGCCTTAAAAATGGCAGCATCCTCTATGCTGCCGGGTAGTCCCACATAAACCCCGGCCGTCACCCCTCTGGGCCGACGGGGTACCCGTAACGGGATTTTCCAACGGAAAAAAAAAAGAAAAAAAAAAAAAAGGGCACGGTTTATAGGCATACATTAATGAGGTTATATCTTTTAAATAGGGAAACCGTAGTTATGGAGCTTATATAAACAAATTCAAATTCAAATTCAAACAACAAATGAGGTGATGAAATTCGGCGGCAGGCATCGGATCAAACAACTCTTCGGAACATTCCCCGTTGTAAATGCGATAGAAGACACACAAAGAAGCCATGTCTCTACGCAGTCCCAAAGAGTCCAGCCATTCACGGAGCACTGGGTCCCTGACAATCCGAATGGCTCTCCGCTGTATGTGATCAAAATGTAGAAGCTGATATTGGGTCGATCAGGTCAGGACCACAGATGAGAACAGTATTCCATATGTGACCGGACCTGCGCAAGTCTTTGGCCAGGATTGATATACTGCCTCGCTCTATTGATCTCTCCCAAATACATCGAGGCCAACTTAGCCTTGCACCCAGATGACCACTGACAGTCACTCGAAATGTTGAGTCCAGCCCACTATTCTGATACCTGGTGAGGCGTTGAGGGGTGTGCTTTCGAAGAGCGGCGATACGGCAATGGTTTTTTTTTAATGGTAAACGCGCAAACTTGTGTCTTTGTGGATTAAGCTGAACGAGGTTCTGTTCACCCCATTTGAGACCATCTCCAGAGAAGTCTCTATAGAAGACACAAGTTTCTTTTGGCTCTAAATTCTAATAATGCCAAAGACCATGCTCGGCGTGGATCACGTAGCATCAGATGACTCGCATGATTGTTTGCGATTTTAATATAAAATATAAACGGATATAATATAATCAGGATATTTCTTTACTTGAAAAGTAAGAAAAATATTAAAATTGAAGTGTCTGAATCGCTATATTCGGAGCTCATGAATAAGAACTATGAAAGGATTCGAAACTAGTCGCACAAATTCCGGAATTAATAATGTGAGTACTGATCCAATTATATTATCCAATTAGTGATTAGTGAGTGATTATCCAATTATATTTAATAGTAATCCTGGATCACGAAAATTGACATAAAAAAAAAGTTATTAAATAACACCCATTGTAAAATTATTAATGATGTTTAATTTAAAAAACTATGGGTATAAACATGTAGATATATAGTATAATCATTCGTATAACCACAATCATTTGTTATATCAAATAGTTTGTGAGTGACAAAATATTTGGGTAGATAATGTATTCTAATTTCATAATATTATTTATGACAATTATAACACATGAGCAATATTCTGATTCTATGGGTGCTTTTGACCAGGGTCTTTATGAAAGTGTTGTAGATGCAAAACGAAATGTGATGAGCAGCTGAATTATTTTAATACTAATAATTCTTTTATGGGGTTGCAATGTAAGTAGATATATTTTTTCGTATTTAAATCAATAACAGTTACTTAATATGTTTAAAATGTCAATAGGCAAATATATTATATATACTTATCCACCTATGAGTTCGGTATTAGACGGGCTAATTGCAATGGTGTTTCGGTGAGAACCGGATAATTATATATAATAAAAGTTACAACATATACAATTCCTGTAAAAAAGAAGGAGGTACAATATATAATAAGTTATATTAAAAAAAATAATTGATTTTGTTATTTAGTTGAAAATAATATATTATTTTGCTTTGAAATTATATTGGGTACCAATTTCTTCGCTTTCTATTTTAGTTACAGATGCGAGTGGTAAAATCCCAAGTGATTTACTGGCAGGAAAATTGTCTGATCTCGGAAAATATGATCTGTGTTTGAGAATTAAATTGAGAATGTAGATAAGGATATAGAAATAAAAGGAAAGTACTGCTTGGCTAAGATTTCTCTAGAACAGTTTCTCAACTTCTCATATCAAGATTCTTTAAAAAATTCCGAATTTCAAAACTTTGAAGAGTTGGCTTTATATAATAAGAGTACCATTGATATCAATTTCCATAACTGGAACTGGAGATGTCACGTCTAGGTAAGATTTTATTTTGACGTGTCAAATGTCACGGTAAATTGAATTTATTATGGATAATCCAATAATGCATAGATTTTTTGTTTTAATTTAATAGTATTGTGCTTTTACTTAAAAGTGCGTTCGGTAACACTGGGAAATATTTTACATTTGACTCAAGGTTAAAAAATTCTTACTTGGAAAAGAGAAGAATTTGTCTTCAAAGAATTACGTCCAAAAAGATGATTATGTTACACAATGCACTAAAGTATAGTTTAATTTAAAATTTAATTAATTATTTTTTCAACAGAGTTATTCCACCAAATTTTGTGAAAGATCTTAAATTTTTATAGGGAACGTGTATTCCTAAGTTTTGCACAGTGAAATAAGCAACTAAACAACAATCTAATAATTGATGAATATTTGTATCTGTTGCCAAATGAGACCCCTTTAGTATCGCGAATTACGTTGCCACATTAGTATATGATAATTATAATTTTTTTAAGTATATTATTTATTACAGCATTAAATAATAAATTTTGATATACGTATGCATTTTGATTACATATGTACAAGTTTTTAAAAATATTTTGAATGATCAGCTTTTACAAAGATTTAACATTGCTTTGGGGTTTTTTTTCCTTAATTGTGTCTCTGACACTGATAAGTACTTTATATGATGTATATCATATATTTGTTTTTAAAAAAAGGTAAGTTGGTACTTGGGTAATTACAAATTTTTATTATATATAAGATATAATAAATATCATTACACTTAATAAAAAAAAATATTTATAAACAAAATTAATAAAATTTAAATAGAACCTAAATAGAATAAATTACCACTTCCTAGTGTAGCTAAGAGATTAAATTAAAAGAAAATCGTAACTCAATAAATACTACTTTATTATTATATTGAAGCGTTACTTTATAATATATCGTATATATAATAATATCGTAATGATGCCATTACGATATTATTTTTGTTTTTGAAAGTTGTTAGGTACAACTACCATAAAGATATTTTATAAATGTATTATAGGTAGATGTATTAAATAGTTATTTTATTGTTTAAGTAATTTATTAACGAAATAAAAGTCTGCGATATCTAGATATTTAGAGTGATATATTGTTTGTGGCGTATTTTTTTTATTTATTTATATCTTTTTCAATTTGAATTAATATCCTGATCACATGTGTTCATCAATTTGGAGAGTCAGGAAGGCTCATTTTGATACTATACTTATTGAAATAAGCCCTTCTGGACATTCTCCAAGGTAAAAGTTGATGCTACAAGGGTTCCAAATACGCCGTGGTCTGAGAAAAACCACACAACAAACTCAGCCTGGTATTTTATAATTGTGTTCACTTTCTCTCAAAACATTGAACTTTTTTCGTAAAACTAGAGCCAAAAATTGGAATCAATAAATATTGGAAATTAAAATGTAACCAAAATTATATGCGAATTATATCCATAAAAAATAGTTTTATTTCAAATGTGTACTTGTGAAAATATAAGAAAATACTTTCGTGCTTATTAATTTATTTTAATGTAACATAATAATATATATTAATCACATTAATACTTTAGCAAATTTACTATCTCGAATACATAAAATGGTTTGAGTATAATAAAAAAACCCCTTCAATAGTAACTTTCAAACAATTCGTACCCGTTTTAAAACAAAGCATTGAATTGAACCATTGAAAACAAACGCTTGAATCTCATTGTATATCAATGAAGTTGAGTGATTGATGACACTATGACGTACACAAACGAGCTGAGTTTTACATATTAACAAATAAATACAACAAACAATACATATAAATATTGCCAAACATTGTATATAAAACTTCAAAGACACAGCTGTCTAGTGTGGTAATTTCGTATAAAAGTTTTAAGTCGTCGATAAACAATGAATGAAATTACAAGTGTACGTTTTTCTTAAAACTTTTAATAATAGTCAATATGGGCTGAAACTAGTAAATTGAATCCTGATATAAATTTTGAGAACCATAACTTTTTACTCCGAGTGACAAATTTCATTGAAACGTATTACAAATGTTTATGAAGATACAACTCTTACACAGTTTGAAACTAATCTATATTATTTGTTTCATTAAAGTATAGTCAAATTTATCGGAGGTCCAATTCAGAATAATTTAATGTACCCTTTAATGTTCTTTGTTTTAAATGTTAATAAATTTTATTATTCCAAACTGCTAAATTTAATTGTTTAGAAAAACAACAAAACAGATTTAACTTCCTTATTCAAACAAAAAACTATTTTTTTGTTTCGATCTTAAACGATTTTGACAGTACACCTCGAAATGTCCATATGAATATGTATTGCAACGACTATTAACTAAGACTTAAATATCATATCTAGTTCTACACTACTTATCAAAAATCAAAAATAATCAATTATTTTAATTAATTAAGTTAGCACTATTTTGGTATATTAGTTATCATTGTGTGTGAAAGAACATTTAGGAAATTTCTTTCAACCACACAATTTCCGTAAAACGACACAAGGCTGAAGAAGTGCAACAAACATAGGCTTGTTCCTAATGTTTACAATAATTCGAGTTTAAAATAATTACTGCATACATAAAGTCTCATGCAACAATAGTAAAAGAGGTAAATGTAAAAATGTGTATCGTAATAATTTAATCATAAATCGTTCAGTAAAATTTTATTAATATACTGCAAAAAGAACAAGTTTTATGTTGTATAAGGAGAAAAATATACAAAATGCATTAATATTATCATTCTTTAGTTTTACTCTTTTATAGCTTGCTTGTGATAAAATATTTTTAACAATAGACTTAGAAACATTCGTTTTACTGATGACACTAAACATGTAGACGCTTATAAGTTTTAAAGTAAAAATATTAATAAAATAATTTAATACTTTTCTAGAGTATACAATTACCAGTATTGCCATCATGCATGCATGCATTCATTTACATACAGAAGGGGGTGTCGAGTTACTGATTTGAGTTATTTAAGACTATTCTAAAAAACGTCATTAATTTTTTTTTTAAAACCTTATATTTAAAAATAATTCATTTTCAATTCTATTTTAATTAACAAGTTTCAATTGAGTCTAACGAATGTAACGAATGAAAGAGGAATGTTATCCAAAATTAGCAGTATTTGTGAACTGCTAATAGTTGGTTAGCTCTATGCATTATTAACGCAAAATTGTTGATTCAACAATTTGATATTGTGGATACAGCGGAGTGAGTCACCACCTAATTCTGTTATTTCTGTTTGGCACTCCTGTAAAAATCTAAATTATGTAATGACAACTTTTGTCAAACAAAACAGTTTATTTTAATATCTTTGAAGAACGCATCTTATTAAACATATTAAGCTTCCATCACCATGAGTATGTACAATGATAATACGGTCTTCTTATTTCGTAGACACGCATTCCGCTTATAAAATAAAAACCTACGATTTTTAAACTCTGAAACTATCCGGTGTTTTATTGTTGGTTTGGTTGCTAAAACTGATTTTCAATACTTTGTTTTCTAGAACAAAATTATTGCAACACATGTATACTCTTCTATAGAACTGGGCTTGTAACATAAGGAACCTCACGCATTAAAAGTAATTGTAACCGTTCAGGTTGGTGAAATCCAGAGCAACCTTAAATCCGAGTTAAATCCCACAGATTGCACGTCACTTGTTACGTAACGCAAGTTAGTTCGTAAGAAACACTATTACTATTACGTATTGTGCTAATGCACCATCCTGACAGTCTCAAGTACGTAATAATAATAAGCATGTACCTGAACATGTATATGGGGTGGATCCTCTATTAATCACAGGGCTCTGAGCACATTGTGCAAAACATGTACGATTTAACAATAAAAAGAAATGGTGTTCTTTTGTCATCAATAACATTAAATATACTTACTAAATTTAGTTTGCAATATAATATAACTATATATTTTATGAAAACAACGAAAACGGTCATAATCATACCCTATCATAAATTACAACATATGTCAGTTCGAGATTCTTAATCTCGAACTGACATATGTTGTAATTTATACAGCTACTAAAATGTAAAATCTCCTATGTATATTAACAAGATTTATAAAAATAGTACAGTACACATTAATCATCAAGAATACATCGTAGTAGTATTTGATATTTTCAGAAAAATATGATTATTCTATATATTCCGAATCATATTATTTTTTAAGAAATTGGAGTTCATCTACACGTCAACAGTTATTCTTTTGGTAGAAATACATATATTACACTAAAGAAGGTCAAGGCAAGTTCTGTATTTTTTAGTAGAAAATATTAAATTTAAAAGCGTTTTTGTGCTTTTATATATTATATGGTTCGATTAAAGTAAACCGCAGAAGATTCGGTTCGTAACTACATTCATAATAAACTTCAAGTTTATTCTGCAGAGTAAGATGAAATGCATATAACTAGTATTTTTAACGTAGCCCTCAACCTTACCATACTTAAATTAAATTAAAAGAATTATATAAGCACATAAATACATAAACAAAGTTATTTCAACGTTTGCTACAATTTTACACAATTCGTTACATCAATTAGAACTAAAGGAAGTTTTATTTGGAATATTGACTCACTTCACGTCGATATCTGACATCAGTATCCGTTTTGTTACATATACTCGTACAGGAATCGTCTAATTCCGGCGTCTTAAGAAACGTCAACAATTCATATCAAAGATTTGACGTTTTGACAGCGAACTAAGAGCTATCGAACTGGCGAGCGACTCTTCACTCCTCATCACCTGAAAATAGCTAATTATATTATAAATTAAGAGTATATTATGTATATTATATACTTACTACTTACTTAAACTATATATTAAAAATGTATTAGTCGTTGAAAAGGGAAATCTAAGCCACTAGATGCTATGTGTCTCATGCAAGAAATGTATGATACAAGTTTTTTTAATCTTGTTTACAGAAAGTTTCTATTGTGTGAGGAGTTTAATTGAAATTTTAGAGATTTAAGTGACGGTGCACGAAATTCTATGTTAAACTTTGGCATCTCGTAACAATATAAACAATAATTTTCAAAATGCTAGCATAATACGTTAATTATAAATAATGTTCGTTAATTGAGCTCATAAATTTAAAACTTATTCATGCGAGGCCAGCTTCTAGATGGTTGGGCAATTAAAGGTATATATCCGGGCGTTGACAGGAACTAAAGGATATATGACTTTCGTGATTTAATGAATTCACTAAATAGAGAGAATTAAACAAGAGAAAAACCAACACACATTTTACTTAATATCATAATATTTTTACATTAAATGTTTCATTACTCCTTTACATAAATACTTAAAAAGATTTTTCTGAGCTCGGTTAAGTGTTTTTTCAGATGGATTCCTTATTATTCCACGTCTAAAAGGTATTTAATAAAAAAATATTTTTTGAAAACGGATATAAAGATATATTATTACAGTATTAAAATAGTTAAAATACAAAAATACCTATGTTTACTTTTTAAACAAATGTTTAAAATGAAAACGAATGAAACTTAATATTTAGTTAAAAAAAAAAAACTGAAAATTCTTTAACAGTCATGACAAGATTATCTTGACCAAAAAATTGTATGTTATGCACAATCAAATGTTTTTCATTGTAACCCACGGGGATTTTACATTTCTTTAACAACATATACGGGTATGACCTCATTTAATATGAACGTCTTAACATATGATTCGAAAATGTTCGTGAAAACATTGCATTATAACTCTAAAAACAACTTGCCCGTGAATTTTCAATAACCATTTTAATGAGGTTAATGATTTTATCAGCTGACTGATTACATTATATAGAATGAGATGACATTTGATAGGATTCATTATCCTTTTCTTACAATCGTAGATATTTCAAACAAGTAATATATTTTAGTTACTTTAAGTATTATATTTTAGTATTAAATGAGTATTCTATTTTAGTTACTTTTAAGGTAAGTATTTCTTGGTTTATTTTTAATTAAAACTTTGTTTTACCTAAGGCTTAGGACGCGACTTATAGATATAAAGATATACATTAGTGATGTCATATCTTTTAAAAAGGGAAATGATTGTCATGAAGATTAAAATAAAATTACTATTTTGTTTCCCTTTTTATAATATAATAGAGATTAGTTTGGATAAGTTTTTTAATATATACAAGTATAGCAGCGTTATTGTGAATATCAAATGATAATTAATTTACAAATTTAATTATTGAAATGATTAATATTCTGTTTACAATTTAGGATATGTTCACTACTTGATTAATTATTTTCCAATAAGTGTTTATATTGACTATTTACATTATTATGGTATTTTGTAATGAAGTTGTTTCACTAATTACCTCGGTCACAACCGGAGGATCCAAAAAAATACAAATTTATTAACTTAAAATTTAATACTTATATTTAATTTACAAACTACGTGATCCCTGCTCAAAGTTGGAGACAAGAATGAATAAAATGAATTTATAATTAAAGGATTACAGAAAACAAGTGTAACAAACAAGGTTTCAGATTTACATTCTGAGATTTTAACATGATACAATGCACCTGTGCTTAATCAGCGTTTCCACGGTTCGTGAGAATATAATAAATGCTAATTTAACTATTTTATTATTAAAAAGAATATAACAAAGATCACATAGTATATGGTAATGTAACATACTTTTGTTTTAAAATTATTGCTGTTTACAAACTCAGCTATAAATTATATTTTTTAATTATTATCAATCCATTATAGAATTATTTTGGTGGTAATCTAAGAAAATAATGCAATATTTAGTCCATTTTTTTGCGAAGACAACTTCATGTGGTATGAAATTCTTGTGGAACTTTATGAAGGTATACTCATTGAAACATTGGCCATGTTAGCTATTACACTGGATAGTATAGATTGACCAAACATTAAAACTTGTGTAAACTCATATTTTGTTGTCATTATGGGACAAATAAACAAATGAACGAATAATCAAAAAACAAACAAACGAAAAAAGAGACTTCGACGACGACAAGCAATGCTGATGTCACCAAATTTTAAACCTCCTCCTACCCACTTTTATTTCGATATTTATTTTTAATGAAAATATTATTAAGATATTTTTTTTTATTAAATAAAGCTCTGTTACTCCGAAATTTTGCAGTTATGTTTAAACTAAAACACAAAGGACTGGTCTTCATAATAAATATTACGAATGTATGTTACGAATGTCGGCTACGTGCTAATATGAAAAGAAGTGGCTCATTTTTGAAGTTAATCTTTACCCCTATTCTCGTTTTCAATTCTTAATGAAAAGAACACTTCTAAAAGAGAAATATTTTGTAACACTAAAATGTTTTGCTTTTAAGGTATATGCTAGGTAAATATGGTGTGTGAAGATATGATGTATGGTAGTGTGTGTGTGTGTGTGTGTGTGTATGTGTATCCAAATAAGGAGATTCAAATTAAACAATTTGAATATCCTAATTTTAATTTATACAAATTATAAAAAAATAAGTAAGCAAAATCTCTAAGTTAATAATTTTTTAAAAGAAATTGGTATGTATTTAGTAACATTAAAACAATGTTTCTTTTAAACTTTAGGCTCCGTGTTTGTTGTTTTTCACAAATTATGTAAAAAATTCTATACAGATTGATTAAGTTTACTGTAACAAAATTTAAATGGTTTTGGTTACGTATTGATATGTGATTTGTCGAATAGCTTCCAATCGTTCTGCGGCATAAGCGTTTTAAGAATGAGCCGATTTAAAAACGTTAAAATGGCTAGATTGCTTTCTTAATTTAATTGTTATTACTTACGTTCTTCATACTATCATTTTATAATGCATACTAGTAATGAATGTAGCAAGCAGACCGAGGCGAAGATAATCATTAAAAATTATTTCAAGAAAATTAGTTTTATGACATTTGGCAATCATTATATTTTTAAAATTCTTTTTATTTACATAAAATATATAAAAAAGAACTTGCTATACACGTCATTATAAGAAGAAATTCCTTCCGAGTTTATAGTTTACGTTCTTACAATAGAGAATTAAATTTATCTTTTATTGAATTTAAACTATAAATTAAGATGATTTTATTAAAATACTATTAAAATTAAGACATTTACGCCAGAATTGGAATGAAATGTATTTTAGCAAATAACTAGTAAGTAATGCAATTTTTATGATGTTGTTGTTAATCTTGTTTGAGTATCTTGATGCATCACACTACTTCCTTAAAAATCATAATTTGCGGTGGCGTTAGGGGTCGGGTTGCTCTCCTCCCACAAATATGGCGCAGGAGGTGTTGTTTTACCCCTGTGTTATGCTCGTTAGCGGATACTGCTTGCGGCGACTGATTGTCTTGCATGCCGAGTTTGCAATATTCATTGACTAAAATCATTAGGCCTTTAAATGCAATTAATGGCTATAGTTTAAGTTGTCAGCAAATTGTATAGGTATAGAATATTGACATTTGTGAAACTTGCTATTTAATATATTGTAATACTAACTGTTACTCATTTCACTCGTTGACGCATAATTTTATTTAGTATTATAATTACTAAGAGCACTATCATAATGCTATTCAGTCACTTACATCCCGTGAACACGATTCCTGCAAGCAGTCGAAACGTCGGCTTGAAATTAAAATGCAGCGACAAGTGACTTACGCAATTACTGTTACTCTTATTTAAGCAACTGGCAGCATCAAACCGCTCTCTTAAGAAGTGATTTCCTGTAGTAGCATTAGAGGTTGTGTTCCCCTTCTTCCTTAAAGGGTGAAGGGTATATTAGTTGATCCTTGCGTTATACTCGTGAACGGGTGCTGTTTATGGTGATGTTGCAGGCCTACGGTTGTCTTGCAGGCCGAATTCCAATATTAATTTACGCATTCATATCGAATTGATTGCGATGGCTATAGCTTTTCGTTTAAAAATGTTAAATGTTTTGAGGTTTGTGAACAGTGATTACAATAAAAAAAAATACCCGGCTGATTTTGCTGTATGGTTCTTCTCAGAACAAAGCGCGTTGAAAACTTTTAAGTGCGAAAGTAACCAGTTTATTTCGAAAATTATGGTATCAAAATAGGCTCTCCTGACTCTTCAAATTGACGTACACAAGTGATCATGGATATGAATTCTAAAGAAAAAAAGATGTAAATAAGTAACTGTTTTCTTTAATTGTAACGTGAGACACAAACAGAATACTTAAAAAATATTTTAAAACATTATATTATTATTATTATTATCATTGTTGTATTAATAACTTTATCGTATGTTCTATAAAACCCGCAGCAACTTCGATTTGATATTGAAACTTCTATAAGGTCATTCGTGTTAAAACTCTTAAAATACATCAAAAGACAGAGCAGTTTTATATGGTATTGAAAAAAACGTGTGCGTTAGATACTAGATGTTACAAAATTGTCAGGTAAGTATTATTCATAGCAACAGTGTTGATCTCAAACATATGTAAAACATCAAAAAAATTACTTATGCATAACTAACGCGAAGTTAAAATATATATATAAAGCGCGTTCAACACAACCTTTTGAAGCTTCATTGCTTCATCTTTGTTCTTAGGCTTAGAAATTAGTTTGGATCATATGATGAGACAAAATTATCAATAGTAACCCAAAACCCATTCCATCCAAGTGCTGTACAAAACCCAATTACTGTATTTATTAATTAATTTAAACTGTTTCACATAGGCTAAGATAATACTAAAACAAATCTCTTTATACATTGTTCACAGAAATATCTCTTTTGTGATATGAAAGAGCTCGCTTTTATTTTCCCGAACAAAAAGCTATAAAGGAAACAAAAGATTTCATTAGCACATAAAGTAAATAGATATAATATTATTTCTTAGAGGTCTGGTAAAGGGCGACGAAGTAAATACTTTGTTTTACATAATAAACATTATGATCACCATGTACAAAGATAACAAGTTTGAACGTGCTTACGAAATGATTGATTCTTAGGTGTTTACTGATAGATTTAAAACACCAACTCGACGTCGACGTACAATATTAAACATATACTATTATTTTTATTTGTTATACTATACGTTGTTTGTACGTATGACAAATGTATAAAATATCTTCAACAATAATATTCATCAATGAAGGTGTTGAAATAACTAAATCAAAAATACTTATTACATCATATTTTAGAACAGATTTGGTTTAAATGCTTCCTTGAAAATAATGAAACATTTTAAAGCTTAAACTTTTATTTTCAATGATCTTAACTATCTTCACATTCATTAAAATTTTTCTATTAATAACTCATTTATCACTTATAAGTATAGTCGGTATATGGAGTATTAGAGTATATAACATATGGCTTGGGTGGGCTTGTCACGCCTTCAACAAAATTCCCCCATTCCTCTCTAACTGTGTATATTTTTCTGAATTATTATTTAGCCAAGAAACAAATAATCATTTATGTATGTAAATTTTCGGCTGTACTCACGTTATAATTATCCGGTTCGAACCTAGTTAGAAACTATTCAAGCAAATTCCGATAATAATAACGTGAGTACAGCCGGATAAATATATTTAATAATAATAATTTTATTTAACAAAAGATACGTCTATGAATGAATCGTCCACAATAAGCGAGATATTTTTTATGACAAGATTCAAGATGTTACAATCTAGAATGACATCATCGTTAAGCTGTTAAAGTAACTTTTTTATAACATATTTAAAGCAAAAGCTAGCTAACGTTTGTTTGAAATAAATTCATGTTATTCTGTTAAATAATGTTTTAAATTTAAAAATTATTTGATGACGTATTCGGAACAATAAATTTTATATAAATATAAATCTTTCTATTTAAAGATTTTTCATACTTTAGACAAGTTCAATATTGAAAATATACTTTAGTTATCTTCGTTTCTTTACAGTTTAAACAAAGTGTGATTTCGGAATATATCGCGTATTAACATATATAGTAGGTATATACAAGAATATAAATATTTTTAATAAAAGAATGTCAACAAACACACATTTGTTGGCAAAAATCTTAATAGCCCAATTAATTATATAATATAACAAAATTACTTTTTAAAGAATAAAGTTTGAATTAACTATCTGGGGAAAAATGATTGCGACAAGAATAATGGCTAACTATTATTAAGTATTTGACGTTTTAAACAATAAATTGGAATGAATATAATTAAAAAGATTAAGTAGATGTTAAGTTGACAAAATATTTATATAATAAATAAACGATTTTGTAAATTTATTGTTACATTCTTTTATCTAAGTATGTTTCCTAAGAAAAAATAAAACGCTACCGACGCAATAATATTAATGAATATCGTAAATATTATTCCGACTTACTATTTCCGTCCTCGTTTATTAACTCGAAAGGCATCAAATGAACGGAAATTCATAGATTCCATTACTTAATGTGTCTGTTGAGACCATCGTGTTATCATGAAACCAGGCTCATATTTAATCAGGTGTTGTGACCCGTAAAATAGACTTTCTGGGCTGTGTCACTTCGTGAGTTGGGTTTGTTTTATTTGTCCTTACTTAGCGACGATATTTTATAAGAAATGAATGTATATTAACATGTCAAATATCTTTAAAAACACATTTATTTCGTTATTGTCGCTGTTCTATACAAGAAATACATAAACTAAAGTGTGTCAAGTTTAAAACTCCACTTTGTAAAGCACTTGTAAGTAAACATACTTGTTTACTTAATACCCAGGAGATTTCCACTTTGACCGTATCCTGCTCAATTAAGTTTGGATGCCCAACTAGAGACTTTGATCAAGCTTAAGTTTTAAAGCGGTCATATGTTCATAAAGTACTCGTATCTCGTATATATTTAATACCAAACTGCAATTCAGCAGTATATTACTTGAAGGTAAGCATTATATTCATTTTGTTGATTATTACATAATTTGGTCATTGTAGAAGCAATTACAATTTACGTACACAGAAATTGCACAGAAATTCATAGTTATATATATAACAATTGACGTAATCTAATATTACTGAATTAAACTGTAATACCTATTTTTATAACTACTTTGTTTAAAATGTCGAAATTAATAATAAATAACAAA
The DNA here is from genome assembly GCA_959347415.1 of Mechanitis messenoides. Lineage (NCBI taxonomy): Eukaryota > Metazoa > Arthropoda > Insecta > Lepidoptera > Nymphalidae > Mechanitis > Mechanitis messenoides. The sequence goes on along the minus strand of OY365770.1, from coordinate 6,641,866 downwards.
TAAAGTAAAATAATAATTAGTACATGCTTTAAAATCATTCTTTTTCAAAAAAAAAAAATATTAAAGGCCATCTTAACACATGTATAAAATTTAATTATATTCTTATAAGTATATTATATTCTGAAATATTTAATTTAATCTGTCTTTCATAGCTGTTATAATACTGTTTTGTTAATGTCAATATTTGAAATTTATTTTGTTACATTCAATTTCAATTAAGTATTTCAGTATTTAATATTAAATGTGATATTTAGTATAAAAATAACAATTTCCTTTCTTTCATTTCATTTATTTTATTTGTCCAAGTATGTACACTTTATAAATATAAGTAACTAAGAAGAATATACTTACTTGATATCCCTCATATCCCCCTTACCCTTGATAGCTTTATTTTATAAGTGTATTATCAAAATCCGCAATGTTACCTATTCAAACAAAGAAAAAAATGCCAAAGATCTACTTTTATAGATAGCCACTAATCCTGAACTATCTGTAAACATAATTAAGATCGCTTGAGTGGTATTTTCAAAGACTCAAAATTAAATAAAGAAACAATGTAAGAAGTTTTCCGTATAATTTTAGAAATTAAAAATTATACCTTTAGTAGCGATAACTATTCCTTCTCTTTATTATTTTTATGTTCGTTATGTTTTTAACATACTGGAAATGAACTGGAATTTTTCTGGCGGTATTTCAGGATCCGATAATTCAATTCAATTCAAATAAGAGTGGTGATAAGGATAGCTTCAAAAGCTATAGAATTATAGAAATACAGTGCAGTACAGAATCATAACATTCTAAAACACTTGAAAGGGTTAAAATAACAAATTTATAGAATTTCTTAAACTCTTAAAGTTTCTTTTCATCCCGTAAAACAGACAATTTGGTTTCCGTATACGTAAATCCACTGAAGGTACTTTTATGTGACGATATTAGGTGTTCGGTAAATTTCAAATAAGTGTGACCGATGTATGAGAATCCTCAATCACATTAAATTTGGATACACCGGTACATTTCAAGGGAATGTTACGCTTAAGTGATCTCAAGAATTGGGGTCTCCCTTATGGGGTTTATAAATTATCCTAATTATCCTTATGGTAGCAATGCTGGTTGTCGCACAACTTGTTGTTCCTGTACGTGTGCACGGGCGGCTTGTTGTTAATTAGAACATACCAGACAGGCTAAAGCTTGTTTTTAGATATTAATTCAGCTTCACAGAGATGGGTTTTCGTAAAACATTCTTAATTCCAAGCATGAACTTACCAGTTTAAATGTAAATGTTATGAAAAATTATGACACTTGTTATTCATGTCTTCATAAATATAGAGGAGAATATCGTAGTGCGTAGAAATTTTCACATGTAAACCTCAGTGATACATTCTATGAATGTGATAACAATAAGAGAGTTGTTACTTATTACACAATTCATGTTACGAAAACATCCTTACCCTTCGAAAACTATAAGTCATTTACACGTCAGTCTAAGTAAATATGTTAAATTAAACGGTGTCACCGTGCGCTATCTAAAAGGCATTATAAAGAACTTTGTTCCTCCATTTATTGTAAAATCTACTTGAACCGTAAAGATAACATTAATAAACACTTCAAGAAACTCATACGATGATTCATAGGCACTTATTTTTCTCTAAGAAATACACGTCCTTCACACACACACCTACACAAGAAATAAATATGTATAATAATTTAATTTATAACAATATAAATGAAATAATACTTTTATATTAATAGTTTTGATATATTTGTTTTAAAATCGTTTATTATTTACATATTTTTCAATAATTTTATATATGTATATAATATATTAATTATAATGGTATGTTAGGTTCATTACAAATTGTTGTAAGTACGATATCTCTGTTCTAATGATTGTTGAATGTATTATTTATTTTATTTATTGATAATTTATTGATATTACATATATTATAGATGTTTGTAAATGGCTCCAAAACAAATTTTTACTCGTCAAAGTCAGACTGTTAAAAAGTTTTGACCAAGCAACTAACAAAATATTAATATAGTAACAATATTTAAAAAAGTTTAATTGTCGCTTATATTAAATTTGAATATTGATAACGTGTGAATGTTAATTATTAACTTCCTAATTAAGATATTTATTTATTATTATACATACCAATATTAATTTATTTGTTCAATATAGTCTCAGTTTTACATGAAGATAAAAACATCATAACCTATTTTCTATCAATATATTTTTTTAATATTTTTTTTAAATCGTAAAGTATGATCACGGTTTTTTATTTTGAAATCTTCACATGAATAATGACAAAATAATAACTGTTTGAAATTATTTAGAAATAATTTTAGAATAAATATAAACAAAAACTTTAATATTTGGACAAATATGTTACAGAAAAAGCTTTATAAGTAAATTCAATTCCATTATAAATGTTTAAGGAGTTTCAAAGTGACCAAAATCTGTTTGTTTAATTCTATTTCATTTCAATTTTATCAGCTCATAGGAAAGTAATATGACAACTAACTTTCCAAAATACTAAATAATTATATTCATTTGGAACTATTTTTTTATTTTATAATATTATGTATATAAAATATAATATTATACTTTAAAAAGCGATTGTAGAAAAGGTTCTGAAACTACATTAGGAACATAATAATCTTTTTAGGTTAATAGAAACACATATTTTTTTATTCAAATTTTAAATTGAAGACTAAACAACTTAATTAATTTAATTTTGAAACCATTTTCTCAGAAACGATCACAATAAAAACGGTATCATTTGTAAGTTAATCCTTAATTCATGTGCAATTACAAAGTTACAGAAGTTTCAAGTTCTTGGGATGGAATTGAATATAATAGAAATTGGTTTCCAATTTACAACTTTACTCCTTAAAGAGTTAAGTCTCAACCCAATACCCATGTAATGATAAATTGTTAAATCGTATAGTATCATATTAGAATTTAATTAAATACAAAATAGGCTTTTCCTGTTAGGTAAATTCGTATCAAAGCTGGTTATTTCAATAAAAGTATTTTACAGATATAACTCGCGTTTATTATTACATTTTTTAATTAAAACCCGACGCTTTAACAAACTTCAACTTAGGAACCGTTTGAAAAATAGACTGACTGACTGACAAACACCAACATCTCGTCTTACCGCGAACTCGTTTGCTGCAAAGCACTCAAAACGACAAAACTTTAATTAAAAATGTAATAATAAACGCGAGTTATATCCGTAAAATAGTTTATTTAAAATGTATAGTACTCGTGTAAATCTTAGAAAACATCAAAAACTCATTATATTTATTAGTTATTTCAATTAAAATCTTTAAAATATTTAAAGATTGTAAATATATGAAACTTTACACTTACCCATGTACTACATATTATTTTTATTTCATTTATTTTTCGACATGACATTTGTTGATAATTTTACAAGGATAAACAAAATATAATGAAAACCTAAGAATATGTACATCTTATAAATTATGTTGAATATATTCACACACACACACACACATACATTAAATAATATGAACTGACAAAATCTAAATTCGTAAACATTTCTATGACTTATTTCTACAATTGTAAATGACAAATCATATGGAATTGTAAATTGCAATTGCACCTTTTAATTTAGGAAAGTGCAATTATTACATTAAAATCACTTAAGAGTATTACTGGAAATATTTTACACTTGCTTATCTAATCTATAATACGAGTATATACTTAATTTTAATCATTCGCTACTATTAGGTGACATACATATAAGTAAAACTATATAACAGTTAAAAATATTATAATGACATATTTACGTAAAACTCTTTTTATTAATTATTTAAGTGTCACTTACATCTCGTCTACCCGTGAACACGATTACTGCAAAGTGTTCGAAACGTCGGGTTAAAATCGAAAATGTAACCAAATTATAAGCGAGTTTTTATCCGTAAAAATAGTTTTATTTGAAATGTGCACTCGTGAAAATCTAAGAAAATACTACATATTTACGTTTTTATATTTAGATACTAAGAAATTTAATCACCATTACGGAACTTCTCCAGGCAATTTCTGTCACAAACCAACAAGTTGTGTAATACATTTTCTGCTGCCGTAGTTTTGAATCGATACTACGTTTTGAAGGTTTTAAAATGGCGTCTGCTCCTTTATCAAGGGCCAGTAACGATCTTGTGCTAATTTTAATATTGCAAGACACCATGTAGGCGTGTATCTCTTAGCATCAGATGATTCGCGTGCTCGTTTATCATTTTCATATAAATTATAGATAATATTAAAAAAATGGTCAATTTTAGTAATAAACATATCAAAACTAACTTTTTTCCTGGAACCGACTCTTTAATAAAATATTTACATTACTATAATAATAATTTTTATTTAAAAAAAGGAAAGTGTTCAAAATATATTTATGAGTACACGGGTACCATATTTTTTAAATGAGAAAGTGATTAAATAACACTAATTTCAAAATTATTACTAATGCTTAATTAAATATCTCTATTTTTATAAAAGTGATGGCCGGTTTGTACTGACTCTAATAATGGTTATAAAAGTGTAGATGAAGCTGCAGATATATAATAATAATAATGAATCCTCTCAAAACAATTACAGTAAATGATTTGCATTTCTAAATTATCATTCAGGAAATCGATTACGTACAATCCAACTAATCAGACTTCTTCACTTTTAATATCATATTAGATAGATAGAAGAGTATACACATTCGTATGACAACAATCATTGGTTATAATAAGTACTTCGCATTTGTCAGAGAATACTTGAATATATATAATGTATTCTATGTTAAAAATAATACTTTTTATTTTAATTATAACACACGAGGGATATTCTGATACTATGGGTGACATAGATATTGAATATAAAAGTGCTTTTGACCAGGATCTTTATCAAAGTGTTTTGGATGCAAAGAAATGTGATCAGCAGCTGAATTATATTTCTATTAACAATTCCTTTGTAGGAATGCAATGTAAGTAGATATATTATTGCATCTTTAAATCAAAAATAATTAATTAATATGTATAAAATTTAAATATGTAAGTTATAGTATATATAATTATCCAGCTATACTTGTGTCAATAGTATTGACATTTGATCGTGGCGTGAATTCAATGCTCAGAGCTCATGTTCAGATCCCAAATGTGTTTCGAAACTAATCGGGCTAATCCCGATAGTATTAACGTGAGTACAGACGGATAATTTATACCTCTAGTCAAACTGTAAATAACCTGGTTGTGTAAACTGAATATATTTAAAAAAAATTTAATGGTTCTGTAATAAGCGATGGATATAAATACCAAATTACTAATTCTCTTTACATTTTGTGTGTGTCTCTGTCTGTATGAAAGTTTGTGTATATATAACGCCAAACCTATGATGGGTTTTATGAATGAGATGCTTTTGGTATGAAGTAGCCATTCAGTCACCATCAAGTAAAAGTTATGTTAAATGTTGTCCTGGATCTTTTAATCTGTCCAGTTTAATGCTGTCCACAATATATATATATATATATATATATATATATATATATATATATATATATTATTTCTTGAACATTATATTAAAAGTATCACAAAATGCTTTGATGTCTAAGACATAAGATGCCGACACAAAATATAACTATGTTCAAAATTCCTTAAAATTAGTAAGAGTTCCGCCTCTTAGTATAAATCCAACGCAATAAAGAATATTCAAAAGTAAAGCCATCAATTACACAAACAAATCTATTTTTTCAACTTTTTACCGACTTTAAATCAATACGCCATGCATACGACGTTGTCGTCTAAGAAGAAAAAATTAGAAGAAGGGAAAATTATTACTATAGTTGTTGTTATTTATTTGAATATAATATATTATTTGTCTTTGACAATATATAAGTCAGTAATATCTTTACTTGCTATTTTAGTTAGAGATGCGAGTGGTAGAATCCCAAGTGGTTTGCTGGCAGGAAACTTGGCTGATCTCGGAAGATATGATCTGTGTTTGAAAATAAAGCACGTGGATAAGGATATTGAGATAGAAGGAAAGTACTGTATGACTACTATTCCTTTGGCACAGTTTCTCAACATCTCGTATCCAAATCCTTTTAAAAAATTCGGATTTCAAAACTTCAGAGAATTGTGGCCTGTATATAATAAGAATAATATTGATATCAATTACATTCTAAAATGGCAACGCCGTGCTTCTTTGATAACTGGTGCTGGATATATGACGTCGAGGTAAGATTCTATTTTTTACTTTTAAAATGTCACGTCCAGTTTTATTTATTGGGGATAAATGCATAGATTTAACACTATTGAGTTTTTACTGAAAAGTGATCTCTCTGACACTTACAAATGTTCTTTATTTAACTCAAGGGTAAAAACATTGTTTCTTAAAAAAGAAGAATTTGAGATTTTATAACACTTTTTTGCACTAAAGTATAATTTAATTTTAATTTTAATTTACTATTTTTCAACAGAATTATTCCAGCAAATTTTGTGAATGCCCTTAACTTTTCTTTGGGAACGTGTATTCCTAAGGTTTGTACACTGAAACAAGCAATTAATTTCCTCTTACAAGACTTTGTCCCAAACAACGATCTAATAATTGATGATTATTTTTATCGGTTGCCAAATGACAAACCTTATAGTATTGCGGATTACATTGCGATGTTAGTATATGACAATTATATATTTTAATTTTTTTTTTCTTTTTCCTTGGTAATTAAATAATAAATTTTGATGTACGTATATGTACATATATGTAAAAAATGCTTTTTTGTATTTAATTAAACAGCTTGTACAAAGACATAATATTGTTTTAGGGTTTTTTTTTCCTTAATTTCGACTCTCACACTGATAAGCACTTCATATGATTTATATCATATATTTGTTTTAAAAAAAGGTAAGTTTGTACTTGGGTGAGTAAAGATTATTCCTGTCATAAGAATATAATAAATATTATTTTACTTAATTAAAAATAAGAATTTTATATTACACCATTATATTTAAACTTCAATTCCCTATTGTACCAGCATAAAGAATAAATTAAAATAATAGTATCTTTATAAAAACTATAAAATTTTATAAACACAAAAATAATATCGTAATGATTTCAATACGATATTATTTTTGTTAGGTAGGCTAGGATGGTATTATAGGTACTTGTAATAAATAGGTATTTTTATTGCTTGTGCTCAAATAGCTTAATATAAAATTTACCAAAATATAAGACTCTGATACTGTGCGAAATATTGTTATGTTTTACAACTGAAAATCGACAAGATAATTTTGTAAACATTGTTATAAATTTTCAGATAACTCCCAAACAAACCTATTGTATCGTTGTTTCTCAATTTACACAAATACTAAAAGATTTCTTAACTTCAATACAACAAGTGATGCTTTGGAATGTATGGATGGTATACGAGCCATCTCTATGTTATGGGTCGTATTTGGACACGTTTACAGTGTAACTATGCTTACTTTTGTGTCAAATTTAGATGCAGTTAACAGAGTGAGTGTTCATATTTATTATGACTTTAAAACATATTTCACTTTAATTTAAACTCAAATTCATAGTAGTTTTTATATTACAGTGGCTGACATCATTCGGAAGCACTTGGATAAATTCGGCTCCGATTACAGTTGATACTTTTTTTGTCCTTAGTGGAATTCTTTGCGCGTACAGTGTTATTGGAAAGATGAGTAGACGTTAGTAGTTTATATTTGAATAATAAATTATAGAGTGTAATCTTATAATAATACATATATATCATAATATGTGGACCGAGTTACACAACGTTGTTATAATAAAATATAAAACAATAATTTTAATTACTTGGAAAAAAAGATTTTATAACATAAACTGAAAATATTTTTTATGGTAACATCTCAAGTAAATAATTCTCTCAAAGACCAATGTAAAATATTTATATCAAAACAACCAAACAATATCCTACTTCCTAAAATGGCCTTTTTGGAAGTGTAAATTTATTTATTTATTTATTACATACATACAATACAATTTATCAACATTTTGTAGAAGTCAAAGAGGATGGTAAATTAATAATAATTTGATAAATTCGTCTTTATGACTATGTTTCACATCTTTCGTAAGAATATTATAATACATAGTAATATCTCAAAAATACAATATCTTAGAAGCTAAATATCATTCTTGACCAAATTTTTCATTTAACTTTAATACTTTTTAGCAGGATTTTTTTTTTGGTTTAGGGGATATAAGCTCGTGGTTTTATGTTTTTTTTTTAATTTTTAGTACTTATTAACAATATTTATAACCTTATCCTAGTTTCTATTTTCTATTTCAGGACGATTTATTCATTTCATACCTTTATTCTACCTGTATCGTCTTCTCCGTATGCTACCGTTATTGGCTACCGTGATTCTTCTCCAGGCATCATTTTTCCACCAAATGTCTGATGGTCCGATGTGGATTAATATGGGACATTTGACAGCTATGTGTAGAAAGCGCTGGTGGTCAGCGCTTCTGCATGTTCAGAATTATGTCAAACCTATTGGAATTGTAACATGCTTATTTTTTAAAAGTTTGCTTTTAATTCATAATATTATAAATTAAATATCTTAGTTATTTATTAAATAACTTATATTTTCAGTGCCTCTACCACACTTGGTATTTATCAGTGGACGTACAACTTTACATAGCTAGTCCGATAGTATTAATATGGTTGTTCGGAAGGGATAAAATAGCATGGTGTGCGCTAACTTCAGCTATAATTGTTTCGATTGTTCTTAGTAGCACATACAGTTTTATTAATAACTACTCAGCTGCTGTTGCTAGTCCAAGGTATTTTAGTATAACAGTATTAAAAATTATGTTATTATGAATTTAAATATACATAATACCATATTTTTAGCAATGTTAATAATTTTGGGAGCTATTTTATTGACTACTACATGAACACATTAACAAGAGCGTCACCGTTCTTCATCGGTATGATGTATGGGTACTTACTACATAAGTATAGAGGAAAAACTATTATCTTGAAAAAGGTACTATGCTTATTTAAATAAAAAGATTGATTATATAAATTATAGTATAAAGAATGAAAGGAAATTAGACAGCGCTGACGTGAGATGGAAGAGGTGTGTCTATAAATATTGAAGAAGTTGCAAATTTGCTTATCATTGCTATTAGTTGTTTAGTTGTTTACAATGATTGTAGGTGTAGCCACATAGATAGAGGTAGCTCTAAGCGATCCACCCCTGATAACGGATTACTTGATTTTACATAATAAGCTAAGACCGTTGAATGGTTTTCAGCGGCGGTAAAATCTAACGGTTCCCTGGCTTGCCACCATTCTTACGCTGGATTCTGACGTGAAATGGCCTGAATATTTTGTTCGGTACGCGGGTGTGCCAGTGCTTACTATATGTCACAAATTATTAGAGCGAGGCCATTGTACAATGTGTCGACGTTCTTGCAGTCTTCGTATACATCTCTAAGTCATTTCACACGGTCTGGTATGCAAGTATGCTTAACAAACTTCCTCTGTATGGCATAACTTTTGGCATCTGTATTGTAGATGGTCAATTAGACCATCAGATGGTCGTTAATGACTACTGTTTTGACTTCATTGCGATTGATGCCAGTGTGTCTTAAGCTCCTTTTTATTACAAAACTTATATACGGGGAAGGTTCATCCTTTCTTGGTTGGTATCCCGAACACTCAAAGAAAGTTCTTTCCAGCTCGTTTATTATGCGTACGGGCAAGTTATAGAATTCCTTGCCACTTAAGTTACTTGACCCACTTAATTGGCACTCGTTCAAGCACAAAATAAAACAGGCATCTTCTAGTTTCGCTCGTTTTATTTTCGACCAGAATGAATGCAGTGAGGATGATGGAAGTCAAAAGTGGAGCTATCTAGTAAAAAATAAATTAGTAATGTCTTTTAAAATATTTTCTGATGCACAATACAAGTATAGTAAACTCAAATTAAAAGTGTGGTCGTAATATTTTGCATAAAAAAGGTATAATGTAAGCAATTTTGAGTTCTCTGTATTTCAGCAACATTAGTTAAACCCGTTAGAAGCTTGCAAGTTTTGAGTTTTATATTAAATATGAATGCATTGTTGTATACTATAATATATTATTATTTTTTAATTATAGATATTAGTATCCTTAATATGGGTCTTTGCGTTCTTGCTGATGGCATTTTGCATATTCTCCATTTACCCCGTGATGCAAGCGGATCACGACAAACAATGGTTCGATAATTTTCTTAATGCATATATGAGAGGAATTTGGGCCGTTGCTTTAGGATGGATGATATTTGCATGTGTTCATGGCTATGGAGGTAAAACATAAAATTACTAGTTAAATAGATTTTTAAATGCAATTATCTTAAGCTATTTTTTTTCAAATTTGTTGACCGAAGAGACTGTAGACCAGGACGTAAAGTTAGCTAAGTAAAGTGATTATTCTCACAGGTCCAATCAACTGGTTTTTATCCCTACAAATGTGGAAGCTTCCAGCCCGTTTGTCTTATGCAATGTATCTGATACATTACCCAATCTTAACGATAGCCAATGGAAGCGTGATGAGTACTCATTACTTTACTGATGGTGATACTGTAAGTTAAATAAATTTATCTAATTTCAGATCTAGATATGCTTAAGAAAAATATATACAGGTTCTTAAATAAGTTTACAATAATCAAAAAATATAAAATAACAAAACGAAAATAAATATTGTCTGCACTAAAGTTCAGCTAAAATTGAATATATTTTTATGGTGTGTCAGATATTTTAAAAGCTTTTAAAACTACATAATATTTTAGCATGTCATACAATTTTATATAATAACGATATTACAATCAGTATAACATATGTATTTTCCGAACGTTGTTTTCTAGAAAAATAAGTAATTCACGTTTAAGAATTGTATTAACTTCGTTAAAAACTTAGAATTAAATTATTATTTAATTATGTTTTTTAAAATGTTACACAGAAATTTCTTTATATGAAATTTATAATATATTACTTTCAGCTTTATCGAGCAATGGGGGCATTGGCATTTTCTTCAATTGCTGCTTTCATTCTTTCAATAGCTATTGATGCTCCGTTTTCAACAATACAGAAATTACTACTTGGAGGTTTAGTTTTTTTGATCTATTAATAATTTAGTTGCTAATGATGAAATTACTTAATAATAATTAATTTATTGAACAAAGCTTTCTATGAGAAACTTTTCGGCACCCTTTGTGCAAGCATCAATCAAAAACGGTATATCCGAAAATTTCCAAATTTTGCACAATGATGGACATCAGTTTGATGGTGGTTTTAAAAAAAATTACAAATTTGATGTCGTTGAGGAATAATCATGGAAAAAGTAAAATCCCATAGAAAAAATAAAAAAAAAAATTAAGCTTCTAAAAAAATATAGTTGAGGACAAAATGCGTCGACTTTTTGTAAATGCAACTTCGGTGCTATTTGCACCTCGCTTCGCTCAATATGTTAACATATACCGAGACTTTGCGAGCGCATCAAGTAAAAATTAAGGTCTAGTTCGCGCTCCAAGTATATTTAATTTGCAAGGCCATACGGTCTTATGGTCCTAGCTTAACTCCCAAAACATATAAAACATAGAAAAGAAATTGTCTATTTATCTAATATGATGAATTTTTATTTTTTCTGTACGATTATAATTTTCACAAATCAAAAACTTTATTTATAAAATTTCTTAAACTAACTTGTGTTCACTGATGCATTATTCTTTTGTTTGCAGGTGTCTCAAATAAGAAATCTAAATCTTCAAAAAATGCAAAAGACGAAGAAAATAAATAAATATGTTTTGTATTTTTTTTTTCTTTAGGTGTTTTTGGTTTTATATGGTCGTTTTGAACTTTAAATATATATAAGAATAAAAGCGTTGAATCAAAATATATTTTGAAGTATTTTTAAGATTTTTTCATTTATAATATAAAAAATTACTGTTTACAATACTTTTAAGCATTGTTTTTATCAGAAATAATATTCTACATTGAGACATAAAAGGGAAACACTAAAGTATATTAAAACAAATAAAACATATTTGTGGAGCATGTATTTGAGGGAGGTGGGGCAGGTCAGCCCAGTCCTTAACGCTACCGAAAGCAATGACTTCTAAGGGCATGGGTGTGATGCAGCCAGGTGCTTTAATAAGACAAACAACAATGTAAAACAAATTCTGTAGTTATTCGCTAAGATTAAGAATTGCAACCTTGCCGAGCGGTAATATGTTTATATGTAAATATGTTTATATGTACCTATTGCCTATGTTATAGACAATAGGTACATATAAACATATTTAACAAGTCCACTGCGGTACAACTACAATCAACCTATAAAACTTTTATTAAATTGCCGGTGATACCGTTGGACCGGGAATACGTTCCGGTTTCAAAAAAAAAAAATTTAGCACGATATTATAAAAATCTAAGACTGGCATTGAATTTAAAAAAAAATTAAATTAAAACATTTTATATATAGTGTTATTATTTTTGCATAACTTGTTATCTAAGTTAATTATTTATGATTATTAATATAAGTATATAAAAAAATAATAATTTGTGATCTACCTTACATAATTATTAGTTTCAGCGCGTATTTATTATACTTAAAACTTATATATATATAAATATATATATATATATATATATATATATATATATATATATATATAGTTTTTAAGTTGTATATATATATACATATACCTATTCATGCAATAAATATTGTTATAAAGAAAAAAATCTTTTTTTTTAGATTTCAGAAAACATTTATTCCTGTGGTTACATAGTTTATACATTTATGTTCAGTTCTTTTAAAATGATCTCCATTATCTTTAATACAGTCGTTATAATAATGTAATTAATAGATACAAGCACTCTCTTCTTGAGAAAATTCTTTACTGCTATTGTTATGGATATTTTTAGGGAGTGCCTAAAAAATAAATAGTTGAATAAAAATGAATATTTCATGGAGATAAGGTTACTTTTGATTAAATAATAAATTATGCAAAATAAAAACAATGAAGGTAAAATTATTGCGTTATAACTGTCGCTTGTGCGAAGGCGCAATAGAAACAACACATATGATATGGGTAAGTACATTGTTGTTATAGATTAGGTTAGAAAACTGTAAAAAAGGTCTGTTGAAGGGGAGAAGACGAAGTTGGAAACAGCAGCTATAACAGATATATATACTTATATAAGTAGGCAACGTAGGCAACTATATAAGCTGTTAATATTAACAAAATTACGTGTTCACTGACGTCTATTTTAATAATATGTTTAATTAATGATAAAACTTATTTTATAAATAGAGATAAGTTAAATAATATTCAAATATTCTGCGGAAAATATTTAAATATAATGTATAAAAATATAACACAAATATATATTTTATATTTTGAAGCTAAGTTGATAACTTTAAAAGTTTTTAATTTTACGCGTCCATCAAATAGAAAATGATATGTAATACACCTTTTAGGGTACTTTTGATTGATATTCTATAGTCTATAGCAGTGAAATAATTTCATTAAAAAATGATAACCCCCAAATTGAAAGAAATAAAAAGGCCGAGTCTCATAAAGAAACGTTTGAAGCGAATTTTAGTGAGTTCTTTTTTCGTTTGTAGTAACATAAAAAAATGGAAAAAATATTTTCATTCCCGAGTAGTTATTGTTTTAAAATAGCTAGTAGATATTGTCTGAAAAACGTTTAGACCGGTTCGTAGTTATAGATTTTTCAAGTATATTTCGACAGAAGTTGATAAAAAACGGTCAAATTGAATAAAACCTGTATATCGTTTTGACAGATCTACTTACGGTTGAAGTATGTTACAATTACTACTAATGATGAAGATGACTAAGACACGTCTGTAGAGGTTTGTAGTGCAAAAATAATTTAGCCTGGTGCAACAAAACTTGAGAATTGGTTAAAGTAAACAAAACAAATATCTAGTGATCTGTTTAACTGGTTGACCGAATTACTTCTGGTCGACGGATTTGACTGACTGAAATTGCTTCTAGTATTAACATGTTGCAATTACTATAAACGACAAAAATGATTGAGAATATTAAATACATTTTCAAATATGTCACGAATGAATGCTTCTTATTACACTCATCTATCGTCTATCATAACTCCAAGGTTAATAAATTTAAAGATTTTACATCAAATTCATCTCAGTTCACGAAATCCTGATCTGGTGATGTACGAGATACAAATTCCGGCTGAAATTGATCTTAGTTCAAGACATGTTTTAAAACATGCGCGATAGTTAATTGTTCAAGTGAAGTGCGCTAGCGCATAATTGCGGAATGTATGCCGTTTTTAATAAAAAATTGCATAATCAAAATCAGGAATATCAAAAGCGTACTTAATACTTCATGGATTTTTTTGCCAGTCAACCCGTAATTCTAGAAAGACAGCGCAGTAGATGGTTGAAAGATTTAATTTTATACCAAATAAATATATTTCATATACTAAATACGTACTTATAATAATAAACATGCATACTCAATAAATGAATACACTATTTCGATTTGATAATAGTTGGTATCTCTTATATTGGTGCTTTCAAAGATTTAGCCGGATCCTGACTCTTAAATTCTTTCTTAGTACGACATTGCAAAATTTGAACCGGCAAGAAGTTTCAGAGAACAGTAAATAAACTATTAAAGAAGGGTAATTGACTATGTGACGATTTCAGTCAAACATTTAAGGTCATGGCAACATCAACTGCTGTTTATAAATAGACGCTGGCCGCAAATTATAATCAAACTTATGGCGTCATGTCAGGAAACTTTAGCTGACAACAAACATGAGTTTTATATTGCTGAACGATACATCTGCCTAAGATTTCTCTGACTAATTAATTAGTAATGGTCGAGGTTCTGAAGATTAAACGAGTAGATTGATTTCATTTTCTCTAAATTTTTGTAATTTTGACTCTTGAGAAGATGATCAAAGTATTCACATATATCATTTCTAAGCACAAAAGACAAAGGCTTGAGAGAGTCAGAAATTTCGGCAGATAAGAATAAATATATGAATAACTAAAACTTCAAAATTCATATTAGAATTATTGTTATTAAACTTCATTTATTACGAAGAAGGTTAGCCCAGTAGCAATCCAATTTTTTTAATTTATAGTAATCAAAACTATGCAACGTAACACATTCGATGAGAGTTTAAATTCCTTTTCTAACTGATTACACGGTTCAAAGGAAAATTCAAAGGTTGTCCAATCTACCAAGAATTCCAATGATGGTTAAATTTTCGATGCGTCTTGCTTTTGCCATGACAATTAACAAACCACAAGACTAATACTTCGATTTTTGTGGTTAAAAACTAGTAAATGTATAATTTTCTCTTGGTCAGTTATATATGTTTCATTAAAGAGTGTGAAATAAAATGAAATGGAAATTAATGAATTCTTTACTCATGTTTCTGTATTTAAAAATCATGCACTATTATACACGGCTAAAAAAAGGCCTTTCGGTCTTTGTATTAGAATAATAACAAGACCGCAAAGCCTTTTTTAAAAATAATATTTTATTTATATATATTATCTTAATTTAAAAAGATTGTATTAATATTAAAATCCTACATTTGCTCATTCATTGACTGTTAGGCAGAACGAATTTCACCGGCTCGGCTAGTTAGACAAAACCTTTTATTTCAATAAAATTTCACAAGCACATATTTGTGGCAATAGCGAGTAAGAGAAACAGATGCAGATCTGGAATTTCTGAAAACTTTCTAAAAAATTCTGAAAAAGTAGCCCAAAACTTTATAATCTGTGGTTGTGTAAAAAAAATCAAACGTTTACCAATGGGCACGGCTTGCATTCGGATCCAGAAGCATTCGTTTGTAAACAATACCGCTTTTGTTTTGGTAGAACAAAAGATTCTAAGCGGAAATTGTTAGACGAGTATAATGTAATGTAAAAATTGATTTTTTAAATCTAGTTCCGTAAGATTGTCCTATCAATATTAGTACTATTCATATTTTGAGGATTGGCACACCCTTTAAGACTATTGATACGAAAATTTTTATGTATTTCTGAAAATATTTAAAATATATATACAATTGCTTGTCGTTCATGATATCGATACATCCTTATTATTTATTTTTAGTATATTGATTATGAAACTTTTAGTGAGCGTAAAAAGTAGAATCATCAAAGTAAAAAAAATCGGATATAATATGACATGTGTAGATAAATTCATGTTACATCAATTGTATTTAATTCATAATAAGCCAAACCAAAACTCTCCTATAATAATGTTATCAGTAATAAAAATAATAACCTTATCAATAAACACATAATACATAGTGATTGTTCTGTAGATATCACAGTCACTGCGTAAGACTGTAGAAAACTGAATTGTTTGTATTGCATACAGTTGTTCAACATTATCATTAGGTAGGGTTGGGTTCATGTTGGTTTTCTGTATAAAAATTTTGTCGATTTTTAAAATATGTTGAATTTATTCAATACGATTAAAGGTTTGCTCGCCCTCATATTGTGGCATTGTAAATTTAAAATTATATTATTTTTTAAACAATAGTCTTGCTTAAAATTTTATGAACTGATTTAACCGTAAATGATTATAAAATTTATAGAAAACAATAAAAATCAATAATAATTAACAAAAACATAATCTATCATATATATGACTTTTATGAACCAGGTCTGGTTTCATACAACCAAAGCTAAATCAGGTTAGGATATATATTATGAGATTAGAAATTAGAAACATAAATTAACAATAATACGTTAGTAGAGATTTAAACAGGTATAATTGCTAATTTATGTTCTAAGTTGTGCCGTTGTTTTAGATCACTTCATTTTGATGGTACTTATTGCAAATAATTAAAATTAATTATAAAGAACAAAATCAGTTTAGCTTTTGTGTTTAAAAATCGGTTGACCGTTAAATTTTTTTTTTAAGTTTTAATTATGGTAAAGTATGAAATAAAAACAATATTAAATTTTAATTTTTTTCTAGAACATCTTTTTCAGAAAAAAATACCTTTAAGTATTTTTATAAGCTTTTTTAAACATATTAGCAAAATTACTTAGTTTATTTTTAAAATAAATATTTAATGACAAAATTATCAACACGAGCAAAATTCCAATCTGCCACTTCTGGCAGTGAGTGGGCGGTAACGTTATTCCAGAGGTCACAGGTTAGTAAGAGAAAAGTCACGAGTTAAGCTGATGCTCGTATGATAAAAATATCTTTTGACAGATTTAAACATTTATAATGCATTTGTAAGCAATTGTATTTGCAAATAGATTATAATAAGTTATACTTAAATAAGTGCATCAAAGTAGGCTTTTGTAGAGGAATA
Source organism: Mechanitis messenoides (assembly GCA_959347415.1). Lineage (NCBI taxonomy): Eukaryota > Metazoa > Arthropoda > Insecta > Lepidoptera > Nymphalidae > Mechanitis > Mechanitis messenoides. The sequence goes on along the minus strand of OY365770.1, from coordinate 6,624,459 downwards.
TGAATTATACGTATAGAAGTTTTAACGTCTACTTTCCTAAATATTCAAAAATAAAATCATATTATATGCAAAACTGATATTTTATTTTATTACGATCATTCTCCAAGAAACTGTAGAGGAAAGATGCACTTGCGCATATAAATATAAATGGTGACCAAAAATTTACTTCAAGATGAAGTCTTCTGAGGGTGATTCGGAAAAAAGTAAGTTAAATTTATTGAGATAATCCCTTACAATGTTAACCGGCTTAAATCACATATGTGTAATTTTTACATTTTCATTAGTAATGTTTTGAATAGTGTTATTTTATTAAAATATTATATCATAATTTCTTTTAAAAGGTCATAATTTCATTTAAACATTTAAATACCAAAAGGGTTTATAATTTGAAGACAAAGCATTCCATTTTAAGCCCCAAGAATTTCATTAGCCTCATCTTCTCCCTTCTGAATATGTGAAGTACATCCATAATGTCCTCCTTACAACCATTATTTACCTTCAAAATTCGTTGAACTTTGTTTAATCAAATGCAAAGATATTATAATACGAAAAGTTTTTCGGAAATCAACAATTGTTTTTAATTTTTAATTATATTAATAAATTCATAAAAATGTATGATTGATCCTCAAAAAACTAGATTATTATAAGAAAAAAAAGTTCCAAAGCATAGACGACAAAATTATTTTTTTACTGTTAGAGTTTTCTGTTCTCTGGGAAAAAAAAACATTCCCAAAAATCATACATCTGAGATTAAAAACAATTATTTATTCATTTATTTATATCTTTTCCACTACGATTTAATCAAAAAGCGAACTGTACAGTAATATTTTTATGGTTCATTTATATAACATAGTAGTTTATACAACATAAAATATATTATTAAATGTAAATTTTATGTGAAGTATTTCTTCACTGTCAAGTTGCCACCAGCTAGCAAAGTTATTATGTACAGCAAGCGGCTGTGTCTTGACCTGTATTGGTACTTATACTTTCCTTTAAGCGGATAGTATATATTTTTTGGAGGCCAATCATTAGCTACAAACGAATTAATATTTAGGAAATTGTTTATTCCTAAAATCACATATTTCAAACATTTTTACGTTAAAAAAATAATTACTACATAAATACACCACAGTCAGTCCTGATGCCTGCTGAAAGAAGTAAAACTTGAAACTATGTTTTGTTATTTATAACTCTTAATATAAAAATCTAATATATATGTATATATTGAGTTTTAGTAGTTTGTATTGAGATTTTGATGTAAAAATAATATTATTAATCGGATACTTTTCACATATATCGGAGTCCAAGAAACAAGTATAAATACAACATGTACTTCATATAATATATGGTATAATAGAAAATATGGTGTATTTATCAATTAAAACACATAATGGTTTTGCACAAACAGTACAAAATATAAATAACAAGTTAATGAAATTAAAAAAAAAAGGAATATATCCTTATATTATTTTTACATTCTGTATGCATTTTTTTGCAATTTTTTTTTAATTTTTTGCGTTAATTCTGTAATTACTTTTTATCCCTTTTGAAATGTAAATAATGTGAATCCATTGATTTTAGATTGAGAAGCACTAATTAGAGTCTCATCTCACCTTATTACCCCGGGTTTTAATTTTTATATTTATCAGTATAATGTATAAATACAATAGTCACATTAACAAATAAGTGACAGCGTTTATAAATTATAATAAAGCATTACTAACTAACATTATGTTCATTGATTTCGCTACCTCGTATGAAGAATTGACGAAAACAAATTACACAGACACAATATTCTTCCGTCACTAATTTTACAAGATAATTATAATTTGTATAGGTCTAATGTATAAAATATTTTATTGAATTAAATTTATAATATAATATATTTATATATACTGAATAATCACAAATATAATTTTTTAGAATTCGGGTATGGTGTTCGCCATATTCAGATGGTATGCATGTGTCTGACAATGGTGGCTCTGTTTATTGCTCGTAGTAGCATGGGAGTCGTAGTCCTAGCTATGACGGATGGTAATCGGGATGACATTGAAGTGAGTTCAAATTTATAAAGTTGCAGAAGACAATTTATTTTGTATTGAAAAAGAACTTTCTAATATCCCTTGTTTCTAGATCTATAAATGGGACAAAAAAACCCAAAGTTTGATACTCTCATCATTTTTTTGGGGCTATACGGCAATGCAAATTCCAGGTGGAATTCTGACTAAACGGTATGGTGGTAAACCGATTTTATTGGTATCACTTCTAACTAACGCTGTTGTCTGCGGATTATTACCAACTCTTGTAAGATTTGTAAGTACCTTGTAGAAAGTATACGATTTCATTTTATTTAGTTCATGTATAGAATCTTAATAAATATTATATTTGTATGTATAATATAAAACTAACTGTCGTGAGTTTCATTAAATATTTGTAACACCTACCTATTTTACAACTTTCAGGGTGGTTGGCCAATAGTTTGTATTTGCCGCATCATTATGGGCGCAACTCAAGCTTTCCTCTTTCCTGCCTCACACACTTTACTTGGTCGATGGTTACCGATGCAAGAGAGGACATCGTACGGTGGTCTAGTTTATGGAGGTACTCGTATATGAGTTTTACTTACTAAATATGTTTAATATTTTTTAAAGTTTTTTTTTTATTTTTATTAGATATTTGATATATTTATTAAATATATATGATTTGAGAGATATATTTAATACCGTTATTTCTTATATTCTTGGCGAAAAGAGAACCTGTCATTTCAATTAAAATTATTATTTGTTGTTTTTTGAGACTAAAAACCATCTCATGACTCATTCATTTCCCAGTCAGGAGACACCATTAATGCTTTTCAGAAGGTGATACCTGTTGTAGACAACCAAATTCTTAAAAAAAATTGCTTCGCATACATTTTTTTTAGAAACTGATAGAGAATTGTTTGGAAAAAATTTTAACCATAAAATCTCCATATACTTATTAAACTTTTAATTTGTTTATCTCTTAACTCTCTGAGTGTCATAACATTTTTATTTTATTTTTCGTACACCTTTGACTTACTCTCACCTATAAGCTGACACATATAGTAATTAAGATACCATATCGTTGCAAGTCATCCCTTTCAATTGTTTAATAATATATTGTGTAAGTATATTCTTGTGTAAATGCAATAGCAGATGAATAAACTAAGATATGGTAAAAACTAAAAAAAAATAAAAAACAAAGCTGATATTCTCGTTATTCATTGGTTAAATTACGGAGCACCTTCTTCTGCCTTTCTGTTACACAATTCCTTCCCTTTTTACAAAACCACCAACAGCAATTTCAGTAAAGCCAGAGGAAAGATGTTACATAGTTTGCAATTTTACCTAAACTGTTTTCAGGAACACAAATCGGAATAATTATTGGTATGCCAATATCCGGTATATTATCTGAAACTAAATTGGGCTGGAAGTCAATATTTTATACTGTGTCGGCTATAATGTTAGTTACTGCTGGAATATGGTATTTCTTTTCTGCTAACATTCCAAAAGAACATCGTTTAATGACCGAAGAAGAAAGGCAATATATTGAAAAAGGTTTAAATGCCGTTGAAGCTAAGGTAAAGTTTTAGAAATCCCTTTTATTATTTTTATTAATCATAAATTATTATTGATGCTACAAATGTTAGCTATAAGACATTGAATCTGTTGATAATCTAAAGTACAAAAACTTTAATGAACTATTTTTTTAGAAATTGTTTCTCGAAGCATAGAACATGATGTTGAGAGTCCATTTTATTTATGTTGCTCTAGCCAGTGTTCATTGAAACTCAAAATAGGTCCGATAGGCTTTAACAGACTAAAAATTTGGTGCTTAACGTTGATGTTCTTGCTCTCGATCTTATTATAATTAATATTAATAGTTTAATAGATGTTTCGCAAAGGTTTTTATTTAAAAATAAATGTAATGAAATTATATCAAGAGATTTTATATCAAGCGTAACCAACATTCCAGAATGTTCAATAACGTACTTAGAAAATACTGATAAAAACCGTCTTTTAGCACAAATTTGTGAAAATTACAAATTATAGTCTATTGAGAAGGTCATGGCATTATTCTTAGTGGCTCACTAATAGACACCTACCTCTTATCTTCCCACGAACACACTTGTTGCAAAGCATTTAAAATGTCTGGTTATATTTAATAATGTACTAATAGACACGACATAAACCCTTAAACTACTTATAGGTATATTCAATAAATATATAAGTGCTATTACGAATACATTATTTCCAAAAAAAGTCTATAAATTTTCATTTTTTAGTAAAAAATTTTAGTGACTTGTTATCTATTAGTTTTTAAATATAACACAAAAATTAAAAATACATAAATATACTTACTGTCACTATTTTCTAGGAACTCCGCACTCCATGGCGACATATTTTGCGCACGAAAGCGCTATGGGCGACCATGGTAGCTCATGTCGGTTGTACGGTCGGATTCATATTGTTCTTTGTTGACATGCCAACATATATGGAATATGGACTCCAGATATCATTGAAAAATGTTTGTATAATTATTTTATTAATTATTAACGGGGCTTATTCGCTATAACCTAATGGACACGTAAGGTATTGCTTTACGAAATATTCGTGAATTGTTAGTAAAATGGTATTCTTTATTCCTATCACAAACTTTTAAGAGCGTTATTATGCGTGATCTGCATGTTTTGAACTGTCAATATTACGTACGTTAAAATCGCGCGTTTATGTAACGTGGGAACAGAAAGTAATATAAACAACTTATTCATTTTAATACACAATTTATAAATTATATAATGAACATTTTAGAATACGGTAATAAATGATTAGCAGATTTCTTAAGTAATCTTCTATGAATCTCCATTCATTGTTGGTGCCAACGTCTTCCAAGCTCACTTTGTACAATATTAATTATATTAAATAAAATAATAGTATCAAAGAAGAGATATTTTTTTCTATATTTGTTTATTGTTATTTTTTTAAATTATTTATATTGAGATATTCGTTAAAGTATCTTATTGTTGTTGTTCAATGTTGTTTATATTAACGACATTGGCGTCGCATTGACTTGGATTTAATTTAATTAGGAGTAAATCGATTTAAAAGTAATCCACAATATAAAAATTTTGAAATTATTTTTGTTTTCTCATCTATTAAATAATATTGTAGTTTAGTTGATAAAATTTAGTAAGCTTCATTTAAAATAAATCTACTTAAAACAGAAATAAAAAATATTAATTAAAAAACATTTTTGTTCAAAACCGGTGGCTGATTCATGAATGTATCATCTTATATCAAAAATTGTCTATAGACCATAGGTGTAAATAAGAATCACGTTTAAACTTAAGTTTAACGACATTTTTTCGCAAAGTATGTCGTGTGTTATAACGAATAAGACCCTGAAATATATTATGTCAAAAAATCTCAAAACCTGCTATTTATAATTATAAAAAATAAAAAAAAATTAACAGCCTTCGACTTAAAAACTTTGGAACTAGGTTTCCAAATCATAAAAAATAATAATATATATACATATAATAAAAACGATACATAAAGACATTGTATATCAAACATTTCTCCACAGAGTGCAGTTCTATCTGCGTTACCATACATAGGAATGTGGTGCGGTAATGTCTTATCGACAGATATTTGTGAGAGAATTTACAACAAAGGGTATTGGTCACTAGTCGTTTGCAGAAAGGTGTTTAATTCTATTTGTAAGTACAATAATGCTTGTTCAAGTTACCTTTTAGCAGAACTTAAATAATGTTGATGTGAAATTAACAGTTTATTTCATATTTTCATATATTTTTTCAGCTTTCTTTGGATTTGCGACGGGTTTAATAGCATTAGCGTTTATTGGTCCAGAAAACAAAATTCTTGCAATCGTTGTTTTGGTTGGTTCACTTTTTTTAAATGGATTTCTGTCTGCTGGATTTTTTGTAAGTTAAAATATTGTTTGGCTTTATTAAACATAATTTACCAAGTATTTAATTTGAAAACTTACTGACACCGTAATTTAATAACAACTAAAAATTCTACTATTAATTTTCTTAATCCATTGTGATTTTTAAGTCGATGGCAAACGTTAATAATAGTAGAACAGTTTCCAATATCGGCATCTTGAATGCTTGTTATTTCAGATGTCCCACTTGGATATCTCACCAAACTACGCTGGCGTGATGCTCTCTCTTACAAACGCAGCAGCAAACTTCGGTAGTATGCTGACACCTATTGGGACTAGTTTTATACTCAAAAATGATCCAGTGAGTACAGGCTTTTTGTATTGTTGTTAAAACGTATTAAAAAAAACTCATACCCGAAATCATTCAAAAGATTCTTGTCTGACAAGAATCTAAAAGACACATTTAAAACTAATAATTCTTACAACATTATAGACTTGTATAACAACTACCGGCAAAACAGTCATCCACTAGTATTGTTAATATTACAATGAGAAAAATGTATATATTTGTAATACATGAACTCTAAAACAATATTTTCAGTTCTTTGTAGGCTACAAGCAGTTAATTTTAACCAATTAAACAATAGCTAATAGCTTATCTTGGGCTGTTCCTCTTTTCTATAGTTTTTTTTTTCATTATAGATAACCACATAAAAGTCTTCAAAATATTTTGAAGTATGAACCAATAACTTTAATTTTAAATTTCTACAGTATACGATTACTTTTTATGATTTAATTAAGAACATATACGTATAGTTTTCAGATTTTTCTTTCAACTTTTATAAAACAATTTCATTTGCCAAATTTCATAGTCATAATTCTACGGTAAATACCCCATAACTTTTGATTCTCTAGAGAATTATGAAATATACGTTTTTTAAAGCAAAAAAAAAAAACATTCAATAACAAACATTTTTTTTTCACAATTTCAAGGGCATTTTCAATATATATCAATATCATTCACACTCATTGCTCAGAAATTAAGTATCTCGAAACAAACTGATAGCTATACTGACTCAGAACAAAATGATCATATAAGGTTACCTTTTTTTTCCTTTTGAGGTACTGAACCCTAAAAAAGCACAAAAAGTATAATATGTATAATATGTATAATAGTTATAATTGTAATGATTTAAGCTATAAATCCCAAAAACGAGTTTTCAAATAAGGTCGACCTCTCATTTACAAAATAAGGAAAGAATGTTGTTATTGATCTCGTAAATAATTGGTAATCAGATAACATTAACATCACATGTATAGAAAACTAAATACAAAAAATATTTAAAGAAGAAACCGTGATGAGAGAAGAGACCGAGCACGGTGGCACACAAATCAAATAAACAAATGAACCTTATAGTTTTGACCGTGTTTGACTATACTGCCTTAAAAATATTGTTAAAAATAAAACTAAAAAATTTAACTCTAGTTTTAGCGTTGAGGTTAAAATATTTACATTCATCAAACATTGAAACTAAAAAAATATTATTTAATATAGTAGGCTATAATTATTTAATGTGATCCATACAGTCTGAAATCATATTTGTATTGCCGAGTCTTGCCTTTCTTTAAACAGAAATAACGTTTCGATCGTTAAATTTAAGACGTGTAAACTTTATTATTTTCTTAGCAGAATGTATTTCCTGAAATATAACTCTTAAAAATCAAAAAATATATTACCAACAAAGTATGCATAAACCATTTTTCTCAGTCAGATGTAAGTAGATGGCGCATCGTGTTCCTGGCCATAGCGGCCGTGGGCATCATTAGCAATATCTTGTTCCTGATTTTTGCGAGTGCAGAGCAGTGTGAATGGGATGACCCCTACTTCATTGAAAAGATAAAAGCTGATCCAGGTAATAATTTTTTTCTTATGTTAACGGCACATAAGAAAAACAATGTGGATGTATATTTATTAAAAAAAAATTAAATAAATAATAAGTAATTTATTTATTTATTAATGTTATTTTTCCAGAGGAAGTGAAGCCCGCTCTGAAACCTGCAAAAGTTGAAGATAATTAAAATTTGCAGTTTTATAAATACAATAATATCTATAAAAATATGTACTATATTAATTAAAAAAAATTATAATAATTTAATAAAATATAATACTACGAAATTATATTGCTAAACATACAAAAAATATATATTATGATTATAATTATTAAATACAGCACTAATTTATCTTATCAGGTTCCTTCTCTTTGTATTCATTTCATTTTTTCGACATTTAATTGATTCTTATAACCCCTCAAACGATGGCATTGATAAAACCTTCCGATGTATTGGAAGCAATAATAATAATATTACTGCGTTTCAAACGAGTATAATTTGGAAATACACATAGACACTTTGATACATGAACATATTCCTAAACACATATAAGAACAGCAATATCGTTGTAATTTAAAATACTGTGTACTGTGTATAAATGTCTATAACAATTAAACTGCTTGCATTTGCCAAAACTGTGCATAATTTTTTTATTATTAACTATTTAATTTAGCCCATCATAATATCGACACTTTTCATTAATTTAGAATAAGCGTTAATAGTGAATAGATAGGTTAGAGGCAGCTATGGTCACGAAGCGAGTGGGACGTGGGAAGAGTTAGGTTTTGCCGTTGCAGAAACTTTAACAATTACAACAAAATTATCAAAGTCATCTAAAATGCTGAACTCCAAAATTTGTTCGCCCCATCATTCTCAGTAAGACTAACTGACCGATATTTTATTTATTTAAAATTATTTATAGGAATGGAAGAGTAGTTTATATTTTAAGACCAAGTATGAAGTTTTTGCAGCTAATTGTTCTTTGCAGAAATAATATTAAGTGACAAACTAGTTTTCATTCAGTCACATTTAATATATAAAACTGAACCTCTTTCGCTATTATTTACAAATCAATCTACCATTAAAAATCAGAATCAATAATCAAAGTGACTTTATCAGTCACGTGATCGTCAATCTTACCGCTTGTGTAAAATATCTTAGCGTAAGATACAATTGAAATTAATTTTGTAATATAACCTAAAATATATAACATAAATGAACCCTATTGTTGTAAAAATTCATCCTTTAAATATTATTGGTATTTTCTAACATCAAATATAATTGCCGTAGCTTCTCGATTTTAGATAGAATTGTTGAGGCCTATGATATTGGTCTGCGATGTCCTATATCAAAGACCTTTTTTTACATTACGATTAAAGAGCGCTAAGGTTTTATTCGACGAAGGTATATTCTTAGTGATTGGAACTGTCAACAATGTACACGCTACATTTCCTTACTAAAACATTCCGTTTGTAATAAATGAGGCAAAGGATCTGGAGAATTTAGTAAAATTTAGGAATGATTTAAACTCGGCAATATTACAACTTTTTTATGTTATCTAAAGTTTTTACTTTTTTAAGCTACATATGAAGCCATTACATACATTAGATTTATCAATAATATATCTTACGATAATTTTTGGAGTATTAAAAAAGATAACATTTTTTCAGACATTTTGAAACATTTGCTTTAACCCAGCAAACATATGTATATTTATAAAATATAATATAATAAAACTATAATGACATCTTTGAATTTTCTATTAAATTTTTTTAACTTAAGTATATTTTATACAAACTTTTTCTTGTAGTATCAGATACCGGCCAACAATATATTATTAAATTATTTAAATTTTAAATAACCAATCTGTCTCATTTTTTCTATTATTTGCCACAAATATCAAGAAATAGCGGTTTTTCATTAATAAATAAACATAAAAAAAAACTTGATACTGGCTAAATATTACAAATATGTTTATGAATGAAGCAATAAAACTAAAATTATATAAAAACTATATGAAGAACAACTGAATAATCAGTTTAAAGACATGTTATCGTTATATTTTTGAAACTGTGTACAGTGTACACAATGGTAATCTCATATACAGAGTTCAGATAACCTATTCTTATATACCAGAATCTACCAACCTTTGTGTGTTATATTCTGCCATGGTTCTCAATGTTAATAGCAGAGGCCTTATCTTGTAATAGATAAGCGTAGACTCTTCCCTAATAGGGAAGTAATCGAAGTAAAATAGCAAGAATATTTTTTCTATATAATTTGGTATATTTCCCAATAAATTTATTTTATAAGGTATCTGTCGCTTAACGAAACCGCAGCAAAAATTCTGCTGATAACTAGTTTTATAACTGGCAGTAAAAGAATTGGATTTTAATACTAGTGTCTTATTGCCTAAAACATTTATTTATTTATTTCTTTTCTTTCTTTTTTTAAACCATTTATTTATTTATTTATTCCATTTAAGGTACACAAGTCATCACAAGTAATGAAGTAATAGACAGGCGTATAAAATATAGCTACAGCTGGGTATTTTTATTATTGTAATATAGCAAACTTCAAAAACATTATTTGACAGTCCGAAAATTTTACAAAAAAGCAATCTAAAATGTGAAAAACACCTTGCTCATTAATGTTAATTGAATTAAAATGAATTTATTATTTGTATTTGGCGTTATCTTTAACTGTTTTACAATGCCATGACAAAATAAAAGGTACATAAAAGACATCAAGTATGAACATTTTATATGGTCTGTTTAAAATACAAAATGAGATAAATTTATTAAAAAGAAAAAACAATATAGCCTTCAACAAAGTAAACACCATATCTTTATAAAGTAAGACCAACTACTAATATTAACAACAGTTTAATTATTTATAAATGTCAGCTATATTGTTGAAGTAATGATACCTGAAGAAGAATAGAAAACTAGAAGCACATTGAAGGTAGATAAGTTAATTTTATAACATACACTCAAGGTTTAAATTTGTATGTATAATAAGTGATCTCATTTAATTTGTTTTGATATGAATATATTTACTCAGTTCTATGTGTTCAAGAATGAATTTAGTGTACATATTGTAGACGTGAAATGATAACTTTAATCATTTCATGTTTCATCTCAGGACAAAGTTTTTATAAACAAATAACAATTACACGAAAATAATATTAAATTCTGCCTCAACAGAATATATTTTTAGGCTTTTTAATGGACGTCGAATTTATAAGACATAAATATGAAGACAGTCATGATGGCGTAATCACAAAAACAAGTGAGTTCACATTTTAAAATTAATTATTAGTAATAACTGTTTAATTAATAATTAGTCTTTAAGTGTGATATTTAAAAAAAATATATTTGTTTTCATTTCCATTTATTAATAATAAATATTAATACTCAGATGGAAATAAATTGATTATAAAATAATAGTATAACAAAGATTTAAAAAAATTCAAAAAGCAAGTATAATAGTATATATCTATAAGTATATATCTATAAATAAATATTTTACTCACATAATATAAAAAAAGTTAATTATATATAGTGTTCTCTTTTAATTATTTCAGAGTTTAGGAACGGAGTGCGTCATATTCAAATGATCTACATGATTGTCTGTTCTCTGGTGATGGGTGCGATGAGGAGCAGCAACGGTATTGCCATTCTTGCTTTAACAGACCAAACGCGTGATAATGAAACTTACATACAGGTACGAGGAGGTTATGCTTTTAAAAAAAGAAAAAAATAGTTATTATTTGGACTTATTTGTATGTAACATAACAAAGAAAACGTATTATTACATAAAAACCAAACTATTAGCCTTATTAATTACACATTATTTTGTTTGTACTAAAATTAGGTCCACAAATGGAATAAAAAAACCCAGGGAACAGTTCTGTCCTCATTTTTTATCGGATATGTGTCGGTCATGGTGCCGGCAGAAATATATTTGAAACAATTTGGAGATAAATTGATAATGACAGCTGTGCTTCTGATCAACGGAGGACTGACTGCAGCAATGCCAACTGTTGTAAATAAGGTAATTTATGTACATCCAAATATTTTATTATTATAATAACATAGATATCTGCAGTTTTTATTATAATTATACATTTTACTCAAACTTAATCAAATACTATTGTTGGAGCGGGTAACAGCCAATCTATTATAAAAATGTTATTGCTTCAAAAATTAAACAAGCAATAATAGGTTTGCCACTTATTACAATAACATCCTAATAAAAAAAAAATGTATTGAAAAAGTTTTTTAAAGAATATATATTTGTCCCGAAAATAATTTTAAGTTTATAAGTTTTTGATTACTTCCAAAGAATTTTTAATAAAATATAAATAATAAAGTATTAAATATTAACTACAAGTTGGGAGTACCACCCATAAGAATAAGAATGGTGATGGCTACAAGAGAAATGAGAAATGTGGAATGAAAGTACGAGGGAAATGCCCGCGAGAACAAATAAAGACTCCAATCCTGTGGGAGGTAGTCTGTAACAAAAAAAAAAGAATTCTTAAAACATTTTGTTTTCTACAGGGTGGATGGATTGCTGTATGCAATGCTGAATTTTTAATGGGCATGACTCAAGCTTGCCTTAGTCCAGTAAATCTCAATCTTGTCTCGAAGTGGATTCCACCCGGCGAAAGGAATCTATGTAGTTTTTTAATTCAAGCAGGTTAAAATTTTCCTATCATTATAAAAATATTCATAGAATTCAATTATATACTTACATAGAATTCAATTACAGTTGAAACAAAAAAATTTCAGCAATTCTTTTCGGAACAATAATTGCACTACCAATCTCTGGTTTATTGTCGGAATCACGATTGGGTTGGGAACTTATATTCTATACTCAAGCTATGATGACGCTATCAACTGCTGCAATATGGGCATTGCTCACTTCCAGTACACCAGAAAATCACCACGCTATAGGGGACACTGAGAAAGAATTCATTAGTCAAGCATTGTCCTGCTACCGAAAGGCACTTGAATAATATTACAAAATATTATAATTAGAACATTGTCTGTTTTTTGTATACATATATTATCTATTCCATTATTTTATTCACAATTTTAGAAGAGACTTCAAAAGCCTTGGCGACGTATTCTTCAAACAAAACAGTTTTGGGGGATTGCTTCTGCTCACACATCTGCAAACGTTCTATTTATTTTCTTTTTGATTGAAATACCATCACTTTTGGTTACAATGAAATTGCCCATTAAAACCGTAAGTTAAATTATACATTTCTATTAAGGTTTTATATTGTTTAATACTACTTAATGCAATTGGGACATTTAACCTAAAGCTAAAATTAAATGTACCCAAAAAGTAAACGCAAAAAAACCAAGCCCTAAGCGCATTAATTATACGGTTTCAGCTTAACATATATGTCACCTTGTTTAATTAATTTTTATCTGTTTTTATAATCTTTTAATATTTTATTTACTTCAGATGAGCACGCAAGCGGCGCTACCCTTTGTGGGAATGTGGGCGGTGTACGTTCTGACTTCACCAACTATAGAATATATTTACCGAATCGGAAACGTCAACTACTTCTTTTACGTAAAGTATTTTAGGAAAATCGTAAATACATGTGGTAAGCAATTTTGACTCTAGTGTAGTATGAAACATTAACTATTGCCTACGTACTATTTTGTCAGCAGTGCTACAAACAGTAATAAATGTAAATAACTGTAAATATTGTCTCAAATATATATATAAATATCGGCTGTACTCACGTTAATATCGTCATAATTTACCCTACTAGTACCGTATGGGGTATTCATTCATGAGAATTACGGAATCAACAAAGTTTACAAACACACAGTTTAGTGATAATGGTAATCGTGGATTACGAAAAAAAATTAATTCAAAAATTGTTTCAAATATTTACAGCCATAATTTTGACCCCAATTTTGCTCTTGTCAAAATTGCAACTCAAAATTATTTCTCGTATTTTTTATGATCAGAATCCTAGATATTTATGTTGTATGTTGAAAGAGCGCTCTTGCAAACTATTTTTTCTATTTATAAATATTTGCTATTAATTTCGAGTTTTTTTTTGCATAAAACTGGTTTTATTGATTCTAATATTAATTTGTTACCTAATTGTCATTTATATCGCGATATAATCAATTATTCAAATTTTATGCCACGTTATGGAATTCATTGTTACGATGATAAATGATACTTGAATATTCATAAACATTTTGGCATATTATTTTAGCATTTCTGACTATATTGAATTAATAAAACCTTATGAAAAAACTTTTATCTATAAATATCAATCATTTATCACAGAACTTAAAATTTAAAAAAATAGCTCTGAAGCGTAATATATATATTATTAATAAAGGCATATCAGCCATCGGTTTATGGTATTGATTTCCATTATGCCTATACATCGGCAAAAATATTTAAAATTTGAAATAATAATTTCATAGTCTTTTCTTACCAGAACAATGAAGATAGGAATATTCATCATAAATACGTTAAACTTTTGAGAATGAGGTAACCTAATAAACGAATACTATTTTCCTATACACTCATGATATATTTATGTAAGACTCAGTTAAAGAATTGAGAGTTATTTTGTCTGTGAAAATATATACGGGTGCATAGCATGTTCAAGGCGGCACCGATTTTTCTAAACTTTTCAATCCATTGCTCCTGCATTTTCAACCTGATCCTAAAATAATTATTGTAGCGGTACCGTACATATTAAAACCTGTAAAAGTTGAAAACCTTGAAATTGTTTTTCAGCTTCATGTTTATGACGTGTATGTATTTTAAACTGAACATTATCATTATTAATAATGTCTTATGCACCCTGATTTACACTGAACACATGAAATTTTGTGCATATGTTTCAGCTCATTTAGTTATTTTTTTTTACTTTTTTGTAAGTTTCGAGCCCTGTTAAAAACGTTTGAGCTTTTCATTACATTCGACACAAATTCTTTTCTTATCTGACTTTAAGTATTTTATCTCAACTCAAGAAATTTTTTTTATTTTCTATTATAAACATCATTAAGTGAATTAAGATCAAAAATGATATTTAGTAACGGTGGCAATGTCTAACAAAATAATACTACCAAAATCAATTACATCTCATTATTGTAATTCTATAATACTTTTACAAGACGTACTTCATGATGACTTAACTTATTTTAATCGGAATAGTCTCTAGGTATAACAAATAAATTAACTTTTCGTTATATATACGGAAAATATATTGAAATATTTAAACAAAAAAACAATTTCCTCAATGTACATTTAAAAAAAATCAATAGAACCACATTTTTTCAGGAGCACTTGGGATAGTAATCGGATTAATAATTCTACCGTATTTTATCCCGCCCTGGAATGATCTTGGAATTATTATATTGGTTGGAACTTTTTCATTACTCGGAATTCAATTTTCAGGATTTCTTGTAAGTATTTTATAGATAATTTTGTTTCAAATGATTATTACTCCTTTAAAGTTTAAAAATATGATAATCATTTAACAGACAATTTTCTTATTTTAAAAATAAATATACCCTAGTAAATTAAACAACATATTCAAAAATATGTTTCTTATATTACGCCTCAAAAACTAATCGCTTTACTGTATAATTTCTATTTTTACTAAACAGAAAAAAAAAACAATCAACAATAATTTTATTCATTTGTTTTAAATTTACATAAAGTTTTAAAAGTATTATCCTTAAAATACATATAATATATATGTCATTATTATTGTATATTTTCTGGTTACGATGATGAACTGAGTACTATAATAAATATGTTTTTAAATCTTTATCATCAATATATTACAAACCTTCCTATCAGTGATATCTTATTTATTAGAAGAAAGAGGTTGGGTGTTGACAGTTATTTATATCAATAATAAAACTGTAATCTAACTTTTTTATTATAATAATTTATTAATGGCCTTTCTCGCTATTTGACGATATGCCCTGGTGAAAAAACAAATACTCATGTTTGATGGAAATAAACATTAATACCAATTTTACTAGTAGACAAGTTAGTTAGCCCTTATTTACTTATTTTCTTCACATGTGTATTCTGTATTTCAAAGATTCCTTATTTTATTTCTATTTAAACTATTTATTACAATATGCTGAGCCAAGGGGACCTCAGCATAATTTTTATATACAATTAACCTTTGCTGACTAGCTAGCGTTAATAAATAGATAATATCGTCAATAGACCTATAATATTGATACTGTTATTAACTATGGTGCTTTATAGCAGAACACATAAGCATTGTTTTCGCTAACCTGCCTCACAAGCGTGGCTAAAAGAGCTAATAGAGCTCTATAAATTCCTTGTTAAGAATATTCTTGCTAAATAAAGAACGTTAAGCAGAGTTGGGTACCTTAAACTCAAAGTATCTCAGAAGTACTAGCAGAAAGAAATTTAGACATACCTAACCCAACACATCGAGACATACTTATATGATCTCATGGGGGATTTATATGTATAACTTGGAAAGATGCAGTAATGAGCCTAGAACGGGAGAACTTAGGTACTTGCAGCAGAATTCTAAGAGACTCACTAAAGTTCTAGAGAAAAAAAATTGTCTTCAACTTGAACTTTTTCTATCATAAGCCGCCTCACAGAAGTTTCATATAACACACAGGAGTGAAAATCCTAAAAAATTACAACAAGGTTTAACAAATTGCTTTGATTGTCTTGATAAATGCGTATGTGTCAACGATATAAAAAATCTATTTAAAACTGGTACATACGGTTTGAGAAAACTGACTTCGTCTATGGGTTTGGCATTATGTTCATAGACGTGGGAATTAATACTTTTCGAGATAGGATCCTAGGTGACCGATACATTCCGACCATCTTCTATATTATAATTAGGATGTTTTTCGAAGTATAATAGTGAATTTGTCCTATTATATATCTATGTGAATATATGATAGTATATTATGTATGTATGTTTATAGTATATATATGTATGTAAGTAGGAGTATATGCATATATAATATGTATGTTTATCTTCTATCCATCTATGTTCTTATGTACACACACCCACACACCGTCTCATATATACTTTCTTTCCAACCTAACTGGTTGCCTGGAAGAGATCGCTCTTAAGCGATAAGGCCGCCAAATTTGTACCATTTTATTTTTGTTAACATTTTTAATTCCATTTGTATTTGATTTGTGTGTACAATAAAGATTATTATTATTATTATTATTTTGTTACATTTCTTTTTACTCAGCGTATAGCTGGTTTTTTTTAAAATAACGGTTACGGGCTTAAACCAAGTAACCGCCATTTGAAATTAATCGTTGACTGTATTACTTAAGGGGGATTCGTCGCTCTGCATAAATTTTCGTACTATTCGGCAAGTGTTCAATATGGCTGCTTTCTGTATATTAATAAATGTGTTTGGTGTGAGATCTAATAATTTCAAGCTATGGTGAAGGTATTTTGGCACTACTCCTGTTGTGGATATAACTACGGGTACTATGAAAACCTATTGAAAGCCCTACACTTATCTAAGCCAAATTGCATATTGATGTCAGAACTAAATTTGGTTGTGATATCTATAAGTTTTTTCATGTCTTTCGGTGTTCTAGAGTATAATTTTATATCGTCCATGTAAATCAAATGGGCTATGGAAGCTTCAGTATTATTATTTATAAAACGGTATCCTACTTTCTGTTTATTAATTAAATATGATAAGGGGTTAAGGGCGAGACAGAACCCCAGGGGTTCAAAGAGTCACCTTGGTAAATACCTTTCCGGATCTGAATCTCTCTAGTTACAATGTTACCTTCTGTACTACGTAGGTTCAAGATAGTTTTCCAAAATGGTATGATATCTGTTAAAAAGTTAATTAAAGCTGGGTTTATTTTATAGATTTTCAACACTTTCAATAACCAGGTATGAGGAATACTGTCAAATGCTTTGCGATAATCGATATAAGTACAATGTAAGTTTCTATTTTTAACGTGAGCATGTTTAAGAATCACAGAATCTATTATTAATTGCTCTTTACAGCCCATGTGATTACGCCTACATCCCTTTTGTTCTTCAGTTATGATATTGTTAGTATCTACGTGTGCATTTATTTTATGGGTTATTGCCGATGTTAAAATTTTATATATGGTGGGAAGACATGTAATTGGTCGATATTGCGAGGGATCACTTGTATTATTATTTTTAGGGATCATATAAGTTACTCCTTTGGCTATAAATGCTGGAATAGGCTGCTTTCTCAATATCAAATCCGTCATACACTTAGCTAAAGGTTGATGTAGTCTGTATAGTTTTTTGTACCAAAAGTTATGAATATTGTCAACGCCAGTTGCTTTCCAGTTATGAAGTTTATCAGTTACAACTTTAATATCAATTTCTCCGATTTATTATTATTATTATTATTATTATTATTATTATTATTATTATATCTATGTTCGAGAGCGAGAATCTTGAGTTTATTAAATGGAATAAAGTGGTAGGATTTGTCTTTTATATATTCATACAGTGCCGACTTCGACGAACTCCTATTTTTCACATCTGAGACGTGATCCCACATCTTAATAACGATACTCCACTTTGTTTGACTGATATAATATGATTTGTAATAAGTTACAATTACAATCAAGTTTTACAATTAAACTTGGACTTAAAATCATTTATACCATCTTATGCAAACCATCAAAGTTTTTTGGGTTACCAAAAATACACAATATCCCATCCTAGCGGATGGTCAAGGTGCACATCAAGACTGGTCATGTCATATTCACCCCAGTATTAGTAAGGAACTCCTAGTTTGTGATGAATATTTTCTTAGGACACGAGGTACAATTAGGCAAGTTTAACTTTGAAAAGAAAGCCAATATAGGAATCAAATTAGAATGGGCTGCCTACAGTAAACTGAAAGACATTTTCTTATCCTCAATACTGCGAAGTTTCAATTCGAGACAGCTTGTTTGTTGTTTTTGTTTTTTAATTCTTTTAAATGGTTTTGTTTTTTAATTGTTTTAAATATTTTTTCCTAATTGTTTTAAATATCGTTTCTAAAAAATGAAAAATGTGTTCTTCAATAACAAGAAATTTTATAACCAATTATAAATTTGTAGTCTTTTATCTTATGATAAGCTACCGTTATTTGTATAGCCAAAAAGAATTTAATATTTATTTTTTCTAGGAAAATCATAAAGATATGACCCAAAACTACCCAGATACATTACTAAAAATGTCCAGTGTAGTATCTAGTGTTATAGCGGCTCTGGTTCCTATAGTGACAGGCCTTGTAGTCAACGGTGATGGGGTAAGTTATGTGTACTAATATTAACTATCAGAATTGGTAATAAAAACATTTTTTTTAGTTCTTCTGGTCGTATGCGATGAGACAATACTTGTGCAAATTAGACTAAAGAATAAATCTGTAGTTACTGAATATGTCCCTCTTAAACATTTAAAAAAATTTAGCCTTGTGAAATTTTATATTGCTAAAACTAATTATACTATGGTCGCTCAATGTACATAACATTATTTAACCAATACTTATACTGGATTGGTATAAAATTAAATAATTATTTGGTAACGTGATTATCATTTCGACAACACCCCTTTACAACTAAGAACGTTCCTAAAATGATTTTTCGTAAAAAAGCGTCCTATTTAGATGACTGCCATCTTCTGCTTAGTAAAAGTGAGTGAAATATTCAATTTAAATACAATAAACCCTATTTTTTCATTATTCCTACTTATCTTTTAAAGTTTAGCAATCTGAACGATAAATCAAATAAATTTTATTCTAATTTCCATACTTTGACTTCGTCTATTGCTTTACGGTGGAAGCATTCCTTTACCTTAATTCCTATTTTAAGAAGCTGTAAAATGTGCAGAGTTTATTTCTGAGTATCTACATGAATAAAAGATATATAACTCACTACATTATTATAGTTATATACTTATATATTTCTTATATAGTAATATAAATACAAAAATAAACTGATAAAAGTAATAGTTATTTTTATCAGATATGTTCCTTTTTAAGTTGAC
The DNA here is from genome assembly GCA_959347415.1 of Mechanitis messenoides. Classification (NCBI taxonomy): domain Eukaryota; kingdom Metazoa; phylum Arthropoda; class Insecta; order Lepidoptera; family Nymphalidae; genus Mechanitis; species Mechanitis messenoides. The sequence continues at coordinate 6,604,568 of OY365770.1, read as the reverse complement.
AAACGTTTTTCTTAAAGCTGTGATTTTTTAAATAATTTTTCTTCTAGGAAGACTTGAAACAGTGGAAAATAGTATTCCTGTCTCTGGCCATCTTCTATATAATTTGCAACGTTATCTATACTTCATTTAGTAGCAGCGATCGTCAAGACTGGGACAGAACTGCAAAATTCAAGTTTGGATATTGCAATGGTTACAGTCTATTATTATTTTGATGAATATCTTTTAAAGCAAACTACTTTCCACAGATTCTAACTTGTACATGCAATTTTAGAATTTATGGCATGTTTTGTACTTAAAGTGGTTTTATTTTCAGCCCTAACAAATTTGGAACTGGAAGAAATGAATCGAAGTAGCAACATCGACCGTAAAATTGAAGAAGATACAATTTTGTAGTTCGTTATGTTATTTTTAAATGACTGCTATAATTATTTTGAGTAAATGAAATCGTAAATATGTTACAAATTATTGAAATTCGTTATGACTTTTAATATAATAATTTACATATCCTTTGATGCTTTTTTTCTATAATTTAGGACTTGTGCGATATATTTAAATATTTAAAGGGTTCAATATGGACACGGGGAAGGGTTATTTATTCTAAAACTTCACTAAAGTATAGGATGGCCTGTTGACCAAAAGTAATTCTCTCATTTATACGGGCTAAAACGTGTTTGCAAAATAGATTATTTTTAAAAACATTATTTAAAAATGTTACCATAAAAACAATGCTGTAAAATAATATTCGTAAAAAAATATTTTTTATTTAACTATATTTTCTGACACTCTAGAAACGAATTCTTAAAATATATTAAAATATATTAACTAATTACCTGATTTCGCAGATCTTTAAATTAATTAAAAGCTTTTATTAAAGTAATTTGTATCATATCTATAATTTCACAAAAGTAGCGAGTGTAAGCAAACAAGACGACAATGACAATAAAAAAGGGTGAAACAAAATAGAGCCAAATAAGCTATGTAGTATTAAAGTTTATTAGTCGGTTGGTCCTGTTCGGTTCTACACTTAACGATTAAGAACAATAAGTGTATGTTTAAAATTATTTACTAATAATATATAAAGATATTGATGAAGATTAAGAACATTTTTGATGTGTAGCGACTCTCCCTCTGAAAATATATAAAAATTTAAAAACAATTCTTTCTTCTGGACCTCGGGGAGGTGAGATAGTCTATCATATCTTATTTTTAATACATTTTTGGTAATAATAGTTAATATTTATGAAATACTCAAACATTATACATTATGATATGTTGTTATTAAAACTTAACTTTATTAGACACTTGGGGGGGGGAATCCTTTAAATATAAATAATTTAGCGTTATTTATTGCTAATTTATTTATTTATTTATACACTTTATTGCACACAAAAATAGATATACAATGAAAAAAATAGATGATAAAACAATAAAGAAGTATTTAAACTTTTGGTGCAAAATCGGGCTTATCACTTATAGTGAGCTCGTACAGGCAACCTATTTTTAAAAAACATTTTTAAACAAACAGTAGTTGATGAATAAAATAATTAACTAAAATAAATCAATTAAATGACATAATAGTATTTATTATTAACAGATGAAAAACCTAAACAACATAACATTTATAATATAAATAAATTAATAAATATATTTTTAAATATTACAAGGAGAGTAATTCTAATCTTTACTTTTAGGCCTGTATTTCCCCTATTCTTCTGTATTATACATATATCTAGTATTTTCAAAAGGATATTAAACTATACCGACTTAATAGATGGCATTTTCTAAAAAAAATATGTAAAATAAATATTAAGTTAACCTTTATTTATTCATTTAAAGGAACTTTCAACTCGAAAGTCTGACGAGAGTTTTTTTCCCTGTTTATTTTAGTAGTCCAATCTTATTTGAATTAAGTATGTTCTTAGTTCTAGTCTCTACCGTTAATGTGTTCGTTTTATGTTTTTATCTCTAAGGATTATAGCTAAAATCATTGTTATATTTTTTCTTCTCCTGACGCTGTAATCAATATTTGCGTATATAAAATAATAATTTAATATACATAAAATTTTTCTCCTTAATTTAAGTACATGTTTCACATATAATTAAAACACAAGCACAAGCAATGAATGTCCAAAAGCAAAATTTCTGTTTCTTATTTATTTTGTAAACGTTATGGCATTACAATAAATTATTTTTGTTGATCCCTATTTAATTAATAAAAATATTAATTTTAAAATACATAATATATTACATATACCTAAGGTTAAAATTGTTACTTATATTTATAAATTAAATTACTTTACAAAACTAAGATATTACAATATAATATTATGTATTTATGAGGTTATTGCTTTGATTCTTTTTTCATCTCCATTTTGTTATATTCTGGTTCTAAAAATAGAAAAAAATTAGATATTTAAATTCCTCGTCTGACAAAAGTCAAAAACTTACATAAAAAATTAATAAAACTTCTTCATCCAAATAAAAATAAGTTATAATGTTTGAATGACAACAATATACAGAAATTAAATCAATCGCTAAGAACGAAGAATTAGTAAAAAGTAAGTCAGAATTAAAATATAATGGAGTAGTTCCTCTTCAAACGAGTATCGAGGGGTCTTAGGGAAACTTGTTTTTTTATATTTTACGTTAATTTTCTTCCTAACATTTCTATACTTCTACTCACATATATGAATAATATCTAATAGCAGAGAACAAAGCTGTGTTTATATTCAAGAAAACAACAATTAATTAACAGAATGAAATTAGCGACACAATTAATCAAATCATATTAAAATTTTTAATTTTCAAATATGTTTAAAAGAAAATACACGCACTTTGGTAATCAAAATATTACAATAATTAACCTAAATTTTAAAAATTATCATAATATAGAGTACCAAAATTAATTATGTTTTTATATCCACTTGGAGGGCTTCCTTAACCAGGTGGAGGGAAGGAGGAAGGAGGAGTTAATGTTTGTGGAGAGTGCAGTCATAGATTTGCTGCCTCGTCTGACTCACTTTTCCGTTGTAGTTTCCCTAAGGAGTGTTACGCCTCGAGAGTGCAACAGCTTGGAGCTCAGGGTTCCAGGTACGGCATTGGGATGTGCACGGTGATCCGGGGTTTGAGGACAGTCCTCAAGTATTCAACATTGCTGGGTTGTATACTGACACTGTCAGTAAGGGTAGTATGGATAGAGAAGGGTTGTGATGCTCGCTCCAAGTTCGGTGTTCAGGATCACTAGGATGCGGAGGTTCGGAGACGGTAGTGGATTTTTCCTGCTGCATTCAACGTAGGTTCAAGATAGGTAGGTACCGGATGGTGTTTAACGGACGTGGCAGTTAGATGGCCGCCCATGGAATCTTCGAGTTTGAACGCCCCCTTTTTAGGGTCTGGAACCAAGTGGAGAGTAGAACTGGGGCTCTTTAAGTCTAAGTACGGATCGGTGTCAGCTCGGTGAACAGGAATGCCTAATTATGGATTGATCGGCTGTGGTAGGAGAGAGGGAAGCCTTTTTGTTTTATAATAATCGGACAAGGGAGTGGAGCGCTCCCGAGTCACACCAGTTACACCCCATAAAGGTGCTGGTGGCCGCTCATGCGTTCTGCCATCGAAGCAACGCAGACGTATGTGTAAGTAATTTTCGTGACGCTCCAGTATGGTGGTGAGATGGGTTGACCGTGTAGTATAATGTAGTATATAGTGTAGTGTAGTATAATGTAGTATATAATATACCTTAAAAATAGCAACTTTGGTTTTTAAGTTTCCGTATTATTATATTATTGTATATATTATTGTATTTTTCAAGATATCGGCGCCCCATAAAATAGGATAAAGTACTTCATTACATGACGCATAAGTTGGGATCGATTGGTCATCAGAGGTCCAAGAAATTGGGTGTGTGGCCTATAACTTCAGGAACCTGTGTAGTTTAGTGTAACAGCTAGGTGAGATTTCCCTAAAATCTTTTACAAATCTATGCCCGCGCGATCAGTGTTAATTGCCACACTGACTAGTGAATTCGCGGAATTCCATTGGAATTATAAATTTAGCTGATGGGTTGATGATGAGAGGCATCAGCACTCATGTATTCTCAGAGTTTGGTCTCCAACTGATAAAACTGTGCAAACAATGGACACAAAAATATAGTATTTTTTCCATATCTTTATCCACCAATGACCAAAGTACGGAAAGGTGAGGGATGTTAGGGATGCCGATATCAGATATATTTAAATCTCACTGTGTGGCAAGAACTTTGTATTTAAGTGAACTGCTTTTACATTTGGAACAATTGATCCGATCTGTTTCCTCAATTGGGCTAGATCAGCCTTCATGTTGAAAGACGACCTTGGTGAGAACCTTTAGCCTAATAGATTGTGATAAGCCACCTAAAGCCTACCATAAAGTTACTCAGTGCAATCAATTATTGAAAATAAAATATAATCTGGTCAAATAGTTTTAAAAAAATATTAAGCCTGCTTAGAAAAATTCTTATTTAAAAAATTATGAGTACAAAATAATTAAGTGAGATCTTACCAATTTCATTTTTAAATTTAGTTTCGTTCCAGGTTTGTACATCAGCGGACATGAAAGTTATATAAAAAATGTTGGAAATTGTTGCTAGACCCGCCATTAAAAACATTGTTATTCTCCATTGATACTGGTTTGTCTGTAAAGAAATTAAATTTCGAAATTATATATTGTAAAATTATAATTATACTTTTTTCCTTTATATATGAAAGACAGATGTCTGTAAATTTTCCTAGCCATTTTTATATAGCTTCTTGGAAGCTATCAATAAATACAATTGAATATCCTAGAAAACAATTATTCTATAAAATACATTGAAAAATAACTCAATCACTTAAAAAACCTATATCTTTACTGTAAAATTAAAAAAGTATAAATTAAAAGTTACTAAAATAGTAATATTTTAAGTAATACTTACTATGTCAGTAACAACATTTGAAACCATAACTGGCAGCAACAACACAATAAAATTCGTCATCGTGTTTCCAGTCGCCATAAGAGTGCCCGCAAAATTCGGAGATAGATCCATGTAATTTATCTAGAATAGATTCAAAGTTTCTGTATATCTAGTAAGCGTTTAATAAAAAATAAGTAATATACTCATTTCATTATTTAAATTGCTATGTGTCAAGTAGTATTTACCATCCAACTACTGTGTATTGCTGCACTGGCAGCGAATGAAGTTACAAAGTAGAAAACTGCTAGCGTAATATTAGTTGTGTAGGACACGAGCACGCAGCACAACGCGGGTATAAAGGACCCTGTAACATAATCTTAAATACTGCAAATGTTTTAGTATTGATGCAATTTAGAGCAACAGACTTTGAAATGAATTCTGAATAAAAATTATAATAAGAAAAGCTTTATTTTAGAAATTTCATATAGTCTCGATTAATAAAAAAAAGATTATTACTAAAATTTTGTAAGAGTTTTATATGATGATAAATTAACATTACTTGGGACAGGGAAAGCAATACAAGTGGTAATTTAATATTTATTTGTATATAAATAGCTTTCTCACCAATAGAATTTGATAAACTTCTTGCATTTCTAGTAGTAATAATATTTCTATTTATAAAAAAGTCGGATAATATACCAAAAACAATACAGAAGAAAATTGTCGCTATATATGGGAGAGAAGACAATATCCCACTCTGAAATACACAAACAAATTAAAACAATTGAATCACAAAGTTTAGTTACGGATTTATAATTTTTACAAATGGTCCGAACAGTAATGGTACCGTAATCATCTATCAATAGTGCCGGTATATTGTTAAATAGTCCCTTACTGTAATGATAGTTATAAACATCATAAAAATCATTATTTAAACTATTATGAAAATTTTATACGTTAGCTTAGTCAACACCACAATATTAATTGAAGTTATGTAAATATTTTTACGTTGGGAATATAGTAGTAAAGCATGTTTATGGATAATTCAATCATAAATTTTGGTTGTGACAGGTTTGCTCAATAAGTAGAAACATTGATTCCAATGTTTGAAATTGTCTATAAACGAACGGTATTATTTATTTATTTCTTGATTTCTTTATGCATGAAATACTTATTAAATAATATGACTTAATGCCACAGGCATTCTCTACCAGGCAACACAGGTCAAAAGTTCTTGTTTCCTGTAAAAACGTGTCATTGTAAATCACAAACAAAGTCCTCGGATACTTACACTTCTTACGTCCAACTTTAAAATCGCATACATATATGTGGGCATTTGTATAAAGTAGAAAACAAAGCCAACAGCGCTCCCCATGTGTGCTATGAATGTCGACCAAACTGGTATTGAAGTGAGGACCGACTTCCAAGGTATTTTGGCGTTCTGCGAAATACCATTTTAAAAATTAGCATTATATAATAGTCAAATATTATTCATGGAAATTGTATGATATAAAAGTTACTTGTTCGACACGCGTGACATTTCCTATAATAAAACTTTTTTCTGTTTCTGATATACTTTTATATTCGGTCGGCGTTGCTTCTCCGAAGAAAGTGAACAGAATAAACACAACGAAACAGATAACTCCGAGTACCCAAAAAGTTGAAGGCCACCCAAAACTACTAGAAGCCATTATACCTGCTAATTGGAATCCTAAGACTGTTCCAAATCCTACACCTATAAAAAAAATATAAAATTGCTTGTTTATTTTCTACAGAATTTTTTACAAAATTAAACCGAACACTGTTATACAAATTAAATAAAACCCAAATATCCGTAATTTTTTATGGTACCTGTATATACGTAACTGCTGAGACTGCTTCTTTCACTAACAGGAACCCAGTTTGCTAATAAGGTTTGAATTCCTGGGAACAATCCGGCTTGAGATAGACCTTGCAATAAGCGACATACACAAAGAGCCTTCCAACTTCCCTGAAAGTAATTTTTTACAAAATAAAATTATATCTTTATGTATTTTGCATAATAACTATTAAGCTATATAAAAAAACATATATCTATGACTGTGGCAGATTGCACAGTCATAGATATATGTTTTTTTTACAATCTTAAAATACTTACATTTTTGTTTTAATAATTAATAATATATTCTTACATACACGTGTATATCATGTAAATTATAAACAATAATACCCAAGCAATAATCCATGGTGTAAAGAAGGTGACTATCGCGTTCACGATCATGGTAACTTGAATTGGTATCTTGCCTCCCCATCGGTGACATACCATGCCCATCGGGAACATCATGATAGTGTAACCCAAGAAGAACGATCCGTGTACCAACTCTTGTTTTGTCTTTGACCAGCTATATATCTAAGGAGGGCGGACTTATATAATTTTTAATAATAAAAAGTTAAACTAAAATGTCACATTAAGATAAACTAACTCCACATTTATTTGTTTTGATAATAATAGGACAATTTAATACCATATTCAACATTACATACCCTGTACACACTCCAAATTTTATCTTGACTATCTGAGATTAGATTCAAATTCTTACCACTAGAATTTGAATTCTTACCATCAATAAAAACTGTAGCATTCATATAAGCTGTGTTAGCATTTTTTGATACATTGGCAGAATCCAACATGGTCATTCCTACTATAGTAACTCCTAAGTGAGCTCGTGATGCATATGATATCGAAAGGCATAAGAAAAGTAAAATTACTTGAATATGCCTTACTCCAAACCCATATTTGATAACTTCATTGGCATCTAAAAATAGATAGGGATTGTGAACAAAATATAAAGAAAACATAAGGCTTTGTGAGAAGAAAAAACGTAATATTTAAATTTGTACACTGTTCATAAAGTCGAAGCATAACTTACTCGGAAATATTTCCGATTTTGCGAAATTATAGCATTTCGATTCACGTAAGACTCTGATAGACATATTTATGAATTAATTTGAATAATCAGCTGTTGAACAACTTGTGCTAGAGTTGATGTTAAAACTACAGTTATTGAGCTGAGCGAAGCGAAGCTCTTTACTACTCAAATTTTCAACTCTTTGTTACCCTACTCCTCACTCAAGTTACGAGCTAAAAGCACGAAATTTTGAACACATGCATATAATAAGCGAAACTCGGTCTGGATTGAAAATCAGCCAAATAGTAATTGTAGTTTTTAAGATAATTGATAAAAAAAATGTATTCCATATAGTTAACATATAGAACGTTTTATTTTCGCGCGCGCTGACTTATGCTTCTTTACGAAACTTATGCAATCATAACAATATTTTTGAGATAAACATAACATACGAATATTGTAAATGCAAAATTTATGTGTTAGTCCCTAAATCCTGAAAAAAATACTGTATGGATCTTTCTACAATATAAAGCATAGAGAGATCATGAATTGCACTTACTAAGTCAGTGATCGTGATTTTATTGCTTGAACATAATAGGCGAATAAAATCGTATCAAAACTTATTAAATAGAAATAATAATTTAAAGGGTCCCAGAATGTGATAAAAATAAAAATAATTTGGTTATTATTACCTATAATAAAAATATTTCGTATTTTATTTATTTATTTATTTACCAGATGAAACAAAAATGACATTAGGAAAGAACCAAAAAAAAATACATTGGATTAGTTTATCTCTAATAACAGATCTCTACCCATGAATGTGACAAAGGTGATTTCAAAGTGCATAAATAGGTAGTACATATAAACTTGCAGGTTATAAGAAATGACTATACATATACTATTTTATGTATTATTTTATTTTATTACATTATACCACATAAAATAGTTAAATCTTAAATATTTTTTTTGGTATAATGAAGTTTTATTTTGGATAGGTTATACAATTTTATATAATTTTGTACATCCTTTAAACTTCAAATTATTTTCTAGCTTGTTAATACATAGAAATGTAATAGTTTTTCAAACTCACCGCAGTTTCCATTTTCCTGTATAGGTACTTTTTTGTATTCTGTTTCTGTCATTATAAAAACAACTTAAAAGCTATAGTATACCAACCCTAAAAAAATATTTCGTATTTTAGTGCTTGTAAAACCAGTCTTATAAACATTAATTTCCTCATCATTAACTATTTATATTATGTATCAAAATTGAATAATAAACAGAATTGTCACAACACTTATTTTATTTTATGCCTAATTGTACACTTATTTTATTTTATTCTTAATTTTATTTGATTATTTTAGTTTTGAAACATGAGCACAAAATGCATTGTTTTTAAGAACACCAAACTTCCTGATTTAAAAAAACTGAATATTACTTGTAAAAAAATCCTTTATTGATTGATTCTTGTTGTACTTTAATTTTAAATATTTTTAATCAGTATTTACCGTTATACGAATCTATGCTTTGCGATACCGTAATTGTTTTAAGTCAATAAGTAAATCTTAATAAAATTGCAAAAATGACTTTTACTGAACATGAAAATAAACTTGTAAATGATTGTAAATACGGAATAAATCCAAACATTTTGATGTTGTTCATTTTCTTAAATATATTCTATTCTTTTGTGTTGATAATGAATAATCTAAAAAAACAATTATTATCTTAGTCTAATATTGTTATCACGACAAATAATATTAAGCTAATAAGCTACTGAATTTGCGTAACTTTTCCATAAAAAACGTTTTGATATACGAAAAGGAAAAGCAATGTAAAAATTTAAATAATAAGCTATTTTTAGAAATTTCTCAAGAAAGTTTTTTAACTTCCTGATTAAGGAAGTTATTGTAATCACCATTAATTTTAGATATCGGATTTTTTATAATATTATTAAGTTTTCAGGTGTCCCGAGTAATTTTAAACACTTTTATTCAATTTTATTCAATGCTTTCCAAATAATACTCCTAGATCAGGGTAAATAGTGAGATAGGGTATAGCCACGAAAGGTCTTGCAACAACTGTGGAGAGGCAGTAGGAGAGGCAGTAGGCTTGTTGGACGAATATATCATACGTGAAGTGGTTAGTTTTTTAATAGCTTGAGCACGGAAAGATATAATAAACAGCAAATGTTTTGTAGAGTGTGTTAAAGAAGGCCTGTCACCGACACGATGAATCCATGAAAAGTTGAGAAACTTTGCTTCTACTCTCATGCTGTGTTTTTAAACATTACATTTAATCTACTATTTTTATTAAAAAGCACGTTATTATTCAAACTTACTATTTAAAATTTGCAATGTATGAACGTATTGTTAGGATGACTTTCAGTATGTTTTTCTAAAAAGTATAGTTCTTCACTGCTGATTATTTATTTCGAGTAAAATGATAACACTTTGACGAGATTACTTTCTTCTGATTATTATATTAATATTATTAAAAGCGTAAATTTTACATGCTATAAGAGCTGTTTATAACTAAAATACAAATGCATTTGAAGTGGATTGGTATTTAACCATAAAACAGGAATAAGAAAGATCCTTATAAAATAACTCCCTCGAAAAGACAAAGAACTTTTATCTTCCCTTAAGTTAAAAAGGCAATGCTATGTAAGCAATTCGGCAGAAGTGAAACTTGAAAATAAGAAAGTAGCCTACTAGTAAAAAAATTCAAAATAAAGTAATAAGATAGTTGTTTATTATTTATATTTTAACTAAACTCAAAAAATGGTTTACATTACGTACGTATATTACAGATAATATATTGTTAAGAGTAAAGTTTAATGTTAAATAAGTATTGGGGATCTGTTGTTATAAATTAAGACATTAGTTTCTGTTGGTGGCACTTTTGGTTAAGACTTTTTTGTGTGTGAAATCTCAGCAAGTGTGATTAGTAAGTTACGGTATGATCTGTGAATAACACAATTACTTAAATTTTTTATTATTTTATAAAATACCACCTGAATCTTAGAATCAGAGTATGAATCGTCACATTTTCACGTACACATATCTCTTCAATATCTTGATTATCTTGATTATTTTGCAAGATAAATTAACCTCTCTTTTAAAACAAACAAACACTAGTCTTGATTGCACGTTAGGTAAAATTTTAATCGCGCTTTTACCACTAGCTGAAGCCGTTCATTCTCTTGTCTTGTGAAAATAATGTGCCGAATTATGACTCAACGGTGCATGGTTTTGACGTTTAGTGAACGGAAGTAGATAAAGCTTAATCTTTTTACAATTGTGACGCTTATTAGTGTCTTTCTATCATATACAGCATCTAGGGTGTCCAATTTATGAAGGTCGGTTTAGGCCGATCCGTGAGAAAATAAAGGCTTTGATTGAATTAGCCGAGTCACAAAGTGTCAACGTTAATAAATTGGTTTAGATGTTGAGTAGTGCAAAAAGTAAGATCACTTAAGCAGTAGGTCCGTTTATATAGGTACCATGGAAAATAAGTGATGAGTGTGCTGCTTTTTTCGCTGGTAAATATTGTTGCGGCCCAGAAAGCCTCTACTTCAAAGGCAGAGCAATATGCAAACAGGTGAATGTCGTATGGGTTCCAGTCGTAAATGTAAGAAGAAGCACAATACCTTACTTCACACGGCAAATTTTTCATCCCTTACAGATGCTATCAACTAATAAAAATTTTCTGTAAATTTTAGCAATCAGAGTAATTGTGTACATCTTTCAACGGCATTAATAGAAGTTTTTAACCATAACACGAACAGCACAGAAAAAGTTAAAGCGTTATTAGACTCAGGCAGTCAATCATCTTTCATTAGTAAGACATTACAAAAGAAGTTGATTCTCCAGTCTACTTCTATGGATATGAAAGGTATAGGAATTGGGAACAATATTACTAATAATGTAACCAAAGCTTTATAGTAACCATTAAATCTTTAAATAGTCCTTTTAATGTTATATTTACGTGCCTAGTGCTTGATGATTTGACAGGTGATTTACCAAAGAAACCCATTGATAAATCTATTTTGAATGAGCCTAAAAATTTAAATTTAGCTGATCCGTCTTTTAATGTACCTGGACCGACAAATTTTTTACTTGGTGCCGATATTTTCTGGAATGTATTAAAATGTGATCAAAAATCATTAGACCCAAACAAACCTATTTTAAGAAATTCAGTTTTTCGGTGATGGGTCCTATGTATCTAAATAGCAACAATCTTGTTTATTGTACTCATACTATTGCTCCTAAAAGAAATAACAATCATGAAGTAGACAAGCTATTAACGAAAATTTGGGAACTGAAAGAGTTTCCCAGTAAAACCATTCTAAATAAATCCGAAAAGACTTGCAGAGAATATTTTTTAAAGCATACATATCGTCTAAGAACTGGTAAATTTTGTGTAAAATTGCCACTGACCGATACGCCTGACTGTCTTGGTGATTCTTATGTTTTAGCGAAAAAATGGTTTTTAAACTTAGAAAAACGTTTTAGACTCCAAACTTAAAGAAAGATTACTGGGAGTTTATTAAAGAGTACATTAATTTAAATCATCTCTCGGCATCTTCAAACACACCACCAAATAAATGATATTTTTTATGTCATCGTGTTGTTTAAAAAGAAAGCAGTGAATCAGCCAAACTAAGAGTGGTCTTCGATGGTTCTGCCTCTACAGCTTCTGGTTATTGACTTAATGACTTATTATTGATAGGCCTAACGTTTAGGATTCTTTTTTTTTTATTCTAATTCGTGCACGGTAATATAAATTTTTATTAACAGGTAATATCGAAAAGATGTATCGCCAAGTAGAGCTTGATGATTCTGATCGTGATTTGCAATTAATATTATGGAGAGATGATGAATCTTTACCGATCCAAACTCCAACTCCAAATATTCCAACTGTAATTCAAAAAGATTTTTACCTTTATGATTTAATAACCGGGTCGACGAAGAATGTCAATTATATTATATAAGGATTCTGTAGCAAATGTTTTAAATTCAACTTGTTTTAAATTATGTAAATTTAAATCCAAAAATTTCAAGATAATTATAAACAGCAACAAAGTAATTTAACTTTCAGTGAATCTTCAAACACACTTGGACTTCGTTGGAATCCAAATAATGATAATTTACACTTCCCTACAAAATTACCTCCTCAAACAGATCTTATTACAAAAATAACATCATATCGAATGCTTTTAAAATATATGATCCGTTAAGTCTTTTGAGTCCATTCATAATTCAGGCTAAAATTATACTACAAAATTTATGGAAGGCTAAAATTTACTGGGATGAACTTATTCCAGATAGTATTAAATTTCAGTGGCAAAGATTTGATGACAATTTATCAAATCTCTCTCACATACGAATACCCAGACGCGTTATTTGATTCCCCATCAATTGTTGACCTGCACGCTTTTAGTGATGCGTCAGAAGTAGCATTTGGTGCATATACAATCTATAGATAAAAACAACAAAACCGCTGTAAAACTTTTGTATGCCTAATCAAAGGTCGCTCGGTTACAACCCACCACAATACCACGTCTGGAGTTATGTGCAGCTTTACTTTCTGACTGACGAATTCCATGATGCTTTCATGTTCTTTGCAGAATCGATTGCAGTTTTGACAAAAAACATTTTATTCTTTGGATTCATCTCATCATTTATCATAATTGATTTTTAAACGCGAACATTTTGTTAATTTACATGCAGGACCTCTTGGTGATTCTTACTTTCTATAATCAGAGAAACAATCTGGCCTCTGAATGGAATAGGTTTAGCGCGAAGCACAGTTTACAATTGTTTTGTGCAAAACTTTGCAACGTCAAATGGGTATTTGGGAGTCCGGGGTCAAATTGGCTGAATAACATATTAGACGGGTCATTGGGAATTCCCATTTAACTTCCGAAGAGCTTTCTAAGCTATTTGCGCAAATTGAGGCTATTCTGAATAGTCGTCCACTATGTCCTTTAGCTTCATGACTTCTTGTCACTCTCCCCAAAGCCCTTTCTTAGCGGAAGAGCACTGCATGCATTACCAACATCTGCGCCCTCTATTACAATAAAAATGTAAAGAACCGATACACTCGTCTTGTAACTATCCAAAGGCATTTCTGGTAACGATGGCAAAGGGAATATTTAAGCGAATTACAACAACGTATTAATTGGAAGAAGGATGTTTCAAAATTAAATGTTAATGATCTTGTACTTTTGCAAGACGACAATATACCGCCTCTATCCTTGAGATTGGAAAGAGGTGTTCGTCTGTTTCCAGCTCCAGATGGAATCTCTCGAGTGGCCGACATATCTACGGTCACCGGATGTGTTCGACATCCATTAGTGGGTCTCTGTCCTCTACCTAACACTGAAGCTTGAATGACTTAAAGGCGTCTTTCAAGGGCGGAGAAGATGTTGTGGCCCAGAAAATGCCTACTCCAAAGGTAGAGCAATATGCAAAACGCGCCACGTCACTAATTTTATTGGAATCAGTTTTTTTACAACAACCGCCAATTGTAGAATAATATTATATTAAATACTACTTATGTTATTTTTTTTAGACCATGATGTCTTATGTTTTATCTTGGAACGATGTGCCTTGTGTCACCTTACAACGTGGCAAGTTTTGCTGTACGACGTGGATCGTTCGGCCCTGCAAAAGCGTAAGGCCCCCAATGATAGCGTGGGCCGTCCAACGATAGCGTCTGCAACCCAACGGCAGATGATTTTTGGCTTTGAAGACTTTTTTAAAACACTCAGGCATGCGAGGCCCTTATCGGTTTGTTGGCATTCGACCGAGTTGGCGGTATATTTTTCTCTATTGAGTAGGTCTTACTGAAAAGACTATTCAAGACTACACAAGTACTGTGGTGAGGACAGTAATGTTCAGAATCTAGCAATGCGTTCTTTGAACGTATATAAAAAGCTTTTACTACATTTCTAAGATCACTTAACATTTCTAATTTTCAGCTTTCTTCCGTAGAACAGGATGATGTAAAGAAGGCATTGATATCTATTAACTCAATCTCCGTTGGTAGTGATGGTATCAGTAGATCCATTTTATTACACATTATAGATGAAATGCACCCAACAATAACGCATATAGTAAACTTTTCTCTATCATCAAGTGGGTATCCTATTATGTTGAAGAAGTATATTGTGCATTCCATTCCGAAGGTTCCCAATCCTATTTATCTGTTTAGACTGTTTGTACCATCTCTATGCAGACGATTTGCAGCTCTATGTGCACAGCAAAATTGAAAATCTGTTTAATCAAATCTCAACGTCAATCTTAAAAATATAAGTGACTGGTATGTATGTTTATTATTATAAGTATTATACCTTATAAGTTTCTTTTGTTTTTTTTTGCTATATATATATTTTATTTAGTTAATTGTAATGCAATAATGCATGGACCTACTCCACCTTCTCACCAGCTCCACGGGTTGACTGGCAGAGAATGCAACCAGGCATAAGTCCGCCCTTTGTAATCATTTCTTTTTTGGTTTTTACAATAAACTTTCAATAAATAAATAATAAGATGAACTACGGGGCATCTTAATTGAGGCAGACTGCGGGTTGTTTGCCCTGCGTGTGTTTGTCATATGATTGCTGATTAAAATTGTTTTGTAATCAATTAAAATTAATATGAACTTTAATTAGTAAAAAAAAAGAAAACTTTTTTTTAAATTGTAATAAATTTTTAAAATAAAAAAAGTTATAAATATAAAATTCAACAGCTAGTAAGATATCTTTTTCATATTTCTCATTTTACATTCTTCTAGATTTTAATTCGATTTAAGATCACATTCAAATGACTCATTTTATAACAATTTATAGTGGTGAAGAACTTAAATATATATTATTTTATTTTTAACACATTAGTTATAAAGTTTAATGCAGCAAAAACGATTTCCAATATTGTAAATTTTTTTTGAAATACTTTTATATATATTATATAAACTAAAACGT
>OY365770.1:5946289-5988563 GCA_959347415.1 Mechanitis messenoides | reverse complement strand
TTTTTTTTAAATCTCTTTTGTCCCATACAAAAGAAAAAAGTTTACTCACACATGTTTATACGTGACGCACACAAAGTTACTTTGTGTACAAACTGGCACACACACTTCTGGGCTGCGAGTTCACCGCATTCATTCTCGTCGGCAGATGGCGGATGCAGTAGACGCTTTCCGTCAGTCGCGCATAGACAACCCGTCGAGTACAGTGCTATTCCGTTTCGCTCAGCACCATTTTGTGTATATCATTGGAACGGGACATTGTGTATATGTGCTCCGTGAATAATTGTTTTAAGGCACGAACACAGTGTACAGAGCAGTTTAATTGAGTGTTTCACTTTCGACATGCCCACGGAGGGATCGATGTGATATCTCGGGCGCTCGTAGAAACCGCGCCTCCGTCATGAGCGAGTGATCGTCGACGTAAAAAAAGTTGACACAGGAAACATGTCTGGGCGGACCGCCGACGCGGATGCGAGCGAAGGGTTCGAGTTCGAAATTCGAAAGCGGTCATGTCATCGCCTCTCGGATTTCGTATAAGTCACCGTCCAATGTCAAAATCGTGCACGTACCGCGAGCGGCGAGCGTCCGGAGCTAGCGCGAGCGGACAATGCAGTCTTTGGTAGCGTGGCTGGCGGTGGTGTCTGCGGCCTGGGCCCTGGCGGGCGCCTGCTCCAGCTCCATCTCTAAGCGGCCGGCGCGGCCCGCGAGGCCGCAGCGCCCGCCGCCTCAGCCGCAGCCTCAGCCGCGCCTGAATGTCTCTTTCCCCATCTTCAACTGTGAGCCTGATTACTCGGAGTACTACTGCCTGAACGGCGGTACGTGCTTCAGGGTTGTTATCTCGGACAGTCCCATTTACAACTGCGAATGCCGAAGTGGTTTTGTGGGCCCGCGATGCGAGTTCAAGGATCTGGACGACTCTTACGTTCTGACGAGTCGACAGCTGATGATGGAGACTGCGTCAATAGCGGGCGGCGCAACGGTGGCAGTGTTCCTCGCGATTCTAGTCTGCTTCGGGGCGTGGGTGCGCCTGCATCGACGGGACAAGGCGCCGCCGACGGGCGAGCGCGGTCACGTGCAGCTGGTGGCCGTGGCGGCGCCCCGCGGCCGCGTGCAGCTCTGCGCGCAGCCCCTGCAGTGCTAGTGCCGCGGACTCTCGCCAGAGCGACCTGTTCATACTGTATCTCGTGTACATATAGTTAGATTATGTGTTAAGTTATGTGAGAGAACGGGAGATATAAAAATTTATGTGATAATTATTTTACGAAGCTCATAATTTATTTTGAAGGAATTTCCTTTGTACATACTGGATCCGAGTTCTGAAGTGTTGCTTTAGTCAAATTTCAGTGGTCCTCTCAGTGTTTATGAATTATAATCTGTATTATTTTGGTTATATTCAGTGTATTGGACTTGTGAGACTCGCAAAGACCTACTGCTACTTGCTTCAAGTAGAGTTTGTAATATTCTAATTGTAGGCACTATGTAGCAGGAAATGGAAAGATTTGCTCTTCTGAAGCAAATAACAATTATAATTTTCTCTAATTGTATATGAACATTCTTATTGGAATTGAAAGTGAAAAACTGATAAATTGTACACTGTTATCCTGGTTCAGACGGGAAGAATCTTCTCCTGGTTCCTTGAGTTCCACTGCATGTTATTGTTTGTATGTAGAAAATGTTTAGTATGATGGCACCTTTGTTGTGTCCATTGTTGCTTGCCACCTCGTGTATTACTAACAGTAAAACTATGAAGATAGTTGGTCACTGAAGATACAGGATGTAGTGAGCAAGGATATGTATATATAGGGTGAGCCAATGTGCAGGACTCTTGGCTCAGCCCTGCCTCAGCATATTGTCTAGATAGTTGTGAATCAATGTTAATTGTATTTATAGTTCTATACAGATAGACTTGTGATGAATTGTATGCTTGCGAGCGGAGTAGCCAGTTCCTAGGCCGCCCGGCGCGAGCGCGCACATTCCACCCGCGGTTAGAGTTTATTACTGGTGTCAGTATTATTGTAATACAAGTGTTAAGCCGGCAGCTTTACTTTTTAATTTATACCTGGATATCCCACTGGGATAGAGATGTATTATATTCGTTTAAAGGCTGAGATGTGTCCTTGGTGAGAAGGCTTCTTGTAAATATAGCCCATGTAGGTATTTATTAGATATTTATGAACATTTATTTATTGACTGCTTTATTTAGTTAAAACTTGATGATCAGCCACATCCAACTCGCCTAACTATTAACGGTTGCATCTATTAAACCTTGCTAAGCACGGCCTCGCGTATATTGTATTCCCTATCATAATCTCATTATGAATCTCGTTATTGTAAAAATTGTAAAACATTGGATGGTGTATAAATGTACTCTAGCGGTGTAAGTGGCTTGTCTCTAAATTATGTTCTCATTTCAACATATTGTTTGTATTCTTTTTATCCAATTTATTTCTAAATCTCTTATCCAAAGCAATATCCTTCTTTAAAGTTCTATATAAAGTTTGTTTACACCGCAAGTGTTACAAAAAAAAATTGCAAATTACTTATTAAAGTATGGCCTCAGCTCTGCATTTGAGAACTGATAGCTGGATAGTTTTATTCTAGACCATTCGCTACCATTCCTGTGGCTGTTTGATGATTGACGTGTTGTGATGTCACCAGCTCGTCAGTTCTCAAAACGCCGTTTGTTTGCATCGAATGTTGTAAGAGTCCTATGTGTATCGATTCATATGGAATCGTTTATATGAACATTCCAAAGTATATGTAAAATATTACCTACATCGCTAATTTTGAAATATCTGTTAAGACGCTACATTGTTAATTATACAGTTTTCTATTGATCATTTGTTAAAAGAAAATTATACGAAACTAAATCCTTTAAAAATGTTTTTCATTAGTCTCAGTTGCCTTAGTTACCTCCTACACTTGCATGTCTCTGCGGACTGACGCCATTGACTTCTAGAATTTATTGAAGTCGATCTGCACCTAAAATTATTTTTATTGCAGTTTGTAATTTCAATGCGGTTCTATACATAACAAATATTTGATAATCATTTTAAACTTGACCTCCTTTCGAAGTCTGAAAGATGCCTGACTTAAGTTAATTAATATTTTTAGCTAATCGCTAAATGAAGTAAATCGTCGATACAAGTTTCTATCAACAATATAGTTGTGCAAATATGTAGTTTAATGAGTTATTGAGTAAACCGAGCACGTCACCGCGGCCCACATCATCGGTTTTCATTCACTTGTGCAATACACCTGTTATTAAAAATAGTTACACAAATTAATAATTGTTCTCAAAACTAATAAAATATTGAACCAATGTAGATAAAAGCAATATGTGATATAAAAATGTTGTAGGCACTAAGCGTTAATTTTGTTATGCAAATAAACTTGTAGGTTAACAAGTATAGATATGAGTGGATATATTTTTGTATTCATATGAACCTAATTTAAATCAGGTTGTTAATACGATACAGATTAGGACTAATTTGGCAATTACGTCCAATATTAAACGGAGTTTTAACTGTTATATGTTGACGACAAAGGGTACAACATCTAGTAAAGGGTATACATAAATCCATTCAGTTTCTAGGAGCATATTTTTATGAATAGGTACGATACCGGTCTGCCACCGGCGTCGCATGCATAGAGTTCATTGAATGAATGCCCGTTCGTTTGTTGACATTCCCCGAAAACCTGCCCCGCCCGGAATAGCTGTGTATCACAAGATCCCGATGGACAACGACCGAAATAGACGCCGCTCCGAAGTAGATTAAAGCCGTTTTCGGAGTTCAATACTTATGAGGAACTTACCCATTTTGTTGGAATTAGGCAGGATGTCGACGCGCCGTGAATGGGGATTTAGAAGGATATATTTACAGCACAGTATATTCAAAATGTTGCGGTTATTACAAATGTTTGTTTACCATTATTGTATTGGCATATTTAGTTTGGTGCGATTAATGTTTTTTTTAATTTATTTCAACTGTCTTTGAAATTAGATATAAAAATTTTACATTAAACTCATCATTACAGTAATAAACTTTGGACTATAAGACAAAGAAAAAAAAACGTAACTTAAAAAAATTACCATTTTATTTCGATTATTATAAGAATAACAAAGGATATTCGATTACCTAAATAAAAAATAATAAGTACATAATATAATTTTAGTGACTATTTCTATGTCCTAAAGGACAGGACGTAGTCATTATCTACTTTGTAGTTTTAATATTGGTAAGTCATGTCTGGGAGGTGTTTAACTTTCATTACGTAGTAAGGTGTTGATGCGGCAGCCTATTGACCTATTATCAGACCTATTGCGATTTATTAAAATATCCAAATAAAATAAATGTATCATAGCTATAAAGACATATAAATAAAACATAACCATCTAGCTATTATTAATTTAAAAATAAATAGCTTTAAATGAAGTAATAAACTATGTACTTAAGCAAATATTCTGAAAAACGTAAAAGTAAAACTAAGTTATTTGATGACGTTTGCGTACAAAACTGTGAATGAACACATTCAGTCAAGGCGAAAGGAGACAATCGTCGGAAACATCCAGGATCGGTTTCCACCAGCGTAAAATGATCTTCCAAGCTTCCTATGTGTACTGATTCTACGAGAAAAACGCGAAAGGTATTGATACGTCAGGGATCTGCAAGCTGGTCGTTGTTTTAGACGGAGCGTCGCTCTGCCCACACTTGCTTCCTTTATAGGAATCGACCAGTGGTCATTGCGTCCAATTAACATGCCTACGTGTACGTCCCACTTTGTCATTATACCCGCGAAAATCTTCCTACTACATTGTAAGTGTTTAGTGTTGGCCATTGTGCACCGTGTTACGTTACTTGAGCGGTGATTGTCGTTTGGTGAAATCAGGGCAGAGAATCCATTACATTGGCCTCTGTAACGAACTAGTGTCTGGTTTGCGGATGTTTTATTGGATTAAATTACTTAGTAACTTTTGATATAATTCCATAAACTTTTCAACAATATTCACCTCTATTTGTTTGTAATTACAACTGTAAACGAATGTGACTATGTCGCATGAGCTATATACTCACCTTAATAGTATTAGAAATCTAAGCTAGGTAATGTAGATACTTCCTTTGGATGTAATGAAACAATGTTTTATGTTTAACCTGAACGTATTAAATTTTAAAGCGAACTGTTCACATTTAAAAACAACTTACGAAAGGTTTTGCAATACAATTTATTTTTATAATCACAATTACGGTACCTATAAATGTGATATAGATACCTACAAGTATAATAATATCTTTAAGAGGAAAACAGCAAAACTAGACATCGCGGAGCAAATACAAAGGATCATCAATAATGCACTTCATCGAACCTGTACCGAGTGCACAAACCAGTCGAGTCAGTTTTTCGTGGCACCTGTGCTGTCACACTCCTCAGCCTGCTTGGAAGCCCATCGTCCGCTCGAGTGCCTCTTCCTGTGACAGATGGCGGCACGTGCGCCTGCGTGTGCGCGTAATATAGATCACAATGGTTTGCCACCTTTGTGCTGATGATGATAGACAAAATAATAATATTTAATAGGTGTTTAGTAACCTACCGTTGTCAGTTATTTCAAATGTCACATGAGACACAAGCAAACATTAAAAAAGTAATTTGATTTTAAGATTTCGTTTTTTAATATAATATTTTTATAATATTTAGAACTGCAGAGATATTGAATGTATATAAAAATCGAAAGCTTAAAACTATTTTGAAAAAGCTCTGAAAATAAATTAGGTATATTTTAAAAGTAAAGAATGTATGCCGATTTTTTTGCGCGTTACATTTTAAACTGTACAGGTTTTTAGGTCCTTCTGCCAGTTAAGCTGGGTGGGCTGAAAAAATGAACGCACGTGTCACCTGCCTTTCATCACGTCATTGTTTAATGAAGTGCTATCATTAAGCGTGCATTAACGAAAATCTTGATTGGCAAAGTACCAAATTGTCGGTGCTTTAAAATACAATCTGTCATCGATTTGACACGTACATTTCGCGCAATAAAATTTTATGATTGTTATCTGTGACCTGACATATGTGATATTTACTTTGTTTCAACATTATGGATGATGTGACTTTTTAATGTTGTTATTCTTTGTAATTTAAACAAATTATTGTCTTGGAGAATTACAATATCATTTCCTTGCTTGCGATTGTTATTTTTATGTGTATCAATGTGGGAAAGATGTAAAAGTATTTGAAAATTTCTTAAATAATAATTGAAAAGCAGAAGACGTGATCGCTGTCGTAATAGTCAGTTCTTAATTATTAATTTCCTTTCTAGGTTATAGCAACTGCTAATTTTATTCATTAATTTATTTATATTTAGTGAAGTGACGCAATCGTCTCATCAAAGAGATTTTACGACCGAGTAAATGCTCTACCCACATGAAGTATGAATGGAAGTATAGTGATGGCTGATAACTGCTAATAAAAGAATTATTGAGTTCTTCACTGAGACCAAATTTGACTGTGATTAAAAAAATTGCTTTTATCATACAAATCAACTAGGCATGGATACATAAGAACGATATTTTTTTTGTTAGTTATATTTTGTTACACAAGTAATAAATATGTTATTATGAAAAAATGATAATATATTTTTAAGATTACGAAGACAATGGAAAATAAAGTTAATGTCTGCTATTCGATACTAATCTTGTTTAAAAATATTCAATTAGGTAAAGGATTGAGTGAAATTTAAGACATTTTTAGGACATTATATAAGCTATATACCAAAAATTATTTTAAGGTAACAAAACCTGATTTAATAATTTAAATTAATGAAATTGAATTAGCAATTATAAATTAAATTGTTTTATAAACCTCCTAGCGCAATGATTTCAAAAGGAAAATCATACGTTGAGAAATCAAGCTTATCAGATAGCTGGGGATCGTGGGAAGTTCTTTGTGCCGCTGACGGAAGAAGCCTAGACTGATGCTGACATAGCTGAGTTAGGTCTTGAAGCTTAATTAACAGCAGTTCTGGGTATATTTCATTGTTAAGACAAAACATGTCATTATAAAATTACGAAAGATTTGAGATATAACCTCAGATTGCATTTTTTGTGATAGCTTTCTAATGTGATGGTTTTCTAGAATAGTTGATGTTGGTCCATTGCGTGACTATCTACGTGATCTACTGGCGGGCCAATTAAAGGCTTGCCATTGTCTATGGTCACATTACTGAGGGATTAAACATAGGTGCTCTATGACTCAGACCGCTGATAGGAAATAGTGGTTTATCCATTTAAGTTAACTTGTAGAAACGTGAGGTCTTATCATTAGACTTTGTTTAAAAACGCGAATTTTTGTAAAGAATATAATACGTTTCATGGCGTTTTGTTACTTGTCTAACTAAATGTAGGTGTATCCAATTTAAGGTGACCTCTTGAGAAGGCACCGTGGCGTACCGGAAAGAGGTCAAAATTTAGAGGCGATGAACCGTTATGAAATTTTCGAATGTTTGTCTCGGTTGATTCGCCGCATAAATAAGGGAAGGGATGTTAGATTTGACTTTACAAATATAAAGTATCGATATATTAACAAAATATACTGTTTTTGTGAATTCAACATTAAATTTGTAAACACTTTCGTCTTGAGTACTTAAGCTTCCTTTTGAAGTTTGTCAAATGTCGGTAACGGATACAAAATTAACATATCTTAATAATACATATAAATTGTCTGTGATTTATTTAAATGCGGGTTTGACATTCTTTCAGGTTGGTTTGAAGTTCAACGATCCAAATATATAAATAATTGCTATTATGTGCTGAGGAATGTTTAAATTTCTCGATTCCAGGATTTTATATAATATTATATTCAGTGTATATGACTTTGTTTATGGATTCATTATACAAATGGAGTAAAAATACAAGTGATGTATCAGGATATTACTATTCTTGATATGATTATATATTTTCATTAGGAAACTATCAAATAATAATGTTTTCTTTAGATGAAAGAAATGCGTTGTTTTTGTTTGGAGGTCTTCACAATCAACACAAGATGTAAACACGGTTATAATTGACATTATTTGCAATACGATTGTTCTCCTATTGGTGGATAGGTCATATGAGTGTAAATTAATATATCTCATAAATGAATTGAATATAAACACTGTTTGTTTATAAACCTATACCGTAGATGAGAGTATTATTAATTCTCTATTTCATCTTTAGTTAGTACTTAATATAGGTAACTATTATCTAGGCACCTAAAAGTTTTATTTAGAACTATAGACAAAAAACTTTTAATATTGAAATAAGATTTGCCTATAAATTTGTCTTCTTGTGCGGTCGATAATAAGGGGTGGTATGAATTTTGAAGAGTTCTCGTACTCAACTACGGATCTATTGTATATTAACAGCTTATATATTTTTGGTTTTTCTCTTCACAGAAATGAAATTACATTGAATTTTCTTCTTTATATCAAATATACGGAAGGTGTCATTTAAATCTGTGAAACAAAATACCTAACTGTTAACAAAATTGCTACGCACGGACACCATTACGCTACCGGGTATCGGGTACCGGGTACATATAGGCATCGGGGAATAAGATTCCGTTTAGAAACTAAGTAAACAGTCGATCAGATAAATCTCTCACGCTGCCATGAGTGGGGATGAGGTTCAAACGCAAACTTCTAAGACACGTGGGAGTCAGCCCGTACAAGGAGCGCTGACGTCACGATACCTCTATAGTTCAGTAGTTAGACGCAGACCAATCGACTTACGTGGTTTCAAATAGTATCTGAACTTATCTGAGTTACCGTTTAAGTATAAGATTATATAAAGATATAGGTTGTACCTGTGAGGAGAGTTAGCTTGATTAAGTAAATTATGAACTTTATTTCTGAGCCAGGATACAATTAGTAGGTGTTTTTCTAATTTTCTTGTGCCAAAAACCTGAGGCCGTATGAATCATAGAAGTACTGCGTAGGTAAATCGGCAGCATCCTGCTTAGGACAATTGGTGTAATGGCGCCGTTTCCCGCGCAAAAGTGACGTGAGGTGACAAATGTCCGCCGAGACGCCGCTAACAAATTTTATCGTTTGGAAATTTTATAATCAAATTAATATGACAGTTATTTCAAATAATTGTAATTTAATAATAAATTAAACAGCTTTATATTTTATCCATTTAACAGAACCATGTAGTCCTAAAATATATTGAATTATTTAATCATTAATGACTTCACTTCCTCTTCAGACAAGGAAGTATGTAGGAGTACCAGATTTTCCTAGAGTTGTAGGGTTTCAATCTTTTGAAGGATTAAATATTGTTAATCAATAAATATAAGTTACATTTTATGCTACAGATTAATGTGTATTATTACTAAAGCTTGATATGAAAGGCAATTCAAAGCAATAAATCCTTTAAAAATAAAGACTATGAACGATAAAAAGATCTCTAAAACATAATCACTAATAATGATATTACAACTGGTTTATATCTGCTAAATAGTAATGCGATTTTTGTTAAAACCCCCGTTAAGTTTCATAATTATAAAACGTTTAGTCAACGGTTTAGTCAACGTTTAGTTGACGGTGAAAACTAAAAATGAGTAATTACTGTGGAATGTAATTGTCCTCAGTTGTTGATATTAGATGGTTGGCATTATTGAGGGCGTCAAGGCATAAGACACGGCCTGCCTGGTCTAGCCTGTACCTACGCAATCTAGGTCAAGTGGAGCAAGGGTTACTGCCCTAATGAATTGCGTATAAGTTAATAATTATGCAATATTCTCTGTGAAAACTATGGAGACTTAAATATACTATATTTTTTTCTGTAGAAAACACGTTCAATATTCGATAATTGTCTCACTGAAGACGTGACGGTATAATAAAAAAACTATTTAAAAATCTCGTTCACACGCCAAAAATTTATTGAACAATGGGGCTTACTCAACTTGGCTGTCTTCCAACTGCAGGTGTCAAATCTATTGTGAATAAAAACTAATGTAAATAGGTGTTTCGCACTACAGGGCCCAGGATTCATTGATGATTCGAAACAATTGTAAAGAAACAGTTGTAATATCTGTGTGAACTTGAAATTCGTAGAAGTTTTACTACTTCCGTTTGTCTATGAACCCTACCGCTGAGTTTACTGCAGGCTCCGTAAATAATATTGGGCGGTTGTGCTATGAATTTAAATTATATTCTCATCGCCTAAATTAATTTTGTCTAACTTGAAAGAAAATTCATACCATGAATATCGGAAATATGTAATATATATTATTGTTTTATAAATTAACATACTAGCAGATATATATATTCTTTTATCCTTTGTTTAAATAACTGTACGCAGAACTGTTAAAGGCAATCTATATATAATTTAGAAATCGTTACAAATAAAGATAAGCACAGATAGGCGACACCCTAGACTTGCTGAGGTAATGAATGGGCAACCTTACAATAGTTAACTGATAATAGTTATTAGTTTCTCACGGTACCTGCGGCACGTGGTGACAAACAAAACAAAGATCAGCTAGATAAAGGACTATCCGATTTTATGATTTAGATTTTTTGTTGTTTTTGAAGGTGTAAAAGATGGACCTTTGCTTACAAACTAATATAAAGCAAAAAAAAAGAAGAATTATTAAAAGAGACTGTTTGAATCTTTGTAAGTTCATGCAAAAGTAGTATTTCTAGGCTGCATGGTGTAAGAGCCTTTGCCTGTCCTTTGAAGGCCAAAAAATTAAAAAAAAAGACTGTTTGACGTTATGTGAAAACTTTTGCAAAATTTTGTTCTAGATTATATTTATATATAGATTCATCGATATTTTAGTGTTATGTGAAATCCATACATTTATTATTCTATTCGACAAGTTACTATGACAAGTTACTATACTTGTCTGACCCTTCTGCAATTCTTCTGTGAACGTCGCCATAGACAATGGCCTAGAGATTGAAATAAAACCTGTATTAGATCACTTTAAATCTAAACATCTGGGACCTTGCATTTGTTTTGGGAAAAATTATAATACCTGTTATCGGAACAGATGTTCAAGAACTTTATTTTCAATATAATAGTAAAGTTTTTTAGTTATTTGAAAGCAATAATAAAATAAATGTTATCTTTTGGCGCCATGATGTACAATAAGGTAGACTAACAAAAAAGAAGAAATTATAGGAATTTTTGGCATTTGTTGTTTCTATTAGTAAATTTAAATAGTAAATTGTATTTTTTATGTTTGCTTTCATTTATAGTACTATAATAAGATTAAATGAGATTTTCGTTACTTATTTTATTAATTATTATTGGCTTTAGAGAATCATATTTTTATTAAGAAAATGTTTCACTAAAGCTAATTCAAGAAATATAGAGAAAAGTAGTATGCAAAGGTGAAACATCGTATAAAAATAATTGTTAATAATAAGTTTCCTAGAACATTTATCGTCCAATAAGACTTACTCACCGAAAACAAACAGTTCCTTACTCATTTCATCTCAGATTTCTACCAATATGACTTATTTATACATTTTATATGAATGTAAATCCGTTCTTAATAATGATATCAAAATGAATCTCAGAATTGAAGAGTCCAGGGTTCCACCGGAAAATAACATTCGTTATCATAAGAATAAGTCATTCTTCCAGTCACCTTACGTATTGCACATCGTCATTCAGGGAAACTACTTTATACCTATAATATTAAATGTATCATATATTTTACAATCATTACATATTACTAATTATCAATCGACACACACACTTATAAATTAGCATGCACACAAAGGCATAGGCGCCAGTGCGCTGGCACACGTACCTGAGTAATGGTATGATTGTCGTTGATTAGATGATTGCACCACCGATACAGTGGACATCCTGCTCAGACGACTTCTACTACTACATCTACGTGTTACTACTACTACTACATCTACGTATTAGTTGTTCTGATAAAGAACAAGGAAGAAACTTTACTTGTTATAATCTCATGTTTACTTTATTAAGAAAATGATATTAAAATAATAAAAGAATTAGGACAAGCCCGCTGAGTTTCTATCGCTACCTCTTTTCAGGATTGAGGCATTTCTGAGCCGGTGGTAACTTTGACTTTGAAAAAAATGTTTTTTATAAACTTAATTTCAATCAACATTTTTCTTTTTTTTTACTTTATATATAATATAATTATTAAATACTTTTTGGTCAAACTTTGTTCGTCCTTCAAATAAATTAATTTTGCAGCATGCGGCAGCGAACAATATACTGCAGCACACACATGACCAGATTTGTGTAAGTACTGGCAGACCTTTGCAAGAACGTCAAGCTCTCTTGCAGCTGCTCTTATTCTGTACTCCACTAAAAGTTGAGGTTCGCCAAATCGTCTTTATATGACCTACTGTTGGCGCTGGTGGCTTTTCTTTGTAAAAAAGGGGCGGAGCTTAACTTACAGGTTCCTTAGATAGGTTACAAGGTGATTTAAATGAAAAAACCCCGAAAATAATTGTCTTGACAAATACTTGACATTGTTATTAAGAATAAGCAATATTAGTTTTCGATATATTTTTTTATCCCACTTTCCGATAAGCTAAGAAAAGCTATATCAAGGTATGAGTGAGTTCTATTTCCAATATTCATATTATTAGGAAATACTCATATTTAGATATTAATCACAGATCTATTTCTAGAAAACCTAAGATTATCTGGTAATAAAATCGAGTTTGTTTATTATCTATTTCGGGTATAATTGAACGCATGAGTATTAATAGTAAATGAAAGTACAGACTATATTAAAGGTTGTAAAAAGTGTAATATAATACATTCTATAACAATTGACATCTAAAAATGTTCCTAATATGGTAATTTTTACCTCACATTTTTTATCTTGTATGTAATTTGAATATTTGCAAAATATCAAACTAATTACGTTTGACAGATGTAGGTTCAACAATTATTTATACTCTGTATTTACCCGTCATTATAGAGCTGTGTTTACGCCGAGAAATATTAACTAGAGTTCGCCAAGACGTCTATAGTTATTTAACTTGAGGCTAAAACGGGGTTAAATATTACTTAAAATATGTTTATACGTATGTCAAATAATATAATTTTCAAGTTGTATGTGACATGATATAATAATTATGACCTGGATTTTATTGAGCTGAGCGAAGCGAAACTTTTTAGTGGCGAAACAGCAATTTTGTGTGTCACTACTCCTAGACGGTTCAAAATAGAACTTTGATATTTTGCATGTATAAAAAGCTATAGGTCCCATAAGAATGACTTAATTTGAAAAACATTTTAATTGTAGATTTTGAAATACAATTACTAAATTGTTCAATAGGATTCACATTAAAATCAGAACGTTCTATTGCACGCGCGAGTTACTAATCGCTGTATAGACGCGTGACAACTTATTCACGCTAAATGTTGAAAAATAGTTTGCTATATTAATCTTAAAGTCACTCTAACTGTAATCTTGTATTAAAGGTTGTGTATCGCTCAGCTCACCCCGCTTGCGTGCAGGCGGCCAGAGTAAAGGAAAGTCTGTGTCCTTGTGAAGTGCAGTCTTGATAGTTTTAAAATGAATCATAAGACGTATCGTAATGTGACACATTTTAATATAAGTAGATAACATAAATAGCATGCGTTCATTTCCGTGTTGTTTTGAATGAATGAATGTTTTTGGAATTTTCCCGCTTTCTATAGAGAGCTGTCAAGTTTTGATTGAGTCATGGACGCTTAAAATTATCATAGTTTAAAAATATATATATAATTTCAATAAATTTAACTTTATTTATAGTTTTAAAAGAAGATCACTTAAATAAGAAATAAGTGAAACTCAGATATTTGAGTAAAACAAGTTTTATTGATTTTGTACTAAAATGGAAATATTGTGATTGTAACGTGCAATATTATTTAAAAGATGGCGGTAAAGCCTCAGGTCTTAAGGACATGAAATCATCTTTTTTTTACTATTTAATGTTTTATATCTGTTTGTATAAAATCAGATTTTTTAGGAGAGTATACTGCGAATTATTGTGAGTTTCTTTATTTCTGCAAATGTACGATAAATAATGTTTCTATCTCTGAGTAAACGTAACATTATCCTATAGTATTTTCTTAGATTTTTACTAGTACACATTTCGAATAAAACTATTTTTTACGGATTAAAACTCGCGTATAACTTACATCTCGTCTACCCGAGAACACGATTGCTGCAAAGTAACCAAATGTAATCAAATTATACGAGTTTTAATCCGTAAAAAATAGTCTTATTTGTAATCTTATCCTATTTATTTTAGTTCACTATAACTTTGTAGAAATTTACAGAAAAATAATGTTTGACATTTATGTCATTATTTCTATCGTAGTACTTAAAAAAAAGTTATTACTTAATAACAAAGTTGTAAGAAAAAATATAGTAATTTTCAAGCATCGTTTTATTCTGTTGCATAACCATTGGATGGGATGTATCTATTAAATACTACTATCTTGGTTTTAAGATCTTTTATCTTTTGAATTTGATTTTGGTGTTTCTTAGCTTTTAACTATTTTATATATCTATAGTAGGTATGGTGTGAAATATAATTTTTAAAATGTTCTAAATATATCTTAATGTTTTATATATGTGTGTGGGTTCTTTCTTTTATTCTTTTAACGAGTGTGTACCATTTTTAATATTTTTTTCGTCTGTTCAGGTCGTTAAATTTCTGACAGATTTATTTGATTCTAAACCGTAATAAAATCAATAATAGGTTCTTAGGAATCAATAAAAATAATTATTGTCTATTTTGTCATTTATGTTTCCTTATTTAATTTTTAAATTGTAATATACAATGATTATTTTATAGTTTTAAAACTGAATTTAATTTGTTTTTCCGTTTTTTGAGCTTTTGGCACACCTGGACCTGTTGGAAAAATGTTAATTGCTGTTTTTTAAGACCTGGAGAAAATTTGACACCTCCTGGCGCTGGCCTGACCCTCCAATCATAAACACAAAATTTGCCCTAACTGTATTCCATTTTATTTTATTATTCAATAAAAAAATTAAACTCTGATGAGTTAAAAATTATCTTTAAGGAGTTGGTCCTCTTTCGAATCATAATAGAATACAATTTTTAATATATAATAAATAAAAATTTTAGAATGTTTCATACAAAAAATCGTAAATAAAAATATAAAAATATTGGTATAAATTTGTGTGTGCTTAAATTAAAAAAATATATTATACAATAATTATACTCACATAATAGTTTTTTAAATTCAATAATTAAGCCAAGTCTCGTCACAATAATTACCGTATCGGTGCGTCTGTGATGAGCCTTACTTAGTAGGTCGGGGAAGTATTTTCGTATCTTGAATTGTAAAAGTAAAATACGAAGAAATGATTTAATAATTATAAATGTTATCAAACATAATGGCATGTATTGATTAACTTTCTATTAAAAACATTTTTTTTAGTTTTAAATGCGATCAATAATAGGTTCGATAATTTTTTTGTTATCAATAAATAATTGTAAATTCACACAAAATAATCATAATAGCAAAAAATATAAAAAAACAGTTTTCTATTCGCTCGCCTTAAAAATTATTATTTTTTATGGTATAAAATCGTGAAACTTTAACAATAGTTAATTTTTCTTATTTTTTTTATAACTTGCTTTCTACGAATGAAATTGGTCATATAAAATTGAAATGAATACATACATTCTTTTGTAATTATTGTACACTTATTCCAAAGTACGTTTTGTGGAAATTAGATATGTAAAGAGTGTACTTAATATATAATATAAAATATCAGTCAATATAATCCAGATTATATATATTTTAAGTTGACTTAATATATTTTAAATTAGTGAGTGAGTGAGTGAATGAGTGAGTGCTGTCAGCCGTGATCGATACCGTACCGTAATACAACACCGTGTGGTCACGTGACACTGTACAAGATCTATTTTACTATAGAACTAAACATACTGAGTACACTGATACTAAGAACTGAATTAAAAATAATTCTGTAATCAAACTCATTTTATTCTCAACTTATTATAATATACATTACATCACAATATAATTCATAATTTAGGTTTAAAATTTTTTCACAACAATTGAAATGTTTCATTGTATTTTTCCCGGCTTACATTCTTGAGAATTCAAAGAATGTGAGAACATACCTGGAGGTTGGATGTTACAAGCGATGTTATAGCTGTTCATAACTATCTTCTAGACTTGGAACTACAATATAACGGACGTAGCATTAGGAAAATATAAGGAAGTTCCATGGACGATGGGAGCAGCTTATCTGAATAGGCCTCATTGAAACTTTTTATCTAATTCATGAACTAAATGCCTGATTATTTGTCCGTCTGTCCAAAGATGGGGTTATAGTACAATATATAAAAGTCTTACTTATGGAGATGTTATAGTTTAACATAATGAAAAGCCCACTGCCCTGGTTTCAATCTGGTACTGAATAAAATGTTAGAGTGACTATGTGGTGGAAATTTTTTATCTTATTAATATTATTATATATTTCAAGTTTAAGTCATACTGCCTTATATAATATTTTTGTATAAAAACTTTCGTGATCCATGATTACGATTAGATGCTCAGAGCTCATGAATAAGGATCCCGAATGGGTTCTAAACTAGTTCGGCAAATTCCGATAATAATAACGTTATTTATATATTATACTTAGTAAAAGTTAATATATTTATTTTATATTTTACTTATTAAAATTTGGTATCGTCACTACCATATGTCACCACCACCAGTGTTAATGACAGTTTCAATGACCGGCCGTGGAGCGTAACTATTGAACAATCAATAACTACAGGTGGTGTTCCGCTGCGCGCGCGCACCTGAAGCCCATATTGATTATAAGCGTTATAACGATAACGTTTACCAAAATATGTTACTATACTTTATATTACATAAAACTGCTTGTACGTTGCTTGTGATGTTAAAAGATTACAGACTGCAGCTACCATTACAGTAATATATTTATATTATTATATTACATTAATTCCTACATTATTTTAGTATAATAAATTTATAAAATATTGCCTTACAGCGTATATTACATAGTGTGAACTGTGCCTAATACTTGTTTCAAAACTGATAGTTCTAAATTATACTTAACACCCGCCGGGCGACAACATAATTGAACTCAATGTAAGTACCATACCATAGAGTTAGATATTATTGAAACTTGAAAACTTGAATTATAACTTTAAAATATTTTAATATTAATTATTCAAACCAAGAATCTTGGTTGAAACCACACTGACGTTACCTGTCTCACCTTAACCTACCCTAAGGTAGACAGCCTTGAAAACACACCCCTGAAAGTGTAATTATAATTAACCCTTCAGGCGTGTTGCTAGGGGTGGCTCTGAATATGTCACGCGCAATTACGTCATTAATAAGTTGATTAATTGTTATTGAAATGTAACCCTTCACTAAAGGGTTGTAATAATTAAATACTTGACAATTTTATTTATGCTTTATTTATATTGCAAAATTTGATGTTTTGTTTAAAGCTAAAAGTAGAGTATTTTTGTAACATGGAGTTTTTATTAGCGCAAACTAGGTTTTGAATATTAGAAAGTTAATTCAATTATCAGCACAGTTCTGTGAAGTGGTTTTCAAATAGAATGAAGCAACCATTACATAAATTAATGCTGTGGAAAAACGTGGAACAGCTGGACGCAGGTCACACTCATGAAGAGTCTTCCGCGTGTCATTGTTCAATGTTCACATGGTTTCTCAGAGGGACAGTTCACTTACATCGCTTGTTTTGTAACATGACATTTATAAGATTATAGCATTGTGTTCACTTTTCTATTTGTTAATGTTTGTGTCTGGTTTGTTGCCAAGGCTAGATTTTATTCTATCTGATATATATAATATTATTGGAAATAAAACAACTTTTTAAGGATTTAACTCGCGTAACCAAATTACATTTTAATATACATGTACATCGATTGCTGCAAAGCATTCGAAACGTTGGGTTAAAATTAAAATGTAACCAAATTAAACGCGAGTTAAATAAGTAAAAAATTGTTTTATTTTAATATTATTGATTTGGTCTTTGCACAAATAACAAGCAAGTACTTGTTATACGTTTTATTGTGAAAAATAAGTCATTGTATTATAATAGTACATATAAATAGGTAAAAAAAATACGACCATTAAAAAAAACATTTTATTCATTCAGAGTTACAAATAAGTTAGACATTTGAAGTAAATTATTAAAAATTTCTTTGTTTTTTTCATGTAAAAATATATTATTCTTATAATAAAAAGTAAGATGAAATCATATTGATAGCTTTGAATTTTGTATTTCAACAACAATTTAGAATATATTATGTTAAAAAAACTAAGAAATTTCTATACAATGAGTGAGATACAACAAAAATACATTTTCAAAATAAAGTAATAATTAATTGAAAGTATATAAATAAAAGAACATCAAAGAAAACTATTCAGATGCATCCATCTTGTACAAATATACACATTGTAATAACACTCCATACCAAGGCGACCTTATTCATATCTTATATTATGTACAAATTGAACACACAAATAATACAAGGCAATTTTGTACTCACTTCTTTATAATCTCTTATATAGAACCCTTACGGCTACGTGGCAAACTGAGATATGTTCGAAAAAACGTTTTTCGAACACGATATGATTATGCGTATCATAGACTAAAGATATGTTAAATTAAGCTTTTATATGTATTAAAGCTGTTTTATTGATTCGACCACTGAAGTCGAAGTAAAACTCCTTATAGAGTTTCATATTTGCAAAAAGTAACCCTTTCCAAATCCGCATGAAAGGTGCATTTCGTTGAATGCATTCGACGCTCATTGAGGGATTAAACGTACGATTTGGGTTAATTTATTCGTTTCAAATCCTATTTAATGGTCGTTTATATTAAAAGAGATTTGTCTGCGTTTCTGTCACAACATTATTATTGACAGCTGGTGATTCCATTTGCTTAGTTAATTCGTTACTTACACCCTTTTTCCAAGGAAGACAGATTGCTTACACTATTATAATACTATGGCGTGTAGGGGCTATAAAACTATCAAAAAGTCAGTCTTTCGCTCGGAGGTTGGTGTCTGTAGGAGGGATGAAAGGCGCGATGAAGAGCCAAGATCACGATATGATACAATTCTTGTCTTGTTGCGCGCTCTTTCTCTGTCGTTCCCTCTTCGCACAAGCGACTGCGTCGTTGGGAACGTAAGATATTCTCACGCCACCGTAAGCTCTTCTAGTGGGTAAAGTATACGATTCTGTAGAAGAAGATGACGAAGAACACGTACTACAGTAGCTGCTAGCATCGTCATCTCGTTCTCTTACTTTTTCTCTACGCACTGGTTCGTCGGGTTCAAAGGCTTCATTGTCATCGCCACAGAACCTAACAGTTCTACCTCCTCTAGGTTTTTTCTGAGTTCGACCATCTACGAGCGTTAATTCGGGCATAGACGTAGAATGACCAGGAGTTACTACTGTTTGTGCTTCTACAGGATGAGGCGGTTTCCAGTTAGAATCTGGTGATTCTTGAATTTCTTCCGAAGTGGGCGTCGGCGGTATTTGATGTTCAGTCATAGATTGTTCTATTCTTAAATCTGCTAACGCTCTATCTAAGCTGAGGCAAGGATGCGGCGGAGGCGGTGGGTGTGGTGGTGGTGATTCTGGAGCCAGTGAAGCACTTAGTTCTGAATCAGCGTCTATATGAGGAGAGGCTTCTCGCGGCGGTGATCTAGTTGGCGATTTTGGAGATGGAAGCCTTCTGGGTCTTGGCACTCTTGGTGGCCTGGGTCCAGGACCTGAAGAATCTGATGGCGTCGGTGGTTCACCTTTCGAACAAGCAATGGAGCAGAATATAGCTCCCTTACGAGGTAAGAACGGTCGTCCTAGAAGGCTCGCTCGGCATGTATGACACGCGAAGCACCGCTCGGTGGCATGCCAATGCTGACCCTCGTGTGACATCTGTCCTTGATCCACACCAATGGGTTCTCCGCAAGCATCACAGTACTCCGCGAAGCAGCTATCAAAGCAGGGCAAGCAATATGGTCGCGCCTCTCTCATGATATATCTTTGTCCTCCGAGTTGACGCGAACATTCTTGACATGCGAAATGCTTCATGTGCCACGCCCTGCCTTCGGCTTCCGTGCATTCATCAGCCAGGATTATCTGTAGAAAAGCATTGTCATTAGAATGTGCAAAATTAATTATTACCTAAATGACAGCGGGTTTTTATTACACTTAATAGCGCTAATTAACAATCGTCTTGAAACTTTGTGAACTTCTTATGCCATGTTTAGGAACAATTTAATTTTTTCATACACAATTAAGCATTCATTAATAAAAGATGATCATGTCAGGCAAAAAAAGTCTGAATTTGTAAGAAATTACAGTATATCTTTTATGTGCTGTTTAAAAACGTATTGTAATAAAAACTTTTTATTGGGACACAGGTTAAAGAACCTCAAAGGAAATGAATTTTGTTATATCGTAGTATTCAATTCTGAACTTAAAATTGAAATCATATCATCAGTCCAGTCTTAAATATAGCTATTAATTATCAACTAACATGATAACAAAACTTCTCAAGAGCAATCACAATCTTTATAAACCAGAAATATATTTTGCGATCGAGTAATCGCAATAAAAACTAAACTAAGTTATCTATTTCTCATTTATAGGTCATAGAGTAAAATTATAAATCTTGTACAAATGTACTCAAACATAGATGGCATTAGTGATGCATCATTATAATCAATTCTTATAAAATGTAATCAAACATAGATGGCATTAGTGATGCATTAATTAATTAGACGGATAAACATGTATAATTGGGCTTCATTCGTTATCAGTGCGCGGTTCAGTGCTCGCGCTCGCCAGGAAAGTTGAACAACAATGGAGTTCTCACGGCGGGTACATTTTGTTCATTAGTGTTCGTCGTTATTAATATTTTAAAACGGTAAACATGCTGGACCGGCGCTAAGGTGTACGAGGCTTTTACGGACTTTTGTAATCGGATTAAATAAAATAGCAATTTTAACGTAAGCGCTGAAAAATCTAAATGAAAACTGAAACAATTATTGAATCCCCAAAAATTTGTTTTATTTCAAATACTTAACATTTCAAATCAACCTTTTTTGTATTACTTAAGTCGAGTTTTACATAATAGAAAGCATTCCCTAGCCTATACTTAAATCAGGCTCCCATTTAAAATAGTGCGCTTGAACAGGGCCCTGGGAAAAAAATATTTATTTCATTATTATCTCTATTATTGACAACTTTACATAAATAAAAGTTTTGAGTAATTAAACGCGCTAATTAATTTGGATATTATAAAATATAATTTATACACTAAGGCATGTTAGTTTGATTCATAATAATACATTTCTTCACAATGAGGTGTTTTTTAAAAGTCGTAACAACATTAAGATAACATATATTTATATTCTATTCTATATTATGTTATGTTATATATCAATGAATCATATTTAATAGATACTCGTGTATATGGTATTGAATAATCTCTGTTTAACTAATATTGAGTAATAATTTGAAACGTAGAAATATAATAATACCGAATCCAGTCAATGAGTAAATTAGTTTGTCCGAGTCTAGATTATATTAAATGAATTTAGGTACATATTTTGCTAGTTATTATAACTTTTACGTTCAATATAAAATAAAAAAAAGGCTTTTCTATTTCAATTAAAAGGCCCTTTAATAAGACAATTATTAATCCAAAAACATTAAAGATTTCACGTGAAAACTTAACAACAATTGAACCTCCATTTCGAGTTTTATTTTATTAAATACAAAACATTATAGTTAAAGGCTAATTCAAAACTTTATCTATATATTATATGACTATGTTTCTTTTGATTTGTATTAAAATTGTCAAAAACCTACCTATTGATACCGAACTCAAAACCGATTTTTGAACTGTCAACTGATTTTTGTATTAAAATGTCATATAAAGTTATAAAGAATATTTTTAATAAAAACAAGGAAATCTTTGATGTTAAAAATAATAATTTAAAAGCTAAATCAATATATTTTATTTTACTATAAAGTGTCGCTGCAGTGCTGCAAGTTGCCCGCAGTTCCGACGGCCTTGTCAGAGTCAGACATTGTAATTGAGTGCGCTGCATATATATTATTATTAACATAAATGTGATAAAGAACTGTAACATTCATTACCTCCTTGTTAAAGTTAAAAAATGTTTAAAATAGATCTTATTAAATCAATACATTTGAAGCTTTTATTATTTAACAAAAAATATAAAATAAGATATGTAAAAGAAATTATTTTATTCAATTATCACTAAGCAGTTGTACTGAATACAACAGATTTATTAACTAACTAACAGTTTAATTAATTTCAACGTCTGCACTCTATTTTTAATGGACACAAAGTAAAACAAAAAATAGATACACTGTAAATGAAAGCTTCAGTAAATAAAACTACTAGATTCATTTGATCTTATATATAGTTGGCAATCAGTTACCGACTGAATACAGACATGGGAAAATGTCGCGTGCAGCTCGTTGCTATCGGTATCAACATGCGAACACAATAATAGCAATGCATATATATTAAAGGGGTGGGGGGTAACATAGTAAACTTAGATTGAAAGCACAGTTTATGGCGATCAAACAAACAACTGGAAATTGGAAATCGAATCCACGACCTTCGGCTCAACAGTCAGGTTTAAACAACACTCGACTTCAAGAAAACATAATATATATATTAAAATGTAGGTAATACAGGCCTTAAAACCTCCTAATAACCCCCAAGCCTCAGCCGATAAGAAAAATACTTATACTTTTATTTTAGGTCTCGTTATTAGGTTTTTCATCAATCATAGTAACATGAAATCATTAAAGACATTTAGTGTACTTAATAATATGTTACCAAAATTACTTTTTAGTCACTTATTAGCTCTAGAACAAAATACTGTTTAATTCAGCAAATTAGTGTTGATTATGTTCAAGATTATTTAAATTTTGTTTTTAAAAGACATTTTATTTCTTTTATTTTTTATTAATATAAATAATGCAAAGTTATCTTGTTTTTTATATCACAATAATAAATCGGCGCTCTGCAAACACAGCATTTACAAACGACTGGATCTGATTCTATATAGTTTAGGACATTGTTTTGATGACCTATTTGGATTATTACTAAGATATATTTGTCCTTTATATATATATTATATTTATATATTTAAATAATTAATAAAAAATAATAAGTAGATTACGATAAACCGTTTGTAATTTTTTTGTAGCATGTTTAATGTTACGTGATCGGACTCAAGTCCATGTTCTTGATTTTATAAGATTGTGTATCGCAGGTTTATGGAATACAAACTTAATGAATTTAATAATTATATACCTACTCGATATATCTAGAAAATATACAAGTTGTAAGCTATAACAGCGACTGGATTATTCGGATTAATTAAAATTGATGTGAATCATTCGGATAATCGATAGCCTGTATTATTAAATGTATCAAAGGCGTTTTTTAAATAAAAACTCCATAATAACGTACTGTTAGGATTTTTATCTTTTAGAAACAATAAGTTACTTATATGTAGTTGTTACAGGCGACCTTGTCTACACGCTTCTGTTTTCACATAAAAATGAGTTTTTTTTAAGTGAGAAGTATCTTATATACAATATATATCCAAATTTTATCAAGGTCGCAAAACATTCATACGCGAACACACAAACAGATAAACTAACAGAACGATTTCTTTTATTTTATAAATCAATAAAGAATTTACAAATTATCAAGTTGGTGCAATAAATAAAAATATTAATTTATAAAAAGAGTACAGTTTGTTTATTTTTTTTATATATTTATTGTTAACTATATTTTCATTCGATGTAAGTTTCTTTATCGCGATTGGCTGATCATGAACATAATATTCATTTAGTATTTTCTTAGATTTTCACGAGTAAACATTTCAAATAAAACTATTTTTTACGGATTAAAACTCGCGTATAATTTGGATATATTTGCAGCAATCGTGTTGACGGGTACACGAGATGTGTCTACCAGTAAGTCAGTTAATAACTCAATTAAAATTATACGCGAGTTTTAATCGGTAAAAAATAGGTATATTTGAAATAATATTCATTTGTAATAAAATGTATATTTGGGTTTACGAACAGAGAAACTAACAATTATTTGATCATTTATCCTTAAAGGTTCTTATTTTTCGTGGCACACGATACAGGATCCGTATAGAACATATTGTACTTACTTCAAAATTCCAACATTGTCTTTAAATTAAGCCAATTAGTTAGAATTCTGTCCATTATTTTGGAAAATGCTACAGTTGGTAATTTTTCATACTTCATATTTAAGTTTGGTTGAATTAGAAGATCAAACAAAACTGTGTGTAAAACATACCGAAGTTTTTTTTTTAATTTAAAACTTTCGTGATTCATGATTACTATTGTATATAAGTATCTGATTGTACTTCAATGCTATCGGTATTTGCAGCATTTAAGAAGTGTAACAATTTTGTAGAAAATATATAAATATATACCTACAATTACAGTTCTGGCAAATTTATGTCCGTAAAAGGGGGTTAATTTTCGACCTAAATCCTTATCGTTTCCGGAGGGGGGCCTCCCCGTCCACTTACCAGCCCTTTGATAAGGCAGTTTGATTTATCGGTTCGCAACTGGTCGGGTCAAGGAACTCCTCATGAAAATATGAAATATTCAAATATTTTTTCGAAACCATTTAACGGGCTTTTTTCAGAATTTTTCTAGGGTTGTACATGCTATTGCATTTTGATATTTTTTAACAATTTAATGTGTCGGATATTTAGAAATTAGAAGTCTGAAAATATTTTTTTAGACTTGCCGCATGATGTTGTTTGTATGGCATTTTAACCTTCCATGTTAAAAAGTATTAAAGTAGCACCCCTAATGTAGCAACCCTCCACCACGTGGACAATAACTTATGTCAAGTGCATCATTGTATGGAGGGCGTAATTGGCGATACATCGACTTCCGCTGATACTGCCGGAACTGCGATATCATCAAGAACCCCTCTTTATTATGGTTCTATACAAGATATATATTTGAATTTAACGTTTCTATAGGTTATTTATGTAAGAATATTGTTTAATAATATAAAATTACTAGTGTTTCTTTGCGGGTTCTCTCGTGTTTAATCGAACTACAGTTTTAAGTTTTTTTCATGAACCATCAATAATATGACCAGAAAGAATTTTTCAAGTCCACCTGTATTTTCGATGATAATAGCGTTTTAACAAACAAACTTTTCTGCTTTATCTGTAAGTGAATTTTAATTCCAATTTTAAATGTTAATTTACCTCGTCACAAGCTGAGCATCTGGGCTTCAAGGACTCTGCGTGATGTCGTCCGCAGTACAACCTGCCTTCCTTCCAAAAGTACACCAGGTCTACCAGCAGCTCCTGACATGCGCTGCAGACGAAGCACGACGGATGCCAACGCGCTGAGGGACCAGCACGAGCTGCTGATACACACATGTCTCCTGAGGACATGCTTTCTTCACACTGTAGGACAAGAAACAAATAATATTTTCATATATAACAAAAGTATTATATTTTATTTCGGTGATTTAAATCTAGAAGAAAATAATACTTCGATTATTTTATATTCTACAAATAGTACCATAGTGTCCATAAAACTAAAAAAATCATAGGGCATAGCAATTTATTAGAGCATACATTAGGATAATATCTACAATAAAATTGACCTCGCGCTGATTTGGTTAAACGAAATGCCACCTTTGCTTCAGGCTTTGTAACCCCATTTTCTAGTTATCACTAAACTAACCTAACTTAGTGAGGTAAATAATTAACTATTATGTTATTAGTTTATTTTAAAAATGTGTGTGAAAACTCAAGATAAATAAACATTTATCTACAAATAATTATTTTACGGTAAATCTTTTAATATTTAATTAATTCTTTTAATTATCTGCAATATAAAGATATAACTGTTTCATACGTGCATGTGTCACATTAAGGCTAATAGAAAACTCTTTAAGTGTGTCAGAGTTAAAGAATCCCATTCATAAATGTGTTTGTTTTAGAACTGATTCATGCATGATGATTAGAAAAAATGTTTCGCAAAACCATTCGCTACATATTTTATAATAATAAACATATTCTGTGTTTATATTCTAGAAAATTCCAGAAAAAAAAAGATTGTTTATTATCAATCTTCCGTCAATTGTTCATCCCCATCTTTCAAAACAAGCCGACAACGTAAAGACGCATATTGGCACGTATTTTTTTTTTAATTTCGCGATACATGCTCTCAGCTATGCGGCCTCAGACACGTAGGTTTCTGGGAAGGTTCCATTCATTCCTTCATTCAAACTTATCGCTATAATATTATCGAATCAATATGACTAATACTGTGGACATTTTTAAAAATATCTTTTGAGAGACATGTTAGCTGAAGAGAATTGGTCATATTTAAAAATTCCTTCTAGGAGATATTATATTAAAAGAATTGGTTTGGGGCTGATTGAAGTATATAGCTTTGCGAGCTTACAAATTGTTACAAATCACCTTTTAAATTAGATAATATTTTTCCTGGACAGAAAATAAAATTTAACAGCACTTTTGAAGGTTATATTAAAATATAAAAATATTTTTTTTCTCAGTCTTAATAACTTAACAAAATTCCTCGATAGAAGACTGTTTCGGCCAATAACCATCACTTGTATTGTGTTCAATTCTTTTAGTATTCATGTTTAATGTTAATGGCGTTAGAGGTTAATGTAATGTTCTTGAAAACAAAAATAGGCGCCACCTGTAAATTAATCCCGTATTGGATAGGAAGTGCGATCTGCGATTCACATCACGGCCAGCGACGGATTCGCATCTACATAGCTCCGTCTGAGCGCGCAGACTCTCGTGACTCACTGTTCCGCCCAGTGCGGTGCAACGCATGAGACTGTTGCGACTATTAAACTTTGTATGAGATTATGGTGAGACTGTATCATCTATGAAACTATGGCGACTTTGCAACTTGAAATATGAAATTATGGCTAGACCGTAACAGGTGTCTGACTATGGCGATGGTACTCCTCCATAAGATAAATATATATTTATCTTAAATTTTGTCTAATATTCAAATACGCCTGTACATTATTGTTAAAGATCTATTAACATGCAAAGCATTTTAGTAAATATTAAAAGTTAGCCAGCACACAATTGCTTGTATTTTTAAAACATTATTACTTTAAGTGTTTTAACGCCTTCACTTTTAACTTGCACTTTGATTTGCAAGAGTTAATACAGTATTGTTGGTAGACCTACAGATTATAATCAGATGCTTTGAGTATTTACTTAGTGTTGCTTACAATGTACACTTTATTTTTCAATTTGTTTATTTTGTAAAATAGTAATAATATATATTTAATTATAATAATCTGATATATATTAATTTCTATATTTTTACTAAATATGGGTTCTAAAACATGTTGTTTTCCTGATTAAGTCAATTAATAATATTCTATAAGAGGCCAATTAATATAGTATAACAATAGTTTAAAATGAAATGTTTAATGATCCTAAGTTAGCTTTTGTAATAGTACCGTTCCTAAAATATTGTAATATAGTAACATATTTATTATATATAATATCGTAAAAATGATTATTCCATCGATTAAAAATAGGTATATAATATAATATAAGTATAATGAAGTAAAAAATATGATTATTTCATCGATTAGCTATAAATTGTGTAAGTATAATTCATTTTTAATACTTCCTAATTGGAAATGCACCACAAATGCTGAAGGCTACATAAATAATACTGGTACAATCGGCAGATATCTCAAGACAATACAGATAGACTTTCACTGGTCGGTACGTGACAGGCAGATCAGCTGGGCGGAAACGGACATGACGTCATGAGTGTTATCGTAGGTTGTTGGTCTGCATCTCAATTGTCTATGAAGTTTTGATTTATATTGTATTTATGGCTGAGATTCGATTTGATTACATATACTCCTAATTATAAGCTACGTGAGGTTTTCATGATTTATTAATCTATGTTTATATTAAAATATTTTACTGAAGTCTAAGTCTAGTGAAGTGTTGGAAAAAACAACAAATAAAAATACGGACACCGGACCACCTCTTAAGAATAACACTTTAAATTTAGTAAAAAAACCCCATCAAAGAGAAATTGGGTTGTCGGCGTTAATCTGTCGAAAAGTGAGGCAAATCAAACATTGATAGCCGTTGACCCGCCCTTCGACAATCTAGAGTTTGAACAAACGCACCGACACACATCATTAAATATTACACACAAAACAATGATAAAATAACACTTATATCGAAGGATATAAGGCTTATAGTAATAAAGGGTGATGTGGGAGTTGACGGAGGAGATAATTTATCTGATTGTGATGAAGATTTAGCAAAAACAGAGGCTGTTTTGGTCGCGGCGTACAACAAACATACCGGCGAGGTAATGACAGACTAGACGATGAAACACGAAATATTAGGCAAATATTAGTCCTTATTGTTGGGACCACCGACGTAGCAAATCTAATTGTTAGAGGATTTGGTAACCTTTAGTTATGTGAGAGTTTGTTTTCCAACTTATTTAAATTTTGGTAGAGTTTATGTAATGTAATTTGATTATTTCCTAAATGTGCTATATCGTAAATGAATTTTCGGTCATCATATATGATTAATTGGACCATATCTAAAATAACAATAGACCTACTAGTAGAAGAAATATTTTTAGAATATGATTATGCAAAAACATAATTGGATACACATACACTAATTATGTTT
The DNA here is from genome assembly GCA_959347415.1 of Mechanitis messenoides. Lineage (NCBI taxonomy): Eukaryota > Metazoa > Arthropoda > Insecta > Lepidoptera > Nymphalidae > Mechanitis > Mechanitis messenoides. The sequence goes on along the minus strand of OY365770.1, from coordinate 5,959,723 downwards.
TTGCATTCATTAATTATTCCATTTATAAAACCGCATTCATACACTTAGAATATTCCCACAGTACTGAGGTCTCACCACTCGCCAGACTTGTATTATTTTTTACATTTCTCAGATACCTGCTGCGTTTTGGAATCACGACATTCTAAAACGTCACTAGCATCGATTTAACGCAACAAAACATTGTCCATTGCTTCTCTAGTTCCAAAAACACAAAAGCCCTCGAAATTATTTATACGTAATGGATGTCAAAGGACTCAAGCAATAAAAGCAATGTTTATAATAGGTTGTTTAAGATGAGGCATATCGGAGCGTAGTCACGTATCTCGCGCTCCGGAGGCGTGTAACGAAACGCCAGTTTGACAAACAATTGCCAGATATGGGAACACTATTGTTGGTGACACTCAGACATTCTTACAAAACCTGATCCTACAACATTATTTTAAACACAAATTTTAATTTTTCAAAGACGCCACATCGTTAAACTTTCGCAAAAGTTGTTTGAAATATGTTTTTTGCATATCAAAATCCCTTTGGAAACAAATAATATAGAATTACAATATGGTCTCGTATGAAAATAACATCTCCAAATTGAAGATAAAATGAACGACCTAATTCGAGACGTTTTCTCAATAAAATAAACCTTGTTTGTTTGTTCTGTTTGTTTGTCTGATCTCTTTTCTCAATGCGTTGTTTGCTCTGATGTCACGCTATTTATGTACAAATATCCCGCCTGATTGGAACAATGTTTATCCAGACACAGTGCTTTTACATATACATATTCAACAATCCTAAAGAGATGTCCTCTTAATCAAGGAAAAACTGAATTAATTTGAATAATTCAAATGCAATGCTAAAGCAAAAACTTGTATATTCAATCAAATTATCTAAAACAAAAGCTCCAAAAACAATAAAACATTACTGGTATCGTTTAGCACAGATTAAACATTCCTTAAAGCAGAGGTGTGGGTCACAAAAACTGGTATCATTCCCGGCGGTCGTGTGAACGCTTCACCATGAAATTTAAACCTGGAAAAACGATTACACCGGCGACTGTTTTGTTACATAACATAAAAATATTAAACATTACGAGGTTTTATTACATCATGGCAAAATCAAATTGTGTAATAGAAAATCTAATTAATTTATAACAAAGATAAAAATACTATTTGTAATTAATTCTGACCGAAGTTCCACAAAAACTCACAATCTCTAAATAAATGGATCGCATCGGTCCTGACAACTATATTCAGTCTGGTTTTTTATTTGTATTTTTTACCCTTTAAACAAGAGTCGGTAAACGATAATTAAAAGTGGAGGCTCTATCAGCTATCACCTTTTTTATACAACTCCTCGTCATTGAACATTCAACCCTAACATGAAAGTAGTAAGGAATAAGTTCTCATCTGATATTCACTTATATAGCCTGGCCACTGAGTTTTTTTGTATGTAATCGAATTGGATACTACGACGCTTACTAATTGATTGCTTTTCGTTGATTTAAATTTTATTTTATAAACAATAGATAAAAGCTTTCGAGTGTTAAAAAGAAATGGAAGAAGATTTTGCAATCGTAATTTTGAACACTCGGAACAACACTAGGACTTTAACGAAGAAATAAAATAGTGGATTACCAGAAACTATGGGAGTGTTTGTAAAACGGACATTTTTTGAATAAATAGTGATGTTATTTACCCTACATATACAATAATCCCCAACAATAAAAATTGTAGGAGTATTACTTAGGAAATTAATATATATATATATATATATATATATATATATATATATATATATATATATATATATATATATATATAGTTTTAACTTCTTTACGATATATATATATTAATTTCCTAATATTATTTTTGGGATCACAAAATGGTTTGTTGATAAAAATTTGAATTGGACAAACATTTAAATTGACTTAAATTTACCAAAATATAATAAAAACCATTTAAAACCCACTTATATTCAAATTATTGCATCTAATATTCGTTATTATAACAAACCCGAGGTCAGGCCCTCGGGTATCGATTAAAATTCTTTGAATTGTTTGCACGTACGTTCGCTACCATTTTTAAATAACACATATTTCAAGAGCCGCCATCTTGTTATAAAATAATTACTTTAAGTTTCGTCCTTGCATCGAGTCTCGATCTAAGATAATTGTGACAATATTATTATATTATTTGAACTACCAACCCGGACACACCTACAATATATAATATATTATACTTTGAATCACGGCTTGAAACTGGAAAAAGATAATGAATGGTGTATTTAAATAGTGTATTTTTAATTTCGGCTTCATAACTTTCGTCTTATGGGTCGGCTCCTAAAATGTATTATTTTTTATTCATTTCTGTTTGACTTGTTACAACATATTGTTTTGAGTCATTTGTTATTGTGGTATGCTCGGCATTTATCATTATATTTACCTTGATCATAATATAGTCATAAATTGATACGTATATAAAAACTACTACGTAGTATAGAGACAAAGTACATAAAGACTACCATCGACTGTATTACATTATAAATACTTCATTACTCAATGTTTGACGTCACTGAAACACTAGGTAAGGTATATTCCTATTATTTGTCAATGCAAAGTAAATATGTACTCGAAACTTGAACATTACATTACTAATGTGCGAGATAGTGCCTGTAACAGTTCGTGACACCGACTAGGCCGTGGGAGCCAGCTTATCATCTGATAACTCTGTTTGGCAGTCTTATGGTTTTCACTTTGTTTCCATTATTACTACATTTAGAGAACTCCAACTAAATGAAGTATGGAATCTAGGATTATTTATGTATTTTCCAGCAAAGACCGAAAAAATCCAAACCAAAATTTTAAACTAATTTTGGTTTTGAATTTACGAAGATATTTTTTATTTTATTGAACTAATTTTTGTTTTGAATTTAAGAAGATATTTGATTTATACAAGAAAACATTATTGTAAATTTGAAACTTATGGTTTTAAAAGATAGTTTTAAGAGTTCATGGCTGGTCATCAAAATTCAATATAGGGTCTATAACCGTTCAATTTTGTACATTATGTGTGCTATTTTTATTTGAACTATTATTTATTTCTTAACAACCAGTTATTTAGTTATTTTATAAGTATTAGTCACAAAATACCTTGTAATCAATACTTTCTAATAAACATCTCATCTAAAATATAAGCGTCGCGTGATTCTCAAAAGACCAAATAAATATCTTGACACAAAATTAATAGAGTACAAATAAAATAATTAATTCAAGAAAAAAAAAATACAAAGCCTCAAATCATTGAAGAGACATCAACAATGGGGCAGCATGGTAACTGAGTTTGTCCGTCGTAATCTTCTAAACTTCGCATTCCTCACATAAGCCCTTGGTGTGAAAAAATATTGTAAACACCCAATATGGACGGGTTCTGTATATCCATATATTTGGTAAATATTTTTCTGATTTTATGGACAGCGTTAAAAGATCGATATTCTTAGTAAATATTTGGAAATAGAGATTTTTGAGTTTGACTCTTTGCCTTCGAAAATAATAACATACAAGTTGTTCTGATGGGTTCATTCATTTTGTTATATTTAGGCAAAGAAGATGTGAATGAAATAATATGCATTACTTGTCTGAACCCTAAACCACGGCGGTAAAATAATGCTTACTATGAATAATAAGATCAAATAAAAAAACGCAAGTTCGAAGCTCAGTCGTGTAAGCATGCAGACATACCTTTATGTAAACACAATGCCATAGTTTCGTCTCTTTCAGATGTTGCGTTCACAAAAGACTTCTTTTTTTTTCATTTCATTCACCCGAAATTACCTTTTAGTTTATAATGTTAGGGACGCTGCTTGACTGTGTAGGAACATGTACTTGAATCTTATACTATGGTTAAGTACAACTTGCTAGACTTGTTATGGTAACTTTTGAGACAAAAAGTAAATAGTTGTAATACAAAATTATATCAAAGAAATTGAGGGTAATCAATGGGAATTGTATTTTATGAGTACTCTAACATAATTTGTCTTTTAAATTACCGCGAAATACCTGGAATCCTATTTGTTTATTATATGTTTGTAAGGAAATTTGCTTTTATCAAGAAAAGTAGGTAAGTTAGAAATACAGAGTACGCTACAGCTATTATTTTAATTTCAATAGATTATTAGCAATCAGCATGAGCAGACTGCCATGGCAACGCCCCCCAGCAGGCTCCGACCTTCACCTTGGCTCAACGGCTTCGTCTGGTAAGGAACAAATTACTGACCGACCTTTGGTACCGGCTCACTATAAAGCTTTTGATTGTGCGTACCATGTCACACTTAAATTTCCATTGATTATTTGAACTTGAACTGTGTTTGTGACTCTTTATAAGGAAAGGCAATGTATACAAATCTTACACATCAGTAAATAAAAGTTAAAAATATGGTATTATAACGTACAAATATTGAGGGCTACCTCAGGGTAAGTTTAAGGGGCATCTACTTTATAAGGTGACCTTTTGAAGGGCGTTCTTTATACTTTAGGAGTTGTTTACACTTTGTTCATCGAGGAGGGTAATCGAATCACTATTCAAATATCGCTTAGGGGAAATCTTTTGGAAACCTATAAGGGTTTTTACATTTAAGTGTTCCTAATCATGGTGTTACCTTGGTCTATTGGAGTATAATAGGGGATAGGGGATTATTGAATTAGATGGCTTATTTGCATATCAATGTAAACGTTTGCCGAAATTTTATTATAATAATAGGATACGGTATTATTCAATAACTTTTAAAATTACATTTAATTATTAGAATTAATATAAACTAATTTAAGTGCAAAAAATAAATAAAATAAAATAAAGTTTATAAAAATCATAAATAACGTTGAATAAATAAGATTAAAAATGTTAACAGACTACAAGCATACGAACAAACAATGACACGCGGGACAGCAGAGGGTTAATGTGTAAGGGTGACTCTGACAATGAATATTCTATAGTAACATTATCATAATCGAATGACAACCCGCGAACGACGGGCGGGACCCTACAACCTACTAAAAATGCAAACACACTTTAAAAATTTAATAAAAAACTTGTTACTATGTATTATCTAAATAGACAGTATAATGGTGATGAGGCCTTCGTAGCTGTTACGTTTTGAAGTGCTCAAGATAATATTTCTTTTGATATTATGATATTTGGTGTACTAATGAAAATATTAAATATATAATAAACTTAATTATAATTCTAATTGGGATATTTTTTTTCAAATTTATCTGAAGTCGATTAGATCTCGTTGTTTTAAGGTAATATGAAAAGAATGGTATTTTAATTTAATGTTATAATTAAGTCAGTTTGCTCCCGCACTGTGCAGTCGATAACGTTTAAGTTATATCTCTCTTTTATCATATTATTTTTATTTTATTGCCGAAGTTTTAGGTGGTCTTGGTGATCAATTACTGGAGTTCCTTTCGAATTATCTAAATTAAACTTGTTTTTGTATTTTTACGCATATCTTTATTATTTTCTTTTAAATATTCACACCAGGGATATCTTATATTGAGTAAAATTCACGTTGTAGAAGTATAATGTTACTTAATATTGTATATTTTTGATTAAAATTATAGTTTATTTTGTTTGTACTTAACTAACATACTATACGATTTTATTAAATTTAGCTTCAAAGAATATCCCGTTATATTAATCAAATCAGAGTAATCTCCTTCGTAATATTAATTTTAAAAGCTGCGGAACCTTGTAAATAAAGTGCAATTTGAAGTTTAGTTTATCTTATAATTCAGAGCAGGCCACACACCTCTGATCTTCAGAGGTCCTTACTCCTCACATTGTTTCGTTTGCATCGCATTAGGACACTAAAGTCTTTATTTGCATATTTGTTATAACTTAAAGATGAAAATTTATTGCTGCAAGGGAACATTTGTTGCACTTCCACTCTCATCGTTATTTTTATGTATTTTTAAACATATAAAGGTATTTTGTACTTTCATATATATGTTATATATGTTGACGAGGTTATATTAAAAGATAAATATCAAAACATCAAATTTTATACTATAATCTGTTTACTTATAAAAACCTGACGTTTTAAAGTCAATTGATTTTAAGTATTACTAAATTATTTGACAATAAAGTATTGAAATTTTTTGTAGCAATGACAAATAATGAAGATGAAAAAAGAAATAATAGTCTCCAAAATTCATCGAAACCAAAATCTAGTGATGGAACTGGAACAAATGTTGATATTATCCAAAGAAGACATTTCTTCAATCATGATAAGGCCCAATGCAGTGATATAAAAGATGAGTTTATTTTCGATACGAAAACAAAAAAGAAATATCTTAAAAATTGTGCTAAACTAACAAATTGTTATAATAAATTAAATAGAAATATTGGTGAGGCCTTTTTATTTAAAGATGTTGAGTATTCACAATCAAATAAAGGTTTTTGCTTTAATAGCAATTCAGGTATAAAATGTACTAATGAGGAAGAGAATAAAGTAAAACATAATACACAGAAACTTTTAAATAATGCTAATAATACTAAGGTCACAATAAGTGAAGAATTCCCTGATAAAATAAATAACAATAACATGGCTCATATGTTGACTTCAAATGTGAAACTTAATGAAGACAAAACAACCTACTGTCGTCCTGTATTAAATTACTACAATCAACAATTTTTATATAAAACTATGGAGAGAAATGCAAAACTTAAAAATTTGGTAAGAAAGCTTTCTATAGCAAGGCAAAGGGAAAAAGAAAAAGTGAATTGGAATAACTTTATAAATGAACTCAAAAACAAACATGGCTACGGTTCAGATGATGCTTTGCTAGACGAAGACTTTACCCCTGAAATAATTAATGATGGCGTTGATACTACATTTTCGTTGCAGAAATCAAGACTATGTAGAAATATTTTACGAGATTTCTATGGTGCTTATGAAATATTTCAGCCAAATAGGATACATCGAGATCATCAACAGTCACCACAAAATACAAAAAATTTACCATGTAATACTAATTCGTTTTGTTATCCCACTTCTTCAATGGGTAGGCTAATAATGTTAAGAAGAGAACAAGGAAATGATAAATATTCATATAACAGTGAAGAAGTAAAGAAAATTAGTAACAGGGAGAAAAACGTGGACAATTTGGACTATAAATCTTTTGTACCCAATTCTCAAGGTTATAGAGATATGAATTTAAAGAATTTTAAATCTTCTTTAGTTCAAGTAGATAATAAAGTATTTCTGCCATTTGTTCAAAATATTAAAAAGGATAAGGCGACGAGTAATAGTGAAGTACTCTTCAGGCACAGATCAAACGAAACGAATACGGTTGATAATTACATAAAATTGGAAAATACTACCAATTCATCATTAGTTAATATTGAAAATAAGTTAGAATACCTTATAGATGCAATAAATAGCTTTATGGTACAAATAAAATCACATAAAAGATCGAGCCGAGATATGGAGTGTAAAAAGGTACCTTATAAAAATATTGAGAAAATACATAAAAAATTAAATATGACCAAAAGTGATTCCTTGGGAATGAGACAAAAAGAAAATAAAGTAGTAGGTGAGGTAGCAGACAATAGTTCTAGAAGTATTTTAAGTTCCGGTTACGATGCTCCGACTGATGCACAGAATTCTAGGAAATATGAAATTTTAAGAGATTATGAGACACACAATGATGATAATTACCAAAATCAATATCCAAGGAAGTTAAGCAAACCCTGTTCATTACAAATATCAATTGAGCTCCCCACTAAAGATTGTTGTACAGAAATCACAAAGTCTTTGTCAAAACAAGTATCTGATAAAATGGTGACTATCGAGGAAATAACGGAAACATCATCGATACAAGATAAAATGCCTCCCCTACAACGTATGACAATCGCAGTAAATACAGACCCTCTTAGTTTTTTGGCTTTACTAAGATTTTCTACAGAGACTATAAAACGATTAATATCCTATATGCCTAACTTCGACTATCTTTCTTATTTATCAGCACTTAATTTTCTACAATCTTCGAGAACAGCTGAAAATAATTACATTTGTAAAATTTGTGGAGCCGCCTATGACAATCCTACACAACTGAGTGAACATATCCATGGACACGATCTCGGCAAGACAAGGTACATTTTAATAACAATTATTTAGGAATGCATTTTTATGCGCTCTTAATTCCTTTTTTCCTGCACTCAATTATCATTTGATCTGTAATGTGTTTTTGAGCAATTATGTAAATTATTACACGTAAACTACATTAATTCTTGTTAAAGAATTTTAAAATTACTTTTAAATACCAAAAAAATATGTAAAAGTATCAGAATACAGTATAAGGACATTCATAGCTATTAAAAAACTATATTATCTACTTAATATAATTCTTGGTCTAGAGACTGCTGTGTGTGTCGACATGTCGTGGAGTGTACTCGAACCAGTCTCTTCAGCTGCCAGTACTGCGGACAACACTTCACCAGAGCTTATTGCTGCGAGCTCCACCAGCAGTCGTGTGCCAAACGTCTTGGAAAATGCCACAATGTTTCATCCAGTTTGATGCTACTTAGATAATCTTATGTCTTAAATTCTATATTTCTGGCTCAAAATTAAAAATATAGTTACACAAAAACGGTCTAATGTGATGATTTTCAAAAAATTTGTAAAATTGGAAAATTTATGAATGATCCTTTCTAAGAAATCATTTTATTGTCTATGTGCCTTGTGTATCGTGCATGTTCGCATGTGAGCTCTCATGTAACCTCTGTTTTCCGTATTAAATTATGTCATTACCTTGATCGGACTTCACCGTTTACGCATAACAGCTCAAACCCGTTACATAAGGTTTTGAGCCTTTCAAAGCAGATCTATATCATATATAAGAATTGAGACGTTAATATTGTAAATTAAACTATTGATTTAAAATATATTTGAAAACGATAATGTCAGAAACAGTGCAAAAGTAAAGAAATATATACATTTGATATATATATATATATATACAATTGATAAAAGAAAAATATATACAATATGTGTGTAAATGTATATTTGCAAATGCTATTTCTGTTATAATTGCTGTAATTGTGTTTTGCTGTAAAATATTGATGGGACATAAAGAGTGCATAATATTATTTTCTTATTTAGAAAAATCCACAACCGAGAAATGATTATGATATCAAAGCACGCCCTTTGTCTGTTATCATATGACAAAATCATATACAGTGATCTATTATAAAAAACTGGGAACAAAGATTTGTAGTAAGACTTGATTTAGTGTCTGAATTATTATACAACTTTGGGGTAAACATCCTTAGCTTATTTTTTTTTGCGCATTGGGCCGCTATGCCTTCGACTGGACAAAACTGCTTACACGTGAAGGGATAATTGGGAGATGGTGAATTGTCAAGGTTCCTTTGTGGTCCCCGCCATCTATCCATCATGTTGTTTGTCAGATTTTAGAAGGCCATTATGGTGAGACGAGCGTAAAATTTTGTTAGTATATCTCAATGCTTTGATATAGTAATTATGTTAGATATGGTCAAAAGAATGCTTTGTCGTTTTGATTTGATATAATTGAGGAGCAGTTGTTACAAATATTAACATCAATAGCATTACAATTAAGATTAAAAAGTATATAGAAAATAGCTAAAAATAAAACAAGTTTTAGTGAATTGTTTATAGAAATTGGATATTTTCGTTAAGGTTAATATATATGGCTGTGGCTAATTAGTCCGGATGCCTAGTTCATTTATAGTTAACTAAACAGCATATTTCAGAAGCATTAGTCGAATACCTGATGTTGTTATCGAGGTGTAAATTCTATAATAAATTGCGACAAAGCTCGCACGGCCCACCAGGGGTTTCTAAGGACTGCTTGTTATATATAATTTCAAATATATTAAAGCTTATTTTTTTGGCAGTACGTGTTTGTCTGTCTGTATCGGTTGTATTACTTTGTGTACCGTAAGAAACGGATGGTATTTGTTTAGGTGAAATTGCAAGTATTGTGCGCGCACGTGGGAAGATGCATGTGATAAAATAACGTACAACATGGATTGATTTCTGTTAGCTTTTATTTAAGTTTCTCTTTTTAATTTGTTTCCACTTAAATATTTTAGAGCATGTAGATGTAATTATTTCAATTAAATTTTTATTTAAACTTTTCTTGATCCATTATTATATATAATTATCAATTATATGTTTAAGAATATCATTTGTAAATATTTTTTAGATTTTTATTATTGGTTATAATCAGAAAAGTTATTTGTATAAATGAATCTCATTGGTAACACGATCTCTAACAGTCATTCAGGACGAGAAGTATCAAATCTAAACAATATTTAATTGTTTAAGTTTAAGGAACTTGTTTTATTTCAATTTTCAGTCGGTCACACTGATCTTACGTGAAATTTATCCTAATTGTAAACTATCGCGGCAAAATCTATACAATATTAAACGTTTCTAGGAACGTTGTATTTGATATAATATCGGCACTTTTGAGATCAGCCATGAAATTAAGTCTATAATAAAAAGATACTGTCTAAGTACTGTTATGGCTATTCGAAAATAATGATACCTGTTCATAATTATTCATTATTTAATGAGATGGACTTTACTGTAAAGAACTTAATTTTTATACAACCAACAATAGAATTAGTTTGTTTAAGTATTCAGTTAGTGACAAGATCTATGTATTTTTTTAGTTAAAGAAAAAACAAACCACACTGTCATTTCACAGCACCTGCCACTGTTGTGGGGCATTTTATAAGAAACTGTTTAAAAAACGAGAAGAATCTTTTAAAAAACAATATTTGTCATTCTAATCGTGACATTAATACCGTGCACCTTGTGCGTGTCGAATCTTATCACTCTTATCAATTATTTGTATGCACCCTGTTTATCAAAACCAAGGCATTGTGATAAAATCCCCCAAGTTTTAAGTAAAACAAATCTATTAATATTTTTTGTCCGGCAAACGTCGGCGTGTGCGCAATGTGTATATAAGATATCGTTTAAGTTGATAACGAAATATTTCACCTGTTTTCTATACAGACATATACAGTCATATACATACATTTTATACTGACGTCACTGGTCTTGAAGATTCACTGCAGTGACTCAAGCGGATCTGATCCTAACGTAAGGACTCAGCTACGATATTACCATTTTAGGACGTTCTTTGAAATTGTTCAATAATTTTGTTACAATACTGAAGTTGCTATACTCTTAGTCATTGATAGTATGATATTTTTAATCATATTATAACTCGTCTAATACTTCATTCATGTTTTTGTTGAGTGAAGTAGTAGCTGCATATGTATAATAGACCTATATTATCAGAAAATCTACAAAATTAGTATATTTTGAAATATAGAAATACTAGAATTAGTCATGAATACAATGCCTAAGCGAGGAATAAAGCAGTTTCCTCTGCGTAACGGAAACTAATGCAAATGACGTATCGTTGCAGTGTCGTTGGCGTCACGTCCGCAATCCGTACTACACTTGTAAAGGGGTCATGAGGGGAATTTATTACGATATGTTAAGCAGAATTTCGTGAGGTATTGCAACTTTAATTGATATGTTCCAAGTTAGGGGAATCTTAATTGTCCCAAACCTGATAAGTAAATAGGCCTCAATAAATTAATATGGTACTGACAAAATAGGGACATTTGCAATAATTGGTAGATTAGTTTAGTGGTTACTAGATAGTGGTGGCCCTGCCTGCTATACTAAGGGTCGTGACTTCGATTCCCACATAGGAAAAGTCGTTTGTGGTATACAAAGATAGCTGTTTTGAGTCTGGGTATTGGGTATTTGTGAATTACTTGTGACACAGATTATTTTTCTACTGCAGGAGTTATTTTTATGAAAAAATATTGAGATTTGCATAATATTCGGTCCATACACGTTAATATTTAGTACCTAAAATATGATATAGTAAAATGTCATATAATCAAAACTGAGCTAATATCTTCGGAAACACAATCAGCAGTCTAACCACGAATGCTATGGACTTCCGAACACTGATCATCGACGCCAGCGGATAATCTTCTATTGTTTAGTGGTTTCATTCATCATTGTTATTCGCTTTATATTCCGTACGTTGTTGTGGTAATTGCTCTATAGATATATATAAATTATTGATTTAATTCTTCTACATATTTTCGATTCAACTTGTAGAAACAGATTTAAACTATTCATGAAATAAATGATTATAATTAACTGATTTACTGACAGACACTTTTCGTCTACCCGTGAACACGATTGCCGCAAAGCATTCGAAACGTTTAAAATTGAAGTGTAACCAAATTATACGCGAGATTTAATCTGTAAAAATAGTATTATTTCAAATATATACTCGTGAAAATCTAAGAAAATACTATGTTAAACTATTAATTATCATTTATTAGCAATGTCTTTGCTTGGTAAGGGTGCAACATATTGTACAGGATTATTAGGTTTAAGAACCATTTTATAATTTCCCGTTTTTCCGGTTTAAGAATTATCTTATATTTTCCGGTTTTTGTATCTTTGTAGAAATCTATATTATGTCTTTTTAGTCGCAATCTAAGCTGATTTAGTTTTAAGTTGATAAAGAAAGTTTAGTTCATTAACTCAGCCTGTCAAATAAAAGGCTACATCATTGGAGATAAAGAATATAAATAAATAAATTTAGCAATGAATACAAGAGCTGTGTTAAGTAATCGTAAATTAAACGTATAAACTCGCTGACCACCACACTCCAGCTTGATAAGATGGCGCCTGCTCTCTCTGGATATAAAATGTATAGATATGACACCAAAAAATAATTTTTAGAGCAGTTTAATTATTGTTTTCATATATTCGTAAAAATCCAGTTCACTTCCAGTTATCACAAGTTAAAGAACCTCGTAGTTATCACCATCACCGTATAAAAGTTGATATGATAGGTTTGCAATGTTAGTGAGTTATTTATTTTCTACAGTATATTGAAACTAATGTTGATATTATGAATTTGTTCTATTTTTTTATTTAATTATTTAGATGATATAATAAAAGGTTTTATTTTATAAAATAACTTTTACACTTTTGTATATTTAATTTTGTCGATCAAATTCTGATACTATTGACGTGAATACAACCGGATAATTGTATAGAATAGTAATCTTGGATCACGAAAGTAAATATAAAATAATATTTTAAATTACTGTTTACTATTTCTTGTGATAATACAGTTGGCGATTACTTAATATATATTATAATAAATATAAACAGATTGCAGATATTACTTTAATTGTCAGTTGCCTCATCTAGTTCTCGTACATCCAGCACAACCAGGGGAGGCTCCACATTTGGGTGCGACTATTTGACACTTTTTTCGTTTTCGTCCGCACTAAGCGACAATCATTGTATCTTGTTCTCAGAAACGCTACAGATCTC